>JADLZK010000797.1:0-117923 GCA_015847255.1 Hyparrhenia diplandra | reverse complement strand
AATAGAATCATACATAAACCATAATACAAGCAGTATGCTTAGTGTTGTATTGTAAAAATCACATACAATTTCATAGCCCATCACAGGAGATCATATGATATGAATCGCTAGCTTTAAGCACAACATTTAGGTTCAAAGTTACAGTGCTCCCAAGATTAAAGACAACCATAAAAAGTCAAAAAAGATCTGCCAAGATTGCCCACATGATGCGACTCAAACTATTTGATTCATTGCCTTGAGTCATGGCCCAGATACCTGGAGCATATTGCTTACTGAACATGGTTTGCCTATGATGTTCAGGAATTAGCAACAACTCCATTTCGAGAGAGTGTAGACCATGATTATTGTGGTCTCGTCCTACTGTTCTCCACAGCTCTGACTTGGAGGAAGTAGGGGATGTGCCTACATTTATTCATGTGTTGAGCCATTAATGCAAGAAATCCAAGCGTCATTTATAAGAAATCTATTCTTTTTGAACTTGAACATACAAAATTGTTTATGGGAAAACCAGAAAAGACTGAGCATCAAAATATATCTAGTACTCCTATGTAAAAATATAAAACGTTTTGGCTTTTCTGATAAAAAATGTTTTAACTATGTGTATAGACATAAGTACATAGCAAACACTATTATCTAGAAAAAGTCAAAACGTTCTCATTATTTGCAAGGATGGAGTAGCATGCATGCAAATTGATGTGGTACAAAAATATTACTCGCACTGTTTTGTATAAATGGCATCAAGATTATTGGGTTAAATGTCAAAGTACAGAATATTTTGCTGAAGAAAAAGTAGAGTGAACACACATTAAGCGCAGCTTACAAACACATAAAACAAGAATGTGGCTGAAAAGTAAAATTACTGTAAATTATGAATGGGTTAGTCATAATGCAACAGGGTGTGATAGTGCGTGATGTTACAGATCTAAATAAGCAACAATATTATCTGCAAGGGTAACTTATCTGTTTGGCTTACCATAGCTTCACGTGCAGTGAGCCTATCTTGGTGATCATAGCGCAGGAGCTTATCGAGAAAATCTATGGCCTATACACAGAGAATTATACTGAGCAATAAACATTTACTGTAGAAACAACAGAAGTTTGTAGAAACAACAGAAGTACTAGGGGCAAATAACAAACCTCAGGTGATACTAGATGTTGGTTATCAGCATTGATGAACTTCGCCCTGGGCTTTCTTACTATGCCTGCAGATGATATACATAGAAGGGTTATAATCCGTCTAAAAAGGATCCACCATCTCAAAACATGGCAATTTACCTTCCAACAAGAGCTTCAAGTTGAGGATCCAGCTCAATGTGGTACTTGTTCAAATAAGCATTCAGCCCATCTGTTCCAAGGACCTGAAAATAATGGAAGGTGACAAGAATTAGATACTGCACCTACACATATATACATCAGTATAAGTCATGTGTTTAATGTCTCATGCTTATTACTGCATCTATATATCAGTATAAGCATTGAATAAACAAGCATGGCAAGCTCTTTAGAACTTCCTGAGGATTTTTCAGTTATTAGTTTAAGTGCACACAAATCGTTAAATTGCTATCTATGACCTCAAGCCGATCCTCAATGCTGCAGTAAGCATGAGGTACAGTATTTTAACATTAAAGCACTGCAGTATTAAGTTATGGTGCAAAGAGTCCATATCACATTACAAAGGCCAAAGGAAACTAGAGACCAGTTTACAGACTTGCTGTAAATATGCAGATCTGACTGGCTTGTGGGTTCGATTTCAAAGTTTCAAGTTCGACAGTGATTTTAAAATCATATAGTGCTATCAACAAACAATACATGCTTCATACTGTGAGATAGGAGTAGGAGTTGGTCTGCTGCTGTAAAGTTTATCTGCTACAGATCTTTATTAACTGAACTCATTTGTATGATGGCAGGTTGTTCCATAAGCTTTATCTAACTCTGGTACGGATAATTATATATATCATATAAATCACACGGAGTACATAAACCTGCAAACCTACAAAACACATAAATTTGCTAAAACAAGTACACCACTAATGTGGTCCAAACATATAATGCCTTACAGAACACGAACTTCTAAGAAACCAATGATAATTGTAAAGAGTTAAAACAGTCAAAACCACTGAGTGGTTGCATACTAAGGTTCATACCAAAGCATCTAATCTATCCCACTTCCCAGAAACATGTGGAATGAACAGTCAAGCTAACGCTACCTTTGCAATCTTCACAAGTTGGTCATGGTTGTCATGGCCATAAAAAAGAATGGTTCCTTGCGAATATCTGCAGCCATGCCCATCAGTCAGCAAACATATAGATAAAAACCACTGAAGCACTGACAAAAATGTAAATCCCCATCACGCCGCAATATTAGTATTAAGCTAGGGACAGCACTTTTACAGTGGTACATGCCACCTCATTCCAGCAAACATGCAACCAAGACTCCACATGTCCAAAGAATAATCATAGTCTTGTAAATCAACAAGTTCAGGTCCCTTGAAATACCTGAATCAAAAAAGGGAAATATGGCCAGGTCAGATGTCAAAAAGAAAGCATGGACTAATTGAGAATTAGATGTTATTTGTTAATTAATAAAATAAAATTGCGGTGTGCGTAAGGATAGCATGCTGGCATACATAAAAGTATACAGAGTAATTATTGTGGGATTTTATGCCATTCACTGATTTGCTTATTTTCTTAAGATTCAACTTTTATTGCTTGTTAGCTTTCAGAACTACAATCACATAAAAGTGACTTAAATGTTAAATCAATTGAATCACTCTGCTATGTTGCTTCTACACTCTAGAATAACACAGCATCCAAAACAAAATGCAAACTAAATCTGTTCTGCTCTAACTTGTTATGTTTCAAATGTAAGTAATTAGAAAGATTAAATTCAATCTAAGCATGATTAAGAAAGCATAGGTAAACAAGCTGTTCAGGCGAGCCTCAACCCTACCTTGATGCAACACGGACATTATATCCCTTTTGCCTGGATATGGTAGAACTCAGCTAAGCCCCAGTCTATCAGCCAAGTTTTCGAAGCTCGTGATCTATCATTACGTTATGAGGCTTGACATCTCGATGCATGATGCCTTGAGAATGGCAGTAATCTAGAGCCTGAATCAAAAAAGAAAGAACTATCACACACAACAAGTAGCACGTTGAAATAAGGACAGACAGCCACAAGATCTAAAGCACATTGGTGCTCCCTTTTTCTCTCTCAAACATGTTAAACAAAAGTGTTTTTCAGAAGAAAAACATTTTGAAATATGAAATGCAGTCAATACAGCCAAAACCACGCCTGATACTGAATCAGACACTAGATTCTTATACAATAATTCATGCTTCTCAACGGTAATATTAATAACATCATTACAACAAATTTACAGCTCCATAAAAAGGTGTTCTCAAAATCCCAGGGCATTATAACACATGCGAGTGCAAAGATCAGAGAAATGGGGAAGAAAGAATTTCAAGGACCAGTTTGATTAAAACTGTGTCTATTCTGCTTAACCAAATAAGAAAGCACAACTTGGAAATTATTTCAAGGAAAAAATAATGTAATGTCTAAATGAAAAATGTGCCAAATAATTTGATAGCACGTGGACCTACTGACCTTGGAGAGTAGCTCGTATATGTAGTAGCGGATGTCATAATCTGTCAATGTGGGGATACAGAACTTTAAAATCTGTGTTGTTGTTGACGAATTCAAATACCAAACTGGGAGTCTTTGAATGCTGATCTCGGTGATATCAAGCAACTTCACAATGTTTGGACCTCCACAGAGATTCTGAAGTATTTTTGATCTCCTTTTGATCTGCCAAAAGAAGGGTATGTTAAGAGACTCACCATGAAAATGACTATTTTCCGTGAAGCTGTAACCCTTCGGCATTATCATAAAAACTGTGAGTTCACTACGAAACAGAATGCAAGGAAAAATGTTGAAAAGAACAGCCAGTATATTCCTTTAAGTACCTTCTTTTCTTGACAGGCTTAAGGATCTTAATGATGCATTTCTCATTATTGTTAACATTGATGCCTTCAAAGACCTCACTATATTTACCTCTTCCAACTTTCCTGACAACTTCATAGTCATCCTGCTCACTGGTCAAAGAGGTACATAATGGTTATGAAAACATTACTTGAAAGACATAAATAACTTGTAATATGCTAACTGATGCTCTGAAAATATCGAGTCCTCCAGAAATATTAATAGAAAAATTAAACAGGGCAAAAATCTGGATTTAAAATGTCCATTATTAGTATGGAGAATAGAAATTAAATCTGTACTGTCCGTGCAAGTTCCATGAATAAGACCTGAAGATGCAATTATTTTTTTACTCTAGTTATCCACGAGTATTAAAAGACAGGAAACAATTAGCAACCTCTCAAGGTTTTTATCAAGATACTAATACTTCACCGCAAACTAGGAAAACCATTTAGAAGAACTGTAACTCAGTACGTGCTCAAATAAAGATTTATACCAGGTGCATTCCACTAATTCCACTAAGCTCAACTCTAGCTACCTACTGAATGCCATGGTGTAGATGGTTTCCAGTAGGAAAGGGACAATGACCTAAATGGTTTTGGTACTTGCTTAAAGGTGTTTCAGCGTGAATTTGGTGAAAAGTTCAGTTGTCCTTAATTCCAAGAATCAACAGATGCACAGTTACATTTAATAGACACATCTTTGCAGGTCAAGACACAGTAATCTCAACCTCAAAACACAAGGAACTATTTAGCCTAATCCTATAACTAAAATGAATCCCAAAACTACAACTAAGATCTAACAAACTTTTGTATCAGTTTCTACAAACAAACACTAAGAAACCATTAGGGTTAGCTTGCACCAGTAGGTTAGCAAAAAAAAAAAAAGGGGGAAACTATATAGCAAGTTACCAGAAGGTTAACAAAAACAGATCTATAAAAAGAGGAAACACCTAACAAATCATATAACAGTAAATCATAATCATAATCATTACAAGGACTAAAAAGTAACATACACCTTAACCAACAAAGCAAAATAAATGAAAGGAATTAAATTAACATGATTGATAGACATAAACAGCATGCCACCAGTCCATGGTCGACAATGAAAAAATCCAGGTAAATGTTGCAGCTATATAAAAAAAGTGGTGTATAATTCACTTCAGTTTTGAAAATATGGGCTCTAACGTGATATTGCATCAATACTAGGATCTTCTGCTCCTAATAAACATTCATACAACCTTAGCAGTACCCATACAAAAAGATCACGCTGCTCAACCATGACGTAAGCGCTTACCCCCATTGGACGGTGAGCGCCTCGTAGTCCCAGTACCCTTGGGACGCAGGACGTTGACGTCGGTGTAGACCCTGGCCTTCGACATGAGGGGCCCTGATCCCGCGGGGGAGCAGCGGGGCGGCGGCGCGTGGGCGCGGGAGGGCGAGGAAGGAGGACGCGAGCGCCGCTACGACGACGGCAGCCGCGGCGGCGGGCTTGGCGATGCCGGTAGGCAGGCGGTTCCAAGGGGGCGCGCCGATCATGCAGCTCCCATCGCCGGCGGGCTAGGGTTTCGGCGGGCGGAATGAGGGGGAAGGAGACGAGGGGAGGAGGTGGAGACGAATCTCTCGTCGGGCTTTGTTAATTTAGCGTGGCTGCGTGTGGATACCGTGCCGGTGGACTGGGACGGGCGGGCGCTGGAATCTGCTGGCTTTCGTCGCTATAGCTGTTGTTCGCTGACGTGGGCCCGCTCCTTTACTTGGAAGACGCTTTCATACAAGGGCGAGGGTCCTGTCCTGCCCATTTGTTGGGTGAACATCCGATGAACATCTAGATTTGAGATGTTTCTTCTCTGGAATCTGAATTCCAGCTGAACACATCGAGAAAACGAGCTCGTGCTTCAAATCAAAAAAGAAGAAAAAGAAGAAGACGAACTCAAACACCACCGTCTGTTGGTTGTAGTTGTCGTTAAGCCCACCGATTAACATATGAAAAGTTTGCATACATATATAAGCCAATATCTCCGGTTCAAAGTGTAAGTTGTTTTAACTTTAGGGGATTGCTAAAGCACATATTTATGATTTAAAGTTTTTTTCTCAGGGATTAGAGGATTGTTGTTCATCTTTTTATCTTGAGTGCTTCTTCAATTCCAATCTCGATATACTCACGTTCGTGGTAGGTCTACACTTTTTTCATTTGGGGAACAAGTCCGACGTGATAGTCCATGTAACGTGGTATGTAGGTCACCCGATTCACATATGAAGATGATTCCCGATGTTCTTTTTTGTTAATAACCTTCTATGGTTTCCTCTCCCTCCCACCTCACCCCGATAACCTCCTATTGTTTCCTCTCCTCCCACCTCACCCCCATCTACATTCTTTCTTCCTAACTCACTCTCTAATATTAGAGACATCCCTACTATCACTGTGCCTCCATCATCAATGGCTAAAAATATCCAACTGATATGGTTTTGGTAATTTTTCGTCGCACCACCTACCTCTTCTTGCATTCTAGGTACTTAACCAGTGGAAACCATAAGAACTATTGAAATCTACTTGCGGGAAGAGGAGTTGAAGATTGACATTCGAAAAGGAGGGAGAGACCTAAATCAAAGGGGAAGTTAAAAGGAAGGAGAGTAAAAAAAAAAAAAAAAAAAAAAGACGCCTGATCCATTCAGCCATTCAACAAAGGAGTATGGATCTACAGATGAACTACTTAAAAAGTTTATGATTGGAGTTTCAGATTTGATGGATTTGAATGATACATCGAAAAAAAAATAGTCAATCTATGATGTATGTATGTCTTTTTTGTTTAGTTGATCTGTAAAATTGTCAGAAAATTCGTTGTTCCTTTTCTGCTGAACTCTTTGCAGCATCACGAATTCACGGCTGTCGATGCGAGTAGAAGCTAAGACTTGCAGATTGCAGTAAGCAGAAAGGCAGTCCGACTGAAAAGCCCCCACATTCTCCTTATGTTTTGGAAGGCTCTCCTACATATTGTCCTGAACAACCAGTCAATTATTATTGATTGATCCATCACTAAACCTGAACACACAGAAGCATTCAACTGAAGAACAGTAGCAAGTCAACACCCTGACACTACAAGCAGCAACTAACACATGCGACTACGGACGTCTCTTGCTTCCTCTCATCGCGTCACGCCATCTTAAGGCTGAGCCAGTGGAACAGCAGCGGCGGCGGCGGTTGGACCCCGACGCCGTCCTCCACCTGACCACGTCCAGCCCGGTCGCCGGCCTCCTCTTGATACGGCGTGCCACGCACCTGGCGCCAGTCACGGCCGGAGACGGTGAGCACGTCGGACTCCGTGGACGACGACGAGACTTTCCCCACCAGACGGGTACTCGCCGTACCTCTTCTTGGCCCCGCCTCCGCCCACCGCGAGCGTGAGCTCCAGCTCCGCGTCATCGTCGGTTTCCTCGGCCTCGTCGTCGTACCCTCCTCCGCGCTCCGCACGTACTGACGACTGGCGCCACGACGTCGAGGCTGAGCGCGGTGCGCGGCGTCGGCATCGTCGCCGCCGGTACGTGTCCGCCGCGGCCACGAGCGGCGTAGCGGCGCTCATAGGCGCACATGCCGAGGGCCCTTATGTTGTACTCGGTGCAGCTGCCGTTCGGCGAGGTGGACAGGTTCCTCTGGCTCTTGAGCTCCCGTTTGAGGTCTCGCATCAGAAGCTTCTGAATCCTGTATAAGCGATGGAGCTCAGAACCTGTGGCATCATCAGAGAAGAAGATGTCGATCAGTGTACTGTGCTTCAATTTCTTCTGAAGGCTAGTAGCTTCAAATGCTGGAAGCCTTTTAAAAGTTTTTGAGCTTACTTGCTGTCTGAAAGTCTCTTCATGTTTCAGCATGGCCATCTTCAGGGTGTCTTTATCGCAGTGCCTGAATGCTTGCTCCATGGGCATTGTGAGTAGTTCTTCTCTCACTCTATCTCTTCCAACCTGCAATGAAGTGAATTTAAACAAGAAGTGAATACTATGCAACTGCAAAATGCAAGTTTCTGAACTGGAATGGAGAAATGCAACATTACATGGAGAGCAAGGAAAGAAAAAGAGAAATGAAGAACAACTGTACAAGGCTAAAAATCTGCCTAGCAGCTAAAACGCCAGGTAAGAAGACTGAAATCATTGTGACTGCTATTTGAATGCGTCATCCAAAATATGCTTACTACAATGAGAAGGCTAGGTAAGCCTGAAAAGCATCTCACTCCTAACTTGCAGAGCTTAAGAATGATTGAAGGAACCTTGAAGCTTGATGAGCAAATCAGAGTGGAATCGAAAGGAAGGAGTTCATTCCTCACCTAGTGTAACTGGTACCCGTGGATGTCAGAGAAGTGACTCCCAAACTGTATCCTACTGAACTCTAACTACTCTTTGGCGCTTGCCACTCTCAGTTTCTGATCATTGTATGGCTCCAAAGGCCACAGGCTTTCCCTTATATACACATCCATAGCAGAGCAAGCATGCAGTCCAGCTCTTGCCTCTCTCTGTCTCTCTGGACCGCTTCTCTCTGGAGTCTGGACTCTGAAGAAAAAGAGCAGCAGGAGACAAGGCACGAATGATGTAAGATTCCTTTCACAGTGGCTGTATTTTTAACTAGGCATGCCGAAGCCGAACGATAAAAGCCTACATCACTGTGGCCCTGTTCTTGCAGAGGTTCAGGAACAAGGGGGAAACAGGACTAAACCTACAGGGTTTAAGAACTGGACCACCACCTAAATTGCATGTGCCTTTGCGTAATCATCCGGCCGTAATAGAAAATTACTGTGAAAGAATGTCTGGTAAAAAGGGTGATGAATGCAAGCTTTTGGAGCCAAATGTAAGGTGAAAGATAAGCTTTTGACGACAGCAATACGTCAGTGGACCTCTATTCTTTCAATGTGTATACAAGGCGTCAACAGCAGCTTTAAATCATTTTACACCGGACAGTCCTTTTTTTCTCTACCGTCGCGCCTGTTTTCATTTCGAAGTTAGGGGTTTTGGTTGGTACAGCAGGGGCCGCTCCAGAATATATACCATCATGATCCAAGTGATAGAACAAGGAGTTTTTTTTACCATCATCATGTTCTTTCAACTGAAGCGGTTAATATGTCAAGCTCAGATCATTGGATGTGAAATGCCTACTGAGCTGGCACATGGGATCAGGGCTTGGAATGCAGTAGCATTAGCCGAGTGATGAAGATGTTCTTCTCAGTGCACGCCAGATTGACTCTGGTTTGACTGCTTTTATTTTAAGCAGATCATGATGATGCAAAAAACAGTCCTGAAACATTGTGATATCCTACACGGGTACAAATTCCTGATGCATGGACCAGTCAGTGTTCATTACCATGCATGATTTGGGGCAAGGACTGGGTACTCTCCTTCTGGTCAGTACAGTGCTCTGTGGGAGGGCCTGGCCCCGGGCTGGCAAGTGGTCCAGTCCAGCCATTGCCGTTCTTCCTGTTCCTCCGTCCTTACTCCTCAGTCCCCAGGGCCCAGACCCCAAACATGAGGTACACTCCTACCCTACCCTAATTACACTGGGAAGCTAGTAATAATCTAGTGTTAGCAGAAGGAAATGGGTGCTGAGCCAGACAAATTGTGTGTTAAAAAGGACTAACCCACAGCAAAAAGTGGCTTTCCCATTTGAACCACCAATCAGTCCATCATGTCACTCACGCAGTCAGCACGCTCCACAGCTCCACATGGTGCCTAGAGGAGATAGCCATGCCCAAGTGCGGTTCCAAGAAAAGATGAGCTGAAAGGGCAGCACCATGCAAGTAAACAATGCCGACCCCAGATGAGTAGTGATCACTCCATCAGTTTTAATATATATGCATACAGTAGCAGCAAGCAGGCTTCTTCACCCAATTGGTTAATTAACAGATGAGTAGTGGCCACACCTGCAGAAAGATGCATGATATTATGGGTTAATTAACAGATGCAAACCTTTGCTTATGTCAGTTCACTTGTGGTTCTGGAATCCAGACCCAGAGCAGCAGGGTTGCAGGGTAGGGTTAGAAATGGTCTTTTCAATCAGCGGCGCCGCTGTGGAGCGTGGGGAACGGGCTGGAAGAACGGAGGGCGAGGCGGCCGACAAGCCGCGCACGCGCTGCCGCGGGAGGGAGGAGCAGCCGGGCCAGGTGGCGGGACCCGCTGCATCGTTGGGCCCACATGGTAGCCAACGGCCCAATGGGCCCGGCCCGGTCGTCCTGGGCCACTGCAGATTCTCAGTGACGTCTGGCGTGGTGCTACTTCGTGTGGCTTGCGGTCTTTGCGGACTATTTAGCGAAATGGTAAGTGATCCTCTAGGGAAAACTATGGGATTTGCTATCCAACAACAGGCGTCTGAGATTTCCATTTGTTTCAGGCGATTGATCTGAGCTGTTGGATTTTCATTTAACGGTCACCTCTGTCTTTTATTCATCTTTCTCCCGCCTGAAATCACATCGCCTGACACTCTGGAGAATAGGAAATGTGGAAAACTATATGCTGATACTGAAAAATTGTTGTGTATTACAATTTACAAGAGAACTGTAGGACTAAGAAACTATCTAGTAGATTGAAGTGAGGTGAGCGCACGTTAATCTCCTAGTATTTATTACTAGAATTATCCACTGCAGCTATTATAGAGGGGTTCCATCATGGCGACAAGCTTTGACTGAAAAAGAGAAGTTGTAGGGAACGGAAAATGGAAGGTTGACAAGCTTAAAGAAGGGATCGATCAAAAGGAGCAAAACGGCAGAAAGTTTGTGGAACGGGGTGAAAGCCGCTGTCATGTTGTGTGTCATCCGTGTCCTTTCGCCGTAACACATCATCCATCCCTTTGCGAGGAAACAAGCCGTCACTTTGGCCCGCAATAGCCGGCCGGCCATGAAAGGCTCCCTCGCTTTTACGTGCTCAATGCTGTCTCATGAATTCAGTGCACCGTTCATCATGTATGAACTTGCACGCATATATAGTTCCGCCGCTATGGGGTTATATATTATAATTCGGAGGAATCGCCATCTCTGGACAAGCTTGCTCGACCGGTCTTACAGAGCTGACTGAAGTGCCGACAGTGTCACAACATACATGCAATGCTGTATACATCCGGCCTCTCCTAACAGTCTTAAGTTTGGGCTCTGCATCTGGGGATGTACACAGCCCAAACAGTCTTATAGAGATTTTTTTTACACCATCTCTGTAAGACTGTTTGGGCTGTGTACATGCAAAGCTGTAAGTTAGGACAGATGCCTTAAGTTGGAGAGGTCCGGCCATCAGCTTATTAGGAGTTCCTGAGAGAGACTAGCTAGCTGCGACGTAGCGACAGAACTAAAATGGTAGGAATGATAAGAGTGAAGCATGCTTGGCAGCAATCCAGGAGCTAAGCAGCCTAGCCTACTTAAATTCAGTGCTCAACTTTCCCCGAAAGCGCATTGGTTCCAGTAACTTAATTGCCTGCAGGCTCTGTTAAACAAACCACGCCAAGCCAGCCTTCCATCACATCATGCCTTGTAAAACCCTAACATTCCGCTCGTGTGACCTCATCATGCCTTGTAAAACCCTAACATTCCGCTCGTGTCTTGCGCCAAGTCTATCGTGCTCGTGCCGTGAGAGCAAGGTTTATAATTTCGCCGGCCCGTCGACGTCTCAGTGTCCAGCTCACGCAAACTGCAGAGGTGGTAGTGGCGGGCCCCTTGATTCTTTAATGCGGAGCTGCTACGTGGATGGATTGAAGTGGATGAGGAGAGGTGCGCAGCCAATACAGAGTGTTTCGCCCGCTGTCAGTCGGCGTCTCCCGAAACGCCCGCCGCCTCTGTCCCTCCATTTCTCGCTCCTCCAGCTGGGTTTTTATGTGACGTGGACAAGTATTTCGCCGGCTGACTGTACCTATAATACTTGCTCTTAGGGATCATCATGAAAATATGGGTCATCAGAACCAGGGTGAGAATAATAGTTTCTTAATCACTGATAATGTCCTTCTTGAGCAATAATATGAACTTGATCGATGGCTTTGATGCTACGTTGGCAAGGCTTCTTTTGGTTCTCCTACTACTACCCACCCCTCACAGCGTTAGAAGTACTTGTTTTTTTTTTTTTTTTTTGAAGTTTCACCGGGGAGGCGCTCCCTACCGAATATATTCAAAGTGCCCTAAATGGTCGATAGCCTCGTTTTTAAGGAAAACGAGGCCAAACCCCTCGCCCGCTTAATTGTGGAAAACCGAACTAAAACCAGTACAACGGCCTCGAACTGAGGCAATGGTGTGGCTAAACCACAAAAGAGACAAACAACAACAACAACAACAAGCTCTCCAAAGATTGGAGAGAGATGTGGCTATCCACAATTACAATAAAAGAGATAGAGAGAACTTAGCCCAAACGAGGAAAACTCTAGACGAGGCCGCAAGGCGCCCACCGCCCGACCGACGCCCTCGCCGAACAAAGATACTCGCGCCGCCACTAACGCCGTAGAGCCCACCTCCACTCCACGTAGCTACGCCGCCTCCACGGGGGTGGAATGGGGACTAAGAATGACGGCAGGCCGGGCAAGCGGGGGATCACGGACACAACGACCTCCCATCGAACCGGTGGCGACATCCTCCGGCACATCCGGCCCACTTGCCACCACCCAACGCCGACCGCGGGAGGAACCGTAGGGATGGCGGCGCCGTGGAAACACCACCCCGCATTTGATATTCCGCACCACTAGGGAGACCGGCCGACGGAGCAGAGGCGCCCGCCGAGGGCACTCGTCGACGTCGGCGACGCCAAAACAACCGAGGCCAAGAGGGCGACAACAACACGGAGAGAGCACACGGGAGAAACACAAGACCACGGCACGAGCTGGACTCTACTCCTCCACGGTGGCGTCCTCAAGAGGGTCACGCGGACGAAAACGTCGCCGCCACCGGCTCTAGAGAACTAGAGCTAGGCTTTTCAAGAGGGAGATCGACAACACATCGGTCGAAGAGTTGGGAGGAAATCAACGCCCCCAAGGAGGTGAACGGGCGCCAAAGGCGTCATCGCCAATCGCAAGACAGGTCTTGCACGGCTTTATCCAAGGCTCCCAAACTCGGACCAAAGTTCGTCAATTTAGAGACCAAGAGACCAAACGCCGCAAAACAAACCCCAACGACCGGCGAGGGGGCCCGGCCACGGACGCCGGCGGCCGAGGAGTCCGAAGCCGAGGGACGAGAGGGTGACGACGCCGCCCACCACCGGCAAGCCGCTGCCAAACTCGCACGCTCACAGCCCTCAACGGAGAAGGAATCGGGCATCGCTGCCCGCCGCCAAGATGCCGGCGCGCCGAACGGGTAAGGCCGTCTTCTTCACCGCTGCCACCATCCGTAGCAAAGAAAATAAGGATCGAGGTGGGGGTCGGGTGCCGGCATGCTAGGTAGGAGACCGGGTCGCCGCCGGCAGCCGCTTAGCCGCCATGCCCGACCGCCACCGCGTGCGCCCGCTCCAAAGCGCGCGATCTAGGGCGTGGGCCGCCGGCCCAGGCGCTGCGTGGGCCGAACGCCGCCAAGGAAGGCAAATTCACCTCCCGGGGGCAGGACCTCCCAAAGGGCGCAGGGCCGCCGAGCACAGGGAAGGAGAGGGCTCTCGCCGAGCACGCCCGCCGCCGTCAGGTCGCCCAAGCCGGGCGCTGGCGACGTCATCCACCAGCTTCGGGAGAGGGCGGATCCAGGCGTGAGCGCCGGATCGGGACCCGGCGACGAGGATCCGAGGCCCCCAAGGCCCTCCTCCACTTGGCCGGCCCGACCATGGAGCTGGAGATGGGGGTGAGGGGGGGGGAGACGGGCTGCGGGGAGGGCTGCAGAGGAGCCCCGCCGCCGCCATCACGGAGGAGGGGTCGCACGGGCCTCCCGCGGCGCTCTCAAAGCGGCGGCAAGGGCAGGCGGAGGAGGGGGGAGGGAGTAAGGCGGCGGTGGTGGCTGTTCCGCCCGTGTCGCCCGAGGAGCGACGCTGGGACGCGGTTTTTTCCTTTTTATACCGTTCACTTTCGTTAGAAGTACTTGTAATAGAGCAAGTCCTTGTTCATGCTTAGTGAAGCGTGAGGAGAAAAAAATGGTAGTTCATTTTGTGTATTTTCATTGTCAGATTTCAGAAATTAGGCATGAGCTCTGATGCTCATTGGGTTGGGCTTGGGCTGGAAGAGATTAACTACTCTCCCTATTAAGTACCATCAGACATTGGCATGCTCTCTTTTTTCTCCCCACGCCACACTTCTGCTGTTTCCTTTCTTTTCAGTAAAGCTTAGCAAGAGCTTCTTTCTTGACCTCAGAATGTTCCTTAAAGCAGCCACATTTGTAGCCTCATCGGACAAGGGGGGAAATGGAAGTTCAAAAGGACAAAGTTATGTTGCTGCAGACTGCAGTATGCCAGTATGCATGTGTTCTTGTTGGAGATGAAAATAAACGCAGAAATCAACCATATAGGGGGAAAATAGACAAGCACTGCCATTTTATCAAACTGGGCATCATATATATGCTGAAAAAAAAACAGCAGTCTGGTCAAAAACCGAAAGGAGCATTTTAGGCCTATCCATACACATGATCTACATGTACAATCATGCTCAAGCAGTGTTCAAAATCAAAAGGGGCATACACATTCTACAGACCAGCGTAAAAAGTTGCCCAGCGAGCAACGGTAACTTGTGGTTGTGATCCAGTAGTAGTAGGTTGTGATCCGGTAACTTGTGGTTACCGCTTCAACTGTTGTTTAACTTCCATTTTATTCTGCTTAATGATATACGCGCAACGGCGCGGTCCAAAAAAAAAAAAAAAAGTTGCCCAGCGAGCAAAAGCGCCATGGAACATGCGTCTTGTAGCCGTCGGCCCCTTTGCAAAGCGCAGCACCCGAGAGCGCCGGATCGATCGATGCACAGAGGATGGCCATGCAGGCAGGCCCGGTGTCGATGAGGCATTCGACCGCTTTGGTCAGCAAAGAGACGGCCCACACAGGCAGCTGTTCCTGCGCGGTCCCTTGTGCTGCTCCTTTGCCGGAGGCTGAGACATGGAACCCAAAAAGGCTGGGCACTTCGATCTTGACATCACAAAGGCATGGTTGCTCTGTTCACCTGTTGGCCTTCGAGGCTTCGAGACCTCTCAATCTCTGATCCATGCACATGCCAAGCTATCAAAGTTGTGACATGGAGAAGGGCCCGTCTGTTTATGAGACAGCAGTTCATGATCAAAATCTTGCAATAGCAGGGTGATGAAGAGGAACGCAAACTGTTTCTGAATTGAAGTGCCATGCACATATGTGTTAGTTATGCAAAGTTTCGAGATGGAGCATGCCTGCCTAAATTTAGTTTAAGTTCAGGTTGTGTATTTGCTTTCAAATGCAAATTCAGACACTGAACAACCAATCCCACCCCACACACACACACACCCACCACCAGTAACTTCTCACAACTAGAATGCGGAAGCTGGTCAGCTGTTACCTGAAGTGAAGGGTAAAACTTGTGTTCCTTCTTCATATGTGAATCAGTAAAACCGTGTGTGTGCATGCAAAACACTTTGCATATCAAAGCAAAGTAGAAATGAGGTTCTTGGCGAATATCACTGGCAATTACGGATGGAAATATAGTTAGCTTGCCAAACATGTAATTGGGCCTTATTGGATAGACCGGGCCAGATTACTAATTTGACTTTGGATCCATGGTAGATTACCTTGACCACCACGTTTGGGTTTCGACTAGAGGGCGACTAACATATAAAATAAAATGCCATTCAAACCTTGTTTTCATGGTTCCATGCATTCCTACTCCGCTTACTATGCTCGGTTTCTCAAAGCGAGGCCAAGAACTAGTCCCACGAAAATTGAAACCTGGTCGCTAGGGCCTAGGAACGTTGAACGGACGATGACACGTGACAAGTTGCCTAAACAAACTGCCCAGAAAAACTTTTGATGATTTCAGAGTTTTTCTTTTTTTGAAACTTCGTTGTTTTGGTCCAAATCGATGTCGAATAGGGCAATATCTATCGCTTTGACCGTTGCACCAGGGTCGCAATTTTATTGTTTTATAATCCTTGCTAGGTGTTGTAGTTGTAGCAGCTAGACTCTTGCTATAGTTTGCTTGTTGACATCTTTTGTGTGGTCTCGTATGCTAGCGTCTTGCCAGGTGTGAAACAACAAAATGTTGTTAATGGTGTGTAAGTTTGAGAACCTGCTGGGGCCTTTTTTTTTTTTGGCAATTCCTCGTAATGAAAAACAGGTAAAAGATCTGATCTCAAAAAAAAAAAAGTAGCGCAGGACCAAAATAAAGTAGCACAGAACCACGTCCTTTTGGAGTGTTGTTTCAGCCGTGAGGTCTTGCATATATGGATCAGCAGGCTGCACCTACATCACATCTTCGTTGTGGGAGTGGAGAAGGCGATGCTATGGTGACTAGAACATGCGAAGCTTGTGCCCAAGTCGGTAAGGCAAGGATTCCACCCACTCCTCATCATCCGGTGGATGTTGTGGAAAGAGTAAAATGGTAGAACCTTTGACAGGAAGCAAGCACTGTCGTTCAACTGGTGATGGCGATTTAGGAAGAGATCGAGGGCTGGTGTAGATACTCGTCCGTCCCCGCCTAGTCGCAAAATGAGCTTTTATGTAATTTTAACTACGTGTGTGATCTATATATATAAAGGCTTCGGTAACATGTGTTGTAACTTCAAAACTCTTTCTGATTAATAAAAAACATGTCTAGGCGTGATCGTAGAATAAATAAATAAAGTAGCGTTGAGTTATTTTTACTTTTTTTCACAAAGGCCTAGCTGTCAACTGGCTGATTTGATTGGATTTGTTTTTTCAGGGAGTGCTTGATTTGATCGAGTCAGGTGATCGTTCTTCGTTCATGCATTTTTCAACGCCGTCCATGGATAACGCGTGGCGTGGCATCGATGTCGAACAGCTGTTAATAAATTCAAACTTGTTTTTATGTGAAAGATATTAGCAGGAATAGCCTCATTTTACGGTTAATACTTAACAGTGCTGCAATTTTATGATGTGATCGTCGGTCTATAAATTAGAACTGTGAAAGCTTGAGAATTGAATGTTCGGTCATGAAAATTTAGTAGGCACGGTTCTGTTGGTCATATGTTTATTTTGCTCTTATATATACCATGGCTTACTAGCATATATGTATTAGAAATCCTTTATACTATTTTAAATGGGGAAATTATCGGATTAAAAATTAGCATGTGTGATTTATTTAAACGGGGAAATTATTCGAAATCCTTTGTCCTTTATAAGAAAGAAGAAAGTACAATTCGAAATCATGCGTGATTTATTTGACCGGACAAAAGATGATGCATGATTCACCCCCAAGATGGCTTTTGAGAATTTTTTATGAAGTATACGTACGGAGCGTATATTTCTGGAGCGTGTCTATCAGCATCCATCCTTCTGATGGGCACACATATTAATAATCTATTACGAAATTTGCAAAGGAAGCTTCTCGTTAATGATCAAATGATTCAATGGAATAACCTAGATTAAACAAGTAATGTTGATGTGATACGACAACACCATGCGCTAGCATAGTTTGAAAAGCACAAACACCGTTAGATTTCCACACAAAAACAGGTGAAATATATAAGGTAATAAATATTGATTTGAATTGACAGAGAACTTAATGAAGTTCAAGCGGTGAGGACAAAACCAATCTACAGTAGATCAATCAGAATCAGGTCTCAACACTAAACCACTCATGTGTCATGCTTGTTCAGTAAGATGAAAGATCTTCTTTTGACTTGAAACAGTGAGAGCCATCGATCAGCATTCTGAATCGGTGTGCAAACTCTAGCAGGCACTTGCTCTGAAGCAACTTAGCCAGCTAGAGACTGACACTGATTCCTTACTGGTAAAGTAACTAATCAGTTCCTTTCCACAAAGGAAAAAAGGCTAATCAGTTATCCTGCGATATTCCTCGCATGAGCTAAGCAGTAAGCACCACACACGGCATATATTTCCAACCATGCATGTCTCATTCAAGGATGTCCATCTCCCATTTTAACACAATCAAGAATCAGTCCTTGCGAGAGCACAATGCAGAACACACGAGCAGATACAATAGAATACCGACGGATCATGACATATATAGCTCTCTGCCGTGTCACAAATGTCAACCCTTCTCGGTTAGTTTCGTGCCGGTGTTCGTCAGAGTCTTGTACTTCACGCTCTGTACACTTCATCACTTCATAAAATTCACGTCACATCGATCCTTAGGTGTACACGGACACCCCATGATATATATCCGCCACCAGTTTTGCACCACCTAGTAGATACAACAGACAGCTATAGACTAGAACACGAGCAGCAAAGGCAACAGCTAGCCAAGATGGCTAGGCTGTCGGCAAGCAGCTGCAAGGCGCCGTCGCTGGTCGTCCTCGCGGTCGCCGTCGCCGCCGTGGCGTCCCTTGCGCAGCCCGGCGCGGCCGATCTGAAGCTGAACTACTACGCGAGCACCTGCCCCAACGTGGAGACCATCGTGCGCGGCGCGGTGCAGCAGAGGCTGCAGGCCACCATCCGGACCGTCGGCTCCACCGTCCGCCTCTTCTTCCACGACTGCTTCGTCGAGGGGTGCGACGGCTCGGTGCTCATCGAATCCACGCCGGGCAACCAGGCCGAGAAGGACGCCCCCGACAACAAGTCCCTCGCGTCCGAAGGCTTCGACACCGTGCGGAGCGCCAAGGCCGCCGTCGAGGCCGCCTGCCCGGGCACCGTCTCCTGCGCCGACGTGCTCGCCCTCGCTGCACGGGACGCCATCTCCATGGTATATGACTGCACGTTAGTTCCAGGCCCGATACATCATCATGCATCGTACTAGCTAGTATATATAACCTGTGATGCATGCAGAGTGGCGGGCCTTTCTTCCAAGTGGAGTTGGGCAGGCTCGACGGCCTCAACTCCACGGCCAGCAGCGTGCCAGGCCAGCTGCCCGAGCCCAACCAGACCATGGACCAGCTTCTGACGGTCTTCAAGGCACACGGGCTCAACATGTCCGACCTCGTCGCGCTCTCAGGTCCGTGTCCGTCACATGCATTAATTCTCAGCTGCTTTGTAGTTCATCACACCGTGTACAGTATTCGTGAACCAATGTGATCGATCGAGCAGCGGCGCACAGCGTGGGTCTGGCGCACTGCAGCAAGTTTTCGAACCGGCTGTACAACTTCAAGCCGGGGCAGCCGACGGACCCGACGCTGAACCCCAAGTACGCGAGGTTCCTGGAGAGCAAGTGCCCCAACGGCGGCGCCGACAACCTGGTGCTCATGGACCAGGCCTCGCCGGCGCAGTTCGACAACCAGTACTACCGGAACCTCCAGGACGGCGGCGGGCTGCTGGGCTCCGACGAGGTGCTCTACACCGACAACCGGACGCGCCCCATGGTGAACTCGCTGGCCAACAGCACCAACGCTTTCTACAAGGCCTTCGCCGACGCCATGGTCAGGCTCGGCCGCGTTGGAGTCAAGTCCGGCAGCAGGCGGGGCAACATCCGCAGGCAGTGCGACGTCTTCAACTGACGACACAAAAATTCCATTTCCATGCGTTCGTGCGCACGAAATTGTGTGCGCGCGCGTTGACATGAATGCATTGGCATGGTCTCCCTCCAGGAGAGGGAAGATTCGTTTCATTTGGGTCTTTTGTTTTGTTTGTAATATACATCTGTCCTGTTTGATTCATTGCATGCGTTGATTGTTGAAGGTGCGTGTAATAATAATAATATAGATTGATGCACACAAGGTGCTCTGCAGTTAATTGTAAAAAGTGACAAATAAAACATGCACAAGGATAAATATTGGATTATATCAGGCACGATGCTGTCACGGTCAGTGTCGGTTTTTCTGTGTGCCAACTGAATTACCTGAAACTTGCAGCACACAGAGATACTGTACGTTGTACCATAGTTTTTTTTGTCCATGAATACATGGGTCACTCCGTCTCCGATAGCGCAATTTGATTGTGTCAGATAGATTATATATCTGGGCAGTTTGGTGAAGGAATCATGATCGATTGCTCCCTAGTCTCAAACATTCCTCCATGGAAGCCACTTGCGGTCACCGTAACCTCCGTGCTGAACCTTCTATCTTCAAGAGGAATTATTGGTAGGAGCCTGAATTTGTCACACTTATGAGCAATTATTGTTCTGAAAGTCGATGTCCAACAACACCGTGTTTCTCCATCACAGGTAAATTTCCCTACAAAATTTTTACCGAACACTTGTTGATGTCGTCTTCCGTGCAACCCGCACAAGTTGCGCCTATTAATAAGTAGAGAACATATCTAGTGCACACCAGACTTATATGCAACCATGCACACTTCTAATCCTGTCACGGGATGTAGATCCAAGGGCACGAGGTGATAACCACCTGGGAGGTGGGAGGAGGGATTTACAAAATTGTGATTAGAGTAGGAGTTAAGTGTAAAATTACCTAACCCTACTGGAGTACTCCTATTAATTAGAGTTATCTCCTTTAGCCTTGACATCAGTTCTCACAATTGAATGTATCCTATAAATCCTATAACAGTTCTAAAAAACATAAACATTTGGATATCCATTCAATGTAACCTAGCCACGCAATTGATAAATATTGCTATTGGTAAAAAAATATTTTATATTAAAAACCAATGGCTTCTATAAAAAACCAATGACCTCTATCATTATGACAAATACTGTGAAATACCCCCCCACCATTATGTGAAATAATTGACCTTTATATAGAAAAACAACATAAACCTATCCCTGTATTTTCATCTACACACTTGCATCGAGAAAAAGGTTACAAGGCCAGTCTCATTGGTTATGTGGTTATTTTCATTGCGTTGTTTTTAAGATAATTAATAAAACTTGGATGAAACTCCCACTCTCAATGCAAAGTTTTATTCTACAATTTCATAGTATTTAATTTATATGAATCATGAAATTAAATACTATGAGTAGGTTAGATGAAACTCATTTCTTCTCTCTCATATTAAATACACTGTCATGTATGTGGCAACCTAATTAATGCAAATGAAACTTAGATAAAACTTCCATTGAGATTTGTGTCCCAAAGGACTTTGTTTAAATTACGCTAATAAACCATCCTCATGTAAATGGGTTAGAAAAGAGAGATTTTTATAGTGGAGTGTTTAAAACTCCAAAAGACTATAGTTTTTTTTCAATACTAATGATTAAGAAACCATAGAGTTATTGCACCCAAACATTTCACGACACTCCAAAACCATGCCTTCTAAAATTTCCAAAACATATTTGCAAAATAGGAACTTACATGTATTTTTGCATGTGTTAACATGATGATACTCCTATAGAGCATCAACAAAGACCAAAGATATGAAAATCTACAAGTGTATTTGACATATATTTAGTTGATTCATTCCCTAATTCTTAGCTCCAGCATTCTAATTCTCTAATAGAGTGATTTTGGTGAGCAAAGGTGTGGAATAAGATGAAAGTGAGTTATCATAATAGACTGGGAGCGGTGGGGATCAGTTTTTTAGCTCCTAGTGTAAAATACATGCAATTCTTGCACAATGACTGATCACCACAAGAATCTACCCCTTCCGCTCCAAAAAAAAAAATGCAATTCTAGCACAATGTCATGGTTTAGTCTATCAGGTTTGATTAATTATAGATACAAAACTAACAATATTCATGTTATCAAATGAATATCATTATATTCATTACGAGATGTATTTTTAATAAATTAATTTAAAGTCATAAATGTGAATAGTATTTAGTAGACATTTGGTCAAACATACACCACTTTTGTGGGCATGGAAACACATAGTTGTAAGTTTTCTGGAACGAAGGGAGTATTTGTACTTTCCTCATTTACTTATTTACAAGTGATTCTAACAAAGAATCTGGAGCAAGGAGCTTACAAACTTAGCATGGAAACTTGTACAGTGGCTTACATACCATGAAGGCAGGGGCGAGCTAGGTAGTAAGTTATGGGTGTTTAGGCACCCTTAAAAATTTGAAAAATCAGTGTTAGAAACAGATTTTCACCATGGTATTGAATAAAAATTTTCAAATCTACAAGAACAAGACACCTCCTCTAATTTGTTCTAGCTTTGCCCCTACATGAAGGAGTCTGTTTAAACATTATCTCTTGCATTTATATATACACAGTGAGCTGTTAAATATTTTACTATAGTCCTGTTTCAAATTAATGAAATGCAACTCATACTATTTTTGCAAATAATAAACTTCCAAATTTCCTTTGTAGCCCTCGCTCATTCCAAACCCCCAAAACCGTGTCACCGCCTCCGGAGTCCTGCCGGACCCGTTCCTTGAGAACACGCGGAGCCGCCGCGGCAGACAGCTTGGCGGGACCAGAAAATGTCATAACCCACGCGCGCATTCGCTGAAACAAAAGCGGCCACGACTGCGAGAGCCGGGAGCTTGGCAGCTAGAGCCTGCGGTGCCGTGGCAGACCTGGCGCCCTCCGAACCTTCACGGCAAGACGACTCGGGAGCCGCCCATGGCGCGCGCCACGCGCGCCATGGCCTAGCCGTTTGGTAGGGACACTGCAACTGCCCGAGAAGTCGACAGCTGAACCGAAGCATCGATCAGAGTCGTCGCTCGCCAACATTTGATTAGCCTTATCTCGTCCTGGACAAACTTCCTGGGCAAGGCCACATCACATCCATCGCGTAACGATCACACGCACACAGCCCGTGACGTGTTAATTTATCTACTAGTAGAGCAACTTGGGTACAACGATACACCTGATCCTAATCTGCGCTCGTGATTAATCAACTGAACTCGATTCCATCAGGATTAGGAAAAGGACAAGGCTGGGGTTAGCAGACTGCTGGATTGTTTCCTGTTTCGTTCTGGGGTTCCTTACGATGCCGCAAACCATCACCCGGCCCATTAACAACGCAGCGATTTAAAGCCCATTTTAAGTAGATTCCTGGAGTTCTAGATTGTCGATCCCAATTTTCCTTCTCATTTTCTGTCGACACCTGGGCGCCGCGCTAAATAATGGAAGGTTGGAATTGTCCTGTCACCGCTACTTGGGCCGTGGGCCTGACCGAGGCGCCGCCGCCGCTACTGATGGGTCCCCATTCTAAGCGTGGCCGATCAGAAACGGCGGCTCAGCCGCTCCGCTCAGGGCCGAGCTGACGTTAGCTACCCGTTAATCGCCACCAAAGATAATCTGCCGATGGTGAAAGACAGCGACTGCTGCTGGCCCGCTAATTTTAGCATCAGGGTTTAACCAATAAGCCGACACAATTGTCGTTGACGCCTCGGCTTGGGGTCCTGGATAAGTGGATGCTAACATCAACACCAACGTTCAAAAAGACCGTCATTTTCAAATCCTTCGACCGTTGCTCGGAAATTACCAGCCTCACTAGTGTGCCCCCCGCTGCTAATACTAAATTTACAAAATGACCGAAAAGAAGGAAGTATATATGTCGTCGCCGAGCTGACATTTTTTTTCCGCGATCGTGCCAAGCTGTGACGCACTTGGGCACCCTGACACTTGGTGCTGAAAAGAAGGGCACGCTGCTGATGCTACGATCCGGCGCCGCCCAGGGCCAGCACGATGGCGGCGGCTACTGGCTAACACAGGAAGGAAGGAGGTTGAAGAAGCAACGGCACTCTTTCGGGTACATGCCCTTTTTGCCGTGAGGCGCCATGGCCCATAGGGCAGGCAGGCACACCAATTATCGCTACTACTGGCAGTTTATAGCAGCTACCAGCGGCGGATTCTGGACGTCTCCAATCCAATCATAAAACCTGCCCCGGGATGCAGGCCAAATGCCTTACCTAAACGGACGCACTCGTTTTTTTATCAGATTTAGCAAACAGACGCTCGCTCACCGGGTGGCTGCTGCATCGAGCCATCGAGTCACGCACGCAATCGCCTAAACAACCAACGTTCACTGGACCTATAGCAGTGCCAGCGGCGCTGACGACCATCGTCCTGCCCCGACAGGCCAAATTCCAGATTCCACGCACTGGTTTCCAGAGAAACAGTTCCGCTCAAAGGGTGGCTGCTGCATCGAGCCATTTTGAGTCACGCACGCACGCATCGCCTGCAACCAACGTTCACGGGACCGCAGTGGTGCGGCGGCGCTGACGACCATCATCCGTGACACACATTCCAGATTCCACCACTGGTCAAAAGAAAACAGTTCCGGTAAAAGGAAGGAGCGGACATTGATTTTGAACTCTGTTCCGTTGCTTGCTCATCTCGTGAGTGGAGATCTCTGTGAATCTCTGAACAACAAGCACGGAGTACCTGCTCGTTTGTACAGTAATACTATATTAGCAGTACTGTCTCCCTCCCACGAGAGAACTGACGAGAACGTACAGTAATGGCATTGTTACTTGTGCCTCTGAACGCTGGCACCACCACACGCCACTGCTGCTGTAAAATGCAGAACCTCGCGAGCGAGCGCACAGCGCGGCGCATGGTTCCAGTGGCGCACCAACCGCGCCATGTGGAGGTTGCCATCGCACACATGTTGGCGTCGCCGGCGGCCAGCTAGCTATGCCGCATCCGCATCCGCCCACCGGACCGGACGGATAGATACGGAACGGGGCGCATGTGTCCGTCCGCACGGATCTCCGCGCGTGTCGCCCCAGCCGTCGATCACGTATACGGCGCGCCGCCGCGCCTCCGCCTCCCACCTCCGCGCCGCGCGCATTAAAAGTCTCCCCGCTCAGGAGACTTGGCTTGTACTGCATCGCATCGCACGCGGCACTTGCCAGCGCCCCGATCATTGCGTCACCGGTCGCCACCAGCTGCAGCCACAAGCGCAGCGCTCGACAGCCCTCACCAGCCGCCATCACTCGCTGAAGTACCCCAGCCGGCCGCCCGGGGAGAGTGGTGGGAGTGTGATAAGCCGCCGCCGTTTGTTGGCCTGTTGCCGAGCGCGCCGAGTGCGAGGAGGAGAGACACTCGTCACCAGCAGCAGCAGGGGTGACCGATCGATCTCTGCGTGCGGGGGGAGCAGACAGCAGAGAAGGGAGAGCGAGCGCGGCAGCATGGATGCCGGGATCAGGATCCTGGCGGCGTTCTTGGCGGCGCTGGCGGCCAGCGCCGCCGTCGGCGTGACGGCGCAGCTGCGGCAGGACTACTACGCGGCGGTGTGCCCGGACCTGGAGAGCATCGTGCGCGACGCGGTGTCCAAGAAGGTGCAGGCGCAGCCTGTCGCCGTCGGCGCCACCATCCGCCTCTTCTTCCACGACTGCTTCGTCGAGGTGCGCGGCCGCCCCCCGCCTAGCTTCCATGTTCCTCCTTCCCAAATCTTGGATTGGGCGGCGCGCCGCGCTCGGTCCCATCGCATGTGCGCTTGATTGCTTGCCATGTGAGGGTAAGTGTTGAGTGTGATTGTGATTGAAATGAATGAACTCGCGCAGGGATGCGACGCGTCGGTGATCCTGGTGTCGACGGGGAACAACACGGCGGAGAAGGACCACCCGAGCAACCTGTCCCTGGCCGGCGACGGCTTCGACACCGTCATCCAGGCCAAGGCGGCCGTCGACGCCGTGCCGGCGTGCGCCAACCAGGTGTCGTGCGCCGACATCCTGGCCCTGGCCACCCGCGACGTCATTGAACTGGTACGTCCTACGTCCTCTCCCCTAGCACGAACGCGGCGCAAATCAATGCCGCACAAATCACACCTTTCTAAGCCAAACCAAAAACTCTCCAACTTTGGAGATTGGAGGATTCTCTGCAAAGCTAGTTAAAGCGTATCGTAGTACAGCAGCAGCATTACAGCTACAAGGCTTTGGAAGTGACGATCCTCGGTCGATTCGCGCAGGCTGGCGGGCCGTCGTACGCGGTGGAGCTGGGGAGGCTGGACGGGCTGGTGTCCATGTCCACCAACTGCGACGGCAAGCTGCCGCCGCCGTCGTTCAACCTGGACCAGCTGACGAGCATGTTCGCCGCCAACAACCTGTCGCAGGCCGACATGATCGCTTTATCTGGTGAGCAACCAAACAAAACTATTATTACTGCTCCAACCAAATTACTACCAGTACTCCGGTGTCCGGCCAGTGCTCTCTTTTTTTCAAAGCAAAATATTTACTCCATCTGCTGTACCAGCATTAACGAAGTACTACGCACAGGCTAGATTAGCATGTGCTCCGTTCCATGTCTTTCAAGTCAAGCAAAGGGACCAAGGCCAACGCCGCCCAGCTCTGCAATTAAAACTAGTACAGCATTTTGTGTGGTCTCCTAGGTTAAAAATTGCATTATCCCCCTAGGTTAGATCAGCAGAACTGATCAGTTTATTTATCACGGACGAATAGTAGTAGAGTGTGTGGCACTGCAGCTGGTCGCTAGTATACAGTACTAGATCTGAAATGGGTCAACTGTGGCGACTGTCTCTGTCTGGAATGCTTTGCTTGATACAGTACTTGATAGCCGTGCTTTGCTTGCACAGTTGCACGTGAAAGAAAGGTCAGCATCGCATTATTCTACTCAAACCATGGCCTCCACTACTGCTTAGGTAGGCGTAATCCGACCCAGACCGTTTGTTTTTTTTTTTTTTTTTTTTTTGCTACTGGCACCGGCCACCCAATGCGAGATCAGCCCAGCTAACGCCGCTCGGCCCATTGATTGAGGCACATACAGGCCTGCCAAATGAGCCCATGTCGAAATCGAAAAAAAAAAAAAAAAGGTTCCTGCACAGAAATCTGCAACATGACGATCCACCGAAAACTCTGAGAAACAGCGTGAAATTTGTATGCTTCTGTTGCATTGAGCTGTAATCCAGGCCTGTTGCAATAATCGTTGCAGCGGCGCACACGGTGGGGTTCGGGCACTGCAGCACGTTCGCGGACCGGATCCAGCCGCAGTCGTTGGACCCGACGATGAACGCGACGTACGCGTCGGACCTGCAGGCGGCGTGTCCGGCCGGAGTGGACCCCAACATCGCGCTGCAGCTGGACCCCGTCACGCCGCAGGCCTTCGACAACCAGTACTTCGTCAACCTGGTCAACGGCCGGGGGCTCCTCACCTCCGACCAGGTGCTCTACTCCGACGCCCGGTCGCAGCCCACCGTGGTGGCGTGGGCGCAGAACGCCACCGACTTCGAGCAGGCGTTCGTCGGCGCCATCACCAGGCTCGGCCGCGTCGGCGTCAAGACCGACCCGTCGCAGGGGAACATCCGCCGCGACTGCGCCTTCCTCAACTGATCCTTCTGAACATTCAACATACAAGGGCTAGCTGGTTATATCATGTCTGAAGTGTTCATATAGAAGCTAGAGTAAAGTTTTAATCATATCAGCAGTTCAGCACAGGGTTAAATGGGTTAATGCTAAGAAGATTGCTTGATTCAGCGATTGATATATAGAGTGGCACTTGGTAGGGCAAATGTCTTCGATCGTTTTCCTTCTTAATTTGTTCAGTCTCGGAGCAATATTTGTCTGAATGTTTTTCTTCTTGTTGTGCGTGTGTGTTTTTAGCCTCTTAGGGTTGGTTCATGGATGACAGTTGACAGGATGACGAGTGACCATTTCTGTAGTTACTTGTATTTTTTTTTTTCTCTCAAACAGCCCTTGCTGTTTTCAGGCATTCATTCATGTAGTAACATAGCATTCCGCGGTGCGTAGCAGAATGCACTGAGAATGCGCGTATGTTGATCCAGATAGGCGACAACTACTACAGCAGAAGAAGTGCAAGACAATCATTATTGTGATGGATACTCCACGCGTGCGCAATCGTCTGGAACGAAATGGCTTTCTTGTGTGGATTTCTTCAGCACAGCTGCACTGCACAAGGATGCTCCATATATAAAACAAGCCACATTTAACTACAATATATCTTAGCTGTCAGCAAAACGTGCAAAGCAATGCGTTTTTCTGAATAAAACGCAAATGGCGATGAAAGGCAGGCGAGCAAAGAATCCATATCATTTATTTCCATAGCATACGTTCCCTTTCATCTTTCAGCAGAAGCATGCTAGTACGTGGCACCCTTTCCATCATCAGCTACACACACAGAGAACACTACTCTACGACATCCATCGACATGACATCCACAATCATTCCAATACATATACACACCCTTGTATGTAACAATAAAGCATGAATACACTATAATAAATAGTAAGAGTTCTGCTTCGGTGTTCCTCTCGAAAGGTTTACACGGATCCTAAAGCAACTAATAATTAATTTCGTCACGTTTTAGCCTGGGTCCGGCCCAATCCAAACCTAGCCCCAGCCCCCGCGCCTAACTAGATCAATTCTGGTGGTTTAGCCCATATATATGTTATGGGCTGAGGAGCCAAACCTAGTAGGCTTAGAGTTGCTGATGATGGTACTAAAAAAACAGAGAGAGAGAGAGAGTTGATGATGACAGCAAAGATCTTGAGATCAATTACCGTAAAAAAAGATCTTTGGATCAAGTTCGAACAAAATGATCCAGCTAGAGCGGAATAATTATTTGGACTCTTGATCCACCACGCCACCATGCACAGTTGGATCGAGTGGAACTGACTCCTTTGTGTCCTCCAGCACAACTGTACAGGGATACTGTATAAAACAAATCAAAGGCATATTGAAATAAGAAAAAAAATCTGTAACAACAGAACGCGGAAAGCGATGCATTTTTCTGAACCAGTAAAACCCAAGTGGCGGCGAAACCATCGCATCAACCGATATCATTGGATTGATAAAGAAAGCAACGTCCTCTATCAATTGATCTTTCAACAAAAGCATTCCCTCGAGTTCAAAAATCACGAGGTATAAATCATATACGCCAAAGGTAGTGGTATCCTTTTTGTCATCCGCTACACAAAGAATTAGTATTATAAACCGACTCCCATCGACATGACATCCACGATCGATACTATACAGGCAGGAAATTAACTAAAGTATGGATAAGGCTTGAGATCGGCCATCGTCACAAACGAAAGGCAGAGAAAGGGAGATGAAAAGGGCAGGGAAAGAACACCGCAAGAACATTTTCCTTCTTCGCTTCAGTGGGGCGCCTCAATCAACAATCAGCAGAGATTGGTTATTTATTAATCGCGCAAAGTCGATAGCCTGCTGCACCTTAATTCATGCCGCCATGTGCCTTTGCTCTGAACTAATCAGGCTGTCTACCAGCACCAGCAGTTACATTTCGCTTTTTGATGAAACCAACAAAACAATGGTTTAAGTTAGTGGGTGATAATCTCTCCCATTTCCAAAGATTAGCAGGCTCAGGTGGCGCACGCAGCACCACTAGTAGCTGTAGCCTGTAGGCATCCACTGGGATTCACCCGGAGGAAGAACCGAAGAAGCCAGGTTTTGGTCAGTGGTGTGGTGACATCTGAATGTTGGAGCAGGATGCCAAAAGGCGACGCAAACGTACTTGAGATAAACTCGAGAACAGTTTGGGGAGGTTGAGCGTCCGTAACTCGAAGCACTCGCATGGATCCCATTGCTGAAATGGGAACAATAATCCATTGATAGATGGACACAGCATTATTGTTGGGCGCCCGCCAGCCCATCTGAATGTATGATGAGCCTGACAAATCAGCGTCAAAAGCTGCGACAATGGGACTCCGTTGCCGGATGAGCCCGGTGGTGGAAGCTACTAGCCCGATTGGACCAGTGGGGTATGACTGTTCACACACGCACAACTGCACAAGGAAGGGTGAGAAGCGTGACGACTGACGACGACGCGGACAGGGCGCGTCCAAGGCAGGCTCACCTCTCACCTCGCTTGGCGCCGCGCCGTGCGTGCAATTGGCAAGCAGCTTTACCCTGAGGCTGAGGGAGACGAGATCGAGCCCAGCGACTGCGGGCTGATGATGTGAGTGAGTGACAGCTAGCCGGTGCCCGCGGTGCATGCACGCACGCACGCACGACGCCAGCGGCCGCCAGTCGGCTAGCAAAGCCATGTATTCATTCACACATCGGGGGATCGCGACGCCTGACGGCGACGCACTCAGCGCAACTGGCCAAAGTGAGAAGTGACCATCGGTGCCCGTGCGAACGACGGCGCACTCACGGAAGAAAGGGTGGAGTGGGCACTGGGCAGTACGGCCCCCCGCTGCTCAAGGTGTTCTCAGCAACAGAGGTAGGAGGTGTTAATACGACAGTCGACAGCGCCGATCTGCTATTTTTCAGAGGTAGGAGGTGTTAATACGGCAGTCGACACCGTAGATACAATAACAAGCTGAAAAACGCGCAACGGCGTGGTCTGAAAAAAAAAAAAAAAGATACAATAACAAGCGATTTGCTATTTTTTTTTAGTGCCTGAAAAGTAGCATTTGTTCAGGCATTGATTGTGAACCATGAGATGAAGATCTAATGGATTAGATGTATGAATCTTCAAGCAAGATCAAGGGACATGTTATTGCCTGAACCAAAGACAGATTTCAGGCGCATGCTCACAATTTAGCAAGTCGGCCGAGGCAGCCATTCCTAGAGGCAGGGAACGCACCATGCGGTGCTCTAGCCATCCCCATTTCCTGTCGGTTTCCTTGTGAGTGTGTGGTTGCAGTGCCACAGTGCTGCATCGTCATCGATCGTGCGGCCGTACAAAAAGGTGAACGACGGTGGAATGGAAAGCGAGCGGACGCTGGAGTCTCATCTCATGGTGGGAGTGGGACATCATGGTGTTGGATCATGAGTCGGCGCCGATGCTAGCTGACCACTAACAAACAAAGGCAACCGGCCCCACGCTCACCATGGAGTCTTTTGGAGGCTCTGAATAATTTCCCGCGGACTGGCTTAAAATGCAAATGTTGTTTTTTTTCTTCTAAAAAAAAAAAAAAAATCACATAATAATCTTACGCAGGTTAAATATGTCATTGTAAGCTAACTTAAATCTATACCATAATATCAAGAGCAAAAAATGCTATCCCTCAATCCATCATCCCTAGAATAGAACTAACCATTTTCACTTGCTCCCTTAGCCTGCTGTCTCTCACTTTCACCTTTCTCACTAGTTTAGAATTGCAAAAACTTTGTTAGCTTTGCCTTTGCCTCCCGAGCTTGTTCATGCCGCAGTGCGGGCATGTATCTCATCTTTCATCTTTTTTTACGCTCACAACATCTACACAAAATAGCCAAACATTTAAGATGTCTTCTATCAGTTTTTCATACCAAATTAAACCTTTATTGCACAGCCATTTTTTTTCTCGAACGTTAAAAAAGGTTTGCACATCTTTTATATTAATACAAAAATTGTTGAAAGTTACAATGACACGCTACAAATGACACACTTGGGGCGAATACAATTATAAATAAGTTATGCCTTCTCTAGCAAAAACGATACCAAATGCTACTACTGTTGAAATATACAACCTAGTCGCCAGTGTCAATCACACACGGCGGCTCGACTGCTTCAGCCCCTCACCTGGCAAATCCCGAAAGAGCCTCACAGAGCGTCAATTTACGTGAGGGTGGCGAGGACGCCTCTTTAAGTGAGGGTTGCGGTCCTCACGAAGACGCCATCATATGCCTCCCTTGACGCCGTGGAGGGTTCAGCCCAATTATGGGACTTAGAGTTTATTTGATTTAAGGTTGGACGACACCCAATCAAATCCAACAAAAATAGCTACCATATTATTATTTCGCACAACAAATTATATGTCCCACAACGAATTTTATGTCTTATTAAGACGTACTGAAGTGTTTGCTAAATTGCTGGTAAATAATATAGTAAAAATAGAAAAATACCTTAGGGACCATATCCAAGAATAAGTAAATCGCGTCATTTGATTTTTAAATACAACTATTCGGTATGTGCAACCTGATATTGTATATCAGGCTTTGAGTTAGTTTTGACAAAATAGTCATTTTGGTCTCCCAAATATCATCTGAGGCTCAGTTTCATCTTTAAACTTTTGAAATGGTTTTGTCAACCCCCAAACTTTATTTTTGGGTTTACTTTCACCCTAGAACTATGAAGGTGACTGTCTCTGTCCTCAAACTTTGCATTTTAGGCTCAATTTCATCTATGAAATATCAAAACTCACGAAATTAATATACGGAAATGCACTTTCATAGTTTATGGATGAATTTTTGTCCACAGTGCAAAGTTCAAGGACTGAAACTATCATTTTGAAAGTCCTAGAATAAAAAACTTAAGTCCATAATTAGAGATTGAGGACTAAAGTTGTCAGTTTAAAAGTTCAATATACAATAATTGAACCCTAGACGATGGTAGTTGAGGCATTGTCTTCAACAACAAGAACTTTGTTACCCCTCCTAGAGTCATCACATGGGTGGGTACGTGTTTGGAAGGATAGGTTTGTTGAAGTAGTAAAAGTGAGTTGATTGTATTTTTTTAGACAGTTTGTTTATAGGTACAAGTTAGTGCGCTGCTGCACGCAATATAATAAGGAAAGGTAACTATATGTGGATTAAATTTGAACAATAACACAATTGGATTGGCGCGCTTTCATATACTCATAACCTAGCTATCTGCATCATAGTCGTTCACATCACTCCGTCAACGACGCAGTGGCGCCGCCGATCGATGTCGCTAGGGCACTCTTCATCGAATCCCTTTGGCTGCGCTGGATGGTCTCCTCTGGTCCACACGACCACGCGCGCCCAGCCTGCCAGCCTTGTCCCTCGGCGCACTGATCGGCTTGCGGGCAAAGTTTTAGAACCAAAGAAAAAGCAAGAAACGCATGCTGAAATGTTTCCACATGACACGATCACTGTCAAGCATTAGGTGTTTGCCGAGCCCTTCTAAATGGAAGCATAAAGTCTCGTTAAGGTGCGCTTCGACCCATGACTTGGCAAACTTTTTGGTTACTTTCTTTTCCGCCACTCGTTGGCAACTTGTGTCTAGTGTTTATCCAAGGTGGATACAACGTCTCGCCGTGTCCCTCCATAGAGTGTTGTAAAACTTTCCCCTTTCACTAATAAAGCATTGTTTCGAAAAAAAAAAGTTCACATCACCCCCTTCTATCATTGTTTGTGCTTCCTTCATCATTTGCTAGAAAGCAAACAAAACCTTAATCTCGCATACACTAGGAGCTTTGTATCACCGTACTACCTTTCTATTCAATCCCTCTCGTCCCTTTACTTTTCCCGTACCTTTTTCCCACAACCTTATGGTACACTATGGTCACTGTTAGTGTTTTTTTTTATGACAGCAATGTGTTCTTTATTTGAACTCTAGTCCATGGCTTTGATTGCTGTTACTTTTGCACGAGCTATGATGTGATTCTTTCCTCATGGATTGACCTTTGGACTTTGGTACATCGAATCAGAGTATTTCGTGTAGCCCAGTTGTGATGTATTGTTTCCACACGAGGACAAAGCCCCATTTCCATTCATTCAAACGGAAATACATGAGTTTCAGATTTTTCCTAGAGGTGGGATACAGAACAGCAAAGGCTATCACCACAACATCTACCAGCTAATCTAAGCTGCAGCAACGATGGGTGGATAGTAGCAGAGGGTTTAAGCAATTATTACTAAGGATGAAAACGGTCGAACTCGGTCGAAAACACCATAACCGTTTTCTACTTTTTACATTTGAATACGAAAAACGAAATCGAAAATGGTAAAGTCGGACATGAAAAACGAACACGAACTTACAAAATTATGGAATTTCGAAAACGAACTAATTCGAAAGCAGACTTACGTCGAACACGGTCGGTATAAGAAAATTCAATACGAAATATCGACCCACAATTAATAAGTGTCATTTTGGCAAATTTTCGAGTGCAAGAGAGCAAACTTATCATTTTAGTCCATCTAGCACTTTTTCTTTTGGTCAGCCCAATCATATGCAACACAATAACAACGCCGCATGAAGCCGGATGCAGCCATACAAAGACGGTCGAGGTGATTAGTCCCACCTTGGCGACTCTAGGAGGCGCGACGGGGTTGTGTTGCCTATATAATGCGGCTCGACCATCCGATTATCTCCACAACCTTTACATAGTTGCCTAGATAGTAATGATCGACAACAAAATTCGGAATTTTGAATTCGGAATATTCGGAACTAAAAGTAGAAAAGTATAAAACGGTCGAACTTCGGTCGACAAACTCCTCAACCATTTTCTACTTTTACATTTGAAATATGAAAACGAAAAACGAAAACGGAAACGGAAACGGAAAAGTCGGACAAGAAAATACGAATTCGATCGGACTAAATATAGAAAACAAACGGTGTGGTTCGGGCTCAGAATATTTTCGTTCCGTTTTCATCCTTAATTATTACAGACCAAAAGACAGAGGCTAAGCTCATGTCGACCACCAACAACAGCAAATTAACAGAACAACAAAAGAAAACAGCACAGATATGAGAAGATTCCACTTCCAGAATGGAACAGAGACGTCTTTCAATCATCCCACAGAATTCAGATTGAAGATATGGTCTTCAGGCATCTTGATCAGCTTCGTTCTCTTGATTCACATCAGGTTCGGTCAGTTGTCCTTCCTCCATTGTTTGTGCAATGAAGATCTCCCCAATTGTGATGTATAGTATTGAACCAATGCATAGTAGAGACAAGTTGTCGCCTTTTCTCTTATCCTATATCATCCACCCCCTCATAACCTTTGTTTGTTATAACCAGATTGAGAGGTAAAAACGTATGCCTTCCAAAACAAACACTTTTAAACTGTGTCACAACTTTGAGGAAGCAGTGTCTGGATGATGAATTTCAGAGCGATTTCATGATTATCACCGCATATATTTATTAACGATTTTGCAAAATTAACATATCACTGAAATTGCAATGCCATGTGAACAATGGTGATACGGTAATCCTGATCTATTCCAATCAATCCAGACAACATTCACTTCCCCTGCCTCGTTTCGGTCGAGATCAAATATCTACGGCGCTTACTCTTAACTACTCGCTGTCGTGTAGCGTATGACACCGGTTCGCTCGCCAGATCGTTGACTCTGATCCACACAATCTCGTCACTCCACCACCGGGGAAGAGAAAAAAAAAAAGGCTGCGCTGTAAACATCAGAACGTGATCGTATCACACGTTCCACGGCCTCACTCCACCTCCGGCGCCGCTGACGAAAGAAAAGGCAAAATTGGGAACCAAAACCAAGGCATTTTCCGATTTTCCGCGGAGCTGGTACTCCAGCTCACGCGCGCCCCAGCCGTGGGATCGATGGCTCACGCGGTGACGCGGCAGCAGCCCCCGCCAGGATCCCGAGGGAACCCGCGCGGAAGCCCGGGCGCGCCGGGGACAGCGACACCTGGGGCGCGCCCGGCCGCGGACAGCGACCCACCCGTGCTGGTGCTGCTCGCGCGTCCAAATCGGACGACAGCGCCGCGCCGACTGCCCCCGATCGAAAAGCCCCCGGATCGCACGCGCATCTCCCTTGTCCCCCACTCCCTTCCCTCCCCACGCCGCTACCGCGTCGCCTATAAAAGGTCCCGGACCTGACCAGCCTCGCCTCAGGCTCACATCCATCAGCAGCAGGAAGCAGCTGGGCGGCAGTAGTGGTTTCGTTCTCTTCCGCTTCGATCAGGACTTGCTTCTCGATCTGTGGCGCGGCGGAAGCGGCGAGTGATTTGGCCGGGGAGAGAGTGAGAGCTGCAAGGGGACACTACTCGGAGAGGAGATCATCCAGGCGCGCACCGGCAAGAAATTCAGCAGCGGGAGATCGATCGAGGAAGATGTGCATGGATCGAGCTGCCGTGCCGGTGAAGAGGGTCTGGCTCGGCATCGCCGCGCGCCTCGGCCTCCGCCGAAAGACCGGTACGTGTTTGCTTGCTTCCTTGCTGTGATCTACGGTCTCCACCCTCTCAGCCGTCGATCGTCGTCGTCGCTGCGGTTCTGTATCGTTTCTCACCGACTTACGGATGGGTTGATGAATGCAGGGCTGAGGAAGCTGAGGAAGGAGGTGCGGACGTGCGAGTACCGCGACGTGCACGTCATGTGGGAGATGCTGAGGGCGACGGACGCGCCGGTGCCTCTGGCGGAGAAGGAGGCCGCCGCGGCCGCGGCAGTCGCGGCCGCCGCCGGCGCCAGGAAGAGGAAGAACGCGTGGAGACGTTTCATCTACTACTGCTGCGCGTTCTGAGCGACGCATCACGCATATCGATCAACCTGATGAACGAACATGTACGGCGTCCTAGCTTTCTGCTGCTGCTGATGATCCTAGCTAGCTCCTGAAAGATCGAAGGTCCCGAGCTTTATGAACTCGTGACCAAAATCTCGAACGTGATCGGGGTCGTCGTCAGGAGACAGCGATCGATCGAGCTTCAAGGAGGAGCTCCTTCGAGAAAGGAGACTGTCGTACGTCCCCGGCGAAGACGGATCGAGAGACCAATCGATCGTCCCGGCGAGAGTATGGGTACATAGGAAGAGTTTGGAGTAAAGTGCAGAGAGGAAGAGTTAATCAGGATGTAGAAAAATAAGCTCAAATCAAAGAAGGCGTTTGTTTTTTCCTTGTTTTGATCTGTGTGTCAGTGAAAATGAAATCCCCTCTTCAAAAATAAGTAAATAAATAAATCACCCTAGCAAGTGTTTTTTTCCCATCCATCTTCTTCGTAGTTCTACTACGTAGTTGATGAGTTCAATTGCCTTTATTAATTAAATTAAGTAGATCGTTGAAGACAGGAGGTACAGGTGTATCAGCTAGAGTACAACTGGAACCATTTGGAGTGAGCGTGTGAAAGGCGAGGAAAGCACGTAGTCGCGTCACCACCCTGGTCTTCCTGCAAGAAAACACAAAAGATATGTGGAGTCGTAGTGGAGCTGGTGTTGGTGATCACTACGTTACCACCCTTCTGTTCTATTCTCTGCAGGTGACGTACTCCAGTGGCCAAGATTCAGGCTCAACCAGCGCAAAAACATCCTGGTGTACTCCTTACTTCCAAGCGATGGCTAGCTCAAGTTGAGCTTGACGTACGCTGTTTTGCGGCAAATCCGTGTATCTCGAGACTGGCTGGCTGGCTGGCTGGATCCAACGGAGGTGTTGTGCACAGCACACGTTAGATATGAAAGGAAGATTTGTGTGTGAACATTCTACAAACACGGTCTTTTTAAATGTGAACTGAGTCAGAGGTAGCTGGACTGGACCAAGATAGTAACTACTTTCCACACACGACTGACTGAAAAGTTTCTTCTAAGTTCAGAACAAACTTTTTTGTTATGGGAATAATATTTGTAGCGATGTATACGTCTGAGCTCTGTAGTCTGTAGTACTTTTTCACTGGATTACTGTTGCAGAAATATGCAATATACTACGTCTGAATTTAGTCAGGAGAAAAAAATAAAGACAATTTTAAAAGCATTATTTCACTAATAATAATAATATGGAGAACGATTGTCGTGAAAATGTTGTTTACTGTAAATAGAAAACCTAAAATGGTCAAAAGTTATCCAGGGTAACTATCACAATTTAGTCAGGAAAAAAAAAAAAAAGTAGATACAAAATTCTTAAAGCATTATTTTATAATGATATGAAGATTGTTTTTGGATTGAAAAGTTGTTTTCCATGAATATATAAAAAACATAAAATGGTCAAAAAGTAACCTGATAACACATTCACTAGAAAACTATATATACAGGGAGCAACAAATAACCTCCTCATTTATTGATATTTGTTTTTTATAAAATAATTATCACTTAATCGATTTAAATTTGCACTTTAGGGCCTGTTTGGTTTCCATAAGTAAAAATAAAAAAATCAAAATTATAAGTCGGGACTTATTCTGCACATTTTTTTTTTTTCCCCGACTTATAAAACTTGCACTTTAATAGAAACATGTTTATAAGTTTTTTTTTTTTGATAAAAACAGGGCCTTTATAAACTTTAACAGAGTTGCTGGTTGCTGCGAAGTTGGTAATCATCATATAAATTGTGAAAAAATATAAACTAGTTATCTGGTTGCCCGGCCCCATCCTGTTCGAATCATAAGTTCAGAATTATCATTTGTCCAGGAGTATGTATCAGATCACGAAGATCTATGTGTCTGATTCCGGCTTCGTAGAAACCCAGAATATCAGTATTTTTTTAAGCACGACTGAAACCAACGTATTTTTAAAAGCCTTTCCGATTTTGGGCGGCACCTTTTGCAGCTTGCTAATCAAAGCCATACAATACTATACTATATTCTGTTCCAATGCCGTCCACCTAACGGATCGGAATCTATATAACTCGAGATGTAGGGTACATTTGAGAGAAACAAAAGGAAACAGAACCAATGCCCAGAAATGGCACGAGTAACTGGATATAAAAATAAAAGTTACACGGTCCACAATAAGCTTTGTTATTTTGGTCATTCCATAATTATTGTTTTTAAAAAATATTCAATTGGGAAACAGGTGAACATATCTTCATCAACGATAACCAGAAATTTTGTGATTCATTCATGGTTGTGAACTTTTGATTCCAAAGCCCTCCAAACTGGCAGGCAAAGATTCAACCGGAGGGTTTGTTTGGCAATCCATTCCAGAAATTTCACATTCTGACTGCTTGTTTGACATCCACTTGCTAAGCAACATGTGAAGAATTTTTATCGCACCTTGCAAAATTTGGAGAATATGACTAGTAATACATTAGCAAATCATAATGCAGGTAATATCCTCTCAAAGAAAGGGGCAAGAGAGCAACATTTCTCAACTTGACAGCAGAAACTGCGAGCTGCATGTCAAGCAAACCAAGTCTGAAATAACAAAACCCAACCTGCTTCCAATAAGGTAAAGGATGTTCTGCACCTGGTTGCATCCAAACCTGTCATCCTGTTCCTGGGCATCGCCGGCGCAGCACATCTATACGGAAACTTCATTAAAGAGCTGGTAAAAGAAATGCTTGCAGGAATATTAAATCATCAACTTATTAGAGAAATACAGGGGGAGTTCAAGTGTTCAACAAAGATCCTTTACTTCAACAGAAGAGGGTATATTCTATGTTCTCCCTTGTGCGATACTGAGGGGCACCTTTTGTCCTGAATAATAAGCTCTGGAATCGCCTTTTGTACTTTATATGTGCGAGACTGAATATATGTCTGATATTGGCATGGTACAAGTCCACTTTCAGTGTTTTCTCAAGCCTGACCAAGCTCACACAGGTCGACAGTACTGAGACCGCCAAATCCCTTTGCGATATTGAGGGGCACTTTCTGCAGCACAATCCATTGTTAATCACTAATATTATATCATGTTCTAATTCTGCTCCTATCAGGAAACGGAATCATCCAAGCCAAAGCCCCTAAATGACATGAACAAAATCACTCATATAAGTTTAGAACTTTCCAGGTACAGAGTAATCTAGCTATTTCATAACTTTCTTAGTTTACTCACCTGGGAGCAGTGAAAATATCATAAGCTACACTTATGCAGCGTTAACAAAAAATTCTGCACTTCATCATGACAGTGTTTGTGACTCCAGAACCCTGTAAATTGGTAGAACAGACAGAAAAGGAGATATTCTTTGATGAGAATCCATTCCAGAAAAGGAATGCCTGTTTGACATCTGCAAAGGAATGGTCAGTATACCACTATCCTGCAAGACAACTGCAAAAGCACAAGATCTCGAGATAATGGTCAGTATACTAAATATCAGAATTCAGGTAATTTCCTCTCAAAGAAAAGGGGGAAAGGACAGTATTTCTCAACCAGTACATCGGGTTCTTAGATCTGAGACAGCAGGAACTTGGGGATTTCACATGCAGTATAACTGTGTAAACTGCTTGTGAACCAAACCTAATTTGAGCTGGTGATTCCAGCTAGCTTCAATAAGGATATTATGCACTTGGTTGCATTCAGCCCAGTTAAAGAATAAGAAGACAACTGACAAATAGAGGATATATATGGAAACGTCAAAGAATAAGAAGACAACTGATAAATAAACATCATTTGCAAGATAATTATATTGTCAAATTAGAGTATATAATAACCACATTTGACATGCTAAGAACATGGCAAAAAGTTCAACAAAAGCAACATGCTTCTCAACAATAGAGGATAGTTAGAACTCGAGCTTAACATTCTAAGAGCGTAAAATCATTTTCTACAGCCACTATATGTCTTCCTGTAAAAACAAACATATGCTCAGGACAAGCAAAGTTGAATAAGGATGTACAGAACAAAGAATAAGTTTTGTGTCAAAAAGTCTATAGACAAGCCAAATTTCTCAACTGAGACATTTGTTCCCAAAACAACTGATGCAATCTTTGAATAGTACCAGGTGCTGAAAATTCACAAAGAAGAATACCAACTCCAAGGAAACATTAAAAAATGTTATGTTAACAAATAAACATTTGAATAACTGTTGTGCAGTTCATGGATGCTAGAACAAGGTGCATATTGTATTCAGGCAAACAAATTCCAAAATAGAATATGAAATTCTTCTATTCTAGAACAAAAGAAACTACAGTAATAGGAGAGTGAAATCAACAGTGCAGAGATTCACGGAACTGATTTGATTAGAAAGGTACATATCATAGTTCCTGACAACTGTAACTCAGTTGGATGAGTGCATTGTTAGAACATTTACATTCCAGTCATATGAGAGAATTTGAAGTCATTGAGCCAAAAAAAAATATATATATTTATTCAACAGGGTTAAATTTTTTATCTTAATTGCAAGCAGTCGCTGCCAGAATCTGAATACAATGTACAGGAGCAATGAGCCATTGAAGGCATCATTTATGACCACTGAGAAAAATGATTCCATTTAAGTCTGTAATAAGGGGAAATGCTCTATTACAACATCACAACAAATCTCTAGAAGTACTATCAGAACACGCTTTTTGTGCCAAGAGGGGAGGGTATGTTTGTCAAGGAGTTACTCAGCTTGACTTGGACATCAGCCAACCCTGTTGATTCTTTGATTTATTATCAACAGGCTATATATTCCCAAGAAAGAATTTATGCTACACTGTCCATTGCATCTCCTTCGTTCACTTGTTGGGCCTCCTTGTATTTCTTGCTTGTGAGTATTGCAATACTCAGATTTTGTAGCCCTGTTGTTGGTCTGCGGCTTCATTCACTTCAATGCCAGCAAACAGCATCCCCTTTAGAGAAGTTCATCGGCTATAACAAGGTACTATGTATCACTCTCCTCCAAACGACATTGACTGTATCTTCTCGATTTGTGTGGGCCAATTTGGACCAAGCAAACGAGGATCAGATTGCACAGCAACTGTGAAATCTTGCAGCGTTGTACACTGACCCTGATTTGGCTGCTGCTGCAACGAATTCATTCTACCAGCAAACCTTTCATTGACTTTTGCTAATTCTTCTACTGCTGGCTCTTACTCTCGACAAATCCACACATGGTTTAATCAACCTTCGCAAGAACTCATCTAACCCACGATTCAAAGCATCCACGGCTTGCACCGTCACTCCAGTGCCGTTGCTGTGCAGCCGCTGCTTCAAACCCTCGCAGAGGGAAGCCGTATCCAGCAAATGTCCAGAATGATAGCATGACGCCACTGGATCATCCAACCTCCTCCTTACCCTCATACCACTGCCCCAGCGACTGAAACCCCCAATGGCATTGTTATCGGACTCCGGCTCTGGACACAGGGAGCAGACCTGACCTGCTCCACCTCCTCCCCATCTTCCACAGACACCACCTTCCTGACGGGTGCCGCCCGCTCCCTCGCCAGTTCACCATCACCCGAATCAAGCACCGCCCCACATTCCCCACGACGGGCAGCGCGACGCCCACGCACTGCCCGCTCGAGGCGGTGGTGGTGCCCGACTGCCCCGTCACGGCCTGGCGGCTGGGCGGAGGCACCCCGACAGAGCATTGCCTATGATGCCCCTAATGAGCGCGTTGTGGAGCGCGATGTTGTCCTTGCCGATGGTGGCGAGGCAGAGCCTGTCGAACTCCACCTTGGTGAGCTTGAGATTCAGCAGCCTGGTGAGGTGCGCGAAGTACTTGGCCGCCCGCTCCCGGCCCAGGCGCTTCACCAGGCGCTGCTTCAGCTCGGCGATGTCGACACGCGCCATCTTGCGGCAGGTCGCCATCGCCCGCTCCCGGAATGCGGCTGCCGCGCTCCCCGCGGTCGGAACCCTAACGATGCAAGCCCGGAGTGGTCATCAGATCTAACCGAACCAGCACGGCCCCGAACGAATCGGGGCGGAATGGAGCGCGAGGGGGAGCAGAACTTACTTGGAATCGTCGGTTCGGCGGGGAATTCGTCGCTAGGGTTTCGCCGTAGCTGCGCGATCGGGGAAGCGGGAAGGGGAAGGGGAAAGGGAGAGGGGAGGGCCGGAGGGGAACGCGAGCTAAGCGGAGGAGGGGAGGACCGGGTGTACGACGAGTCGTGGGCGACGCGAAGGGTGCTTGGCGGGGAGGAGTGTCAGCGGGCGCGGGTGTATGGGGCGCGGTGCAGGGAGGGAAGTGTTTGGGCCGTGTCTGGTTGGTGGCTGTTTGGGCTGATTTGTAAGGGGAAATGGCGGCGGTCAACAGCTCGTGCGGATTTCGAGTGTGAGGTGACAACTCACCGCTGCTGACGCCAGTCTGAGACGAAACCTCTGCGGTGCAGTCTGGTCTCACATTTTTGAGGCACGTCGCCAATGGTAACCGCTGTTCACGTTGCTGCGGACACCCTGCGCCAAGGCCCTTACTCCAACAGCGCTGCTGCCTTGCCTTGTGGAGGACACGAGGCTACCTCCCACAGCGTTGTTGGGCTAGGCATGACTGCTTGCCATCACTGATGGCGATTGGCATCACTGAGCGCTTGGCATGCCTGCTTGCCATCACTGATGTCGCCTTGGCCTCAATTTAAAGAGTAAATTGGTTGTGGAGAAAACCCCGCCTCACGCTATCCACGTCGTCCAAAATCTTTGCGGCCCGTCGGATCCGCCATCGGACGACTCGAGAGTCGCTTTTTGCGTTTTTTCGAGAAAAGTCCTTCCCTTTACCCGAAATCACGCCATACTCCACCCAGTCCCTCGGTAAAATGCGATAACTTTCAAAGCCAAGTTTTTACCGTTCGGGTCCCCGAATTATGAAAATCCTTCGGCCCGAGGACACATTCGTGGCGGTTTTTGACGTTTACCCGCCCGCCTCCGAGATTTTTCGAAAAACCCCGCCTTAGCCTACCAATATATCTTTGCGCTTCTCTCTTCTCGGAAAAAAAAAAACCTCGCTCCCACGCCCGGCCCGCCGCCTCTCTCCTCTCGCTCTCCCTCCAGACGCGGGCCGGGGCGCGGCGGCCGGCGTGGCCGGCTCGTGGCGGCGCCCCCCCGCCCCCCCGGTCCTCTTCCTCCTCCTCCTCCTCCTCGGCCCTCCCTCTCCGCCTCTCACCTCGTCGGCCTCCATGCAGTTTCACCGCCGCGGTTTCAACCCTAACCCTAGCTCTCTCGTCATAGGCCGGGGCTCTCTCCCTCCCGACGGACCCGGGCGACAAGCAGACGCGGCGGCCTCGGCGATGGCCGGCCTGGCTGCTGGGCGGCGGCCACCCTCCTCCTTCTCCTCCTCGCCCCTTCCGGTCTCGCCGCCGGCGGGGCGGCGTCGGCGACCTAGCACCTGGCCATGGCCTAAATTCTCGGATCCGGGCGTTCCCCACCGGATCGGCCCGATACGCCCGCTTCTATCATACCGGGTGCGTACGACCCGGCTTCCACGGCGCTTGGCTGCGTGCGTCTGACCCGGGCGGGCGGCGGCGGCGACGACGAGCATGCCGGCTCCTCCGGGCGGCGGCACGGGAGGCTGCAACCCTACACCTTATCTCCTCCCCACGCCGTTCCTCTCTCCCAAGCCCGTTGCTCCTCCTTCTAGCTGCCTTTCGTGTCAACATCTCCATCGGCGTGAACACATTTATGGTCAGTAATGTTCTTGATTGCGTTCCTGCAGCCTTAATTTATTAACGGTTTTTTCTGCTGGCCGTATTTTCCTTCGTTTGATTTCTATGTTGATCTCTTTTTATTTGTTTTTGGCGGGACCTCGGGGTGGTGACAATATGTGCCTTGATTTGGCTTATACTCTAGCACACCATGTGTTTGTGATATTGCCTAGGCAAAGGTTAGACAGACTCTAATTCATTTTGGCATCTTGTCCATCCGGTTTAATCCCTTTAATATTATGTTGCACTTTTTTTCATTGCGGATCCTCGGCGAGGTATGCAACATTCAATTTAAATTTTTAGGTTCTTCCTAGCTGCCGGTCGTCACTAAGGTCAAACCCGGAGAAAAGGTTGACTTAGTACTTTCTAAATGATCGTCATTCCATGATTTATGGAGTAATCAGCTTGATTTGCCTTTTATTTTTGTAAAGGTCCGTTTTGCTAAGTCTGTAAAAGAAATTACTAAGCGTAAGCTTATGCCTTGGAATCGGATGCTATATCTGTATATGCACTCAGTTAGCCTTTTGCCGCCCTTTCTTCTCTGTGGTTTGCACTACCATGTTGCAAATCCAATCTGTCGGGTATATATCGATGTCCTTCATCTCAACTACTTCATCCATGATCGAGAAGGCTCTCTTTAGGCTACCATAAAGTTCTCGAGTAATTGATTTGTTAAAAGGGATGGAAAAAGCATTAGCTTTGATAGCGATCCAATGAATCCCTCATATATTGTCATGCTCCATATTTTTTTAAAGTTGTCCCACACAAAGTTTTAGGCTCTTGGTTTGCCATTTTCGGTTTTTGTGTAGGACCAAGCCGGGATTTAGTATGAGAGGCAATCGAAATAGACGAGATAGCATTGCTCAAGGTACACTTTGCCTTGACCTTCGCTACCGTCTTTGACCCGAAGAATTGTGCATCTAAAGAAAGTAGCTGATCCAGTCGGGTATATTAGTGACCATGTGTTTGTGACGTTGCTTAGGCAAAAGATAGACAAATATCTATTCACTTTAGCACCCTATCTCTGTAAATTTGATTTCTTTAATCATCGTCGGGTTGATTTGCGCAGAAGGTCATGATTGCATACCACAACAAAAGAAAGATCTTTTGGGTTGAAAGAATGCAATCGAAGCACATGGTTGTAAATTATCTTTGGATCGAGTTACATTATCACCGATTTAATGTATCTGCCTCATAGTTACGTAAATTTGATATAATGCTCATGTTGAAAGAAGGATTGGGGTAGCATAGAGGTTGATAGAAATTTCATTTTTCATGTAGGCTTCTCGATGTCTTTTGACATTTATTAGTAGCTTCCGTGGGTCCCCTCAGAATTTGTTCCTTTTTAATCGAATCGATCTTTTTATTGGTTAGCGTAAAAAAATGATCCTTTTATTCATGTTTGTCTTCTTTGACCAAATTTGGTTGTCAAGATTCATCTTAGCTTCTTTGTGAGATATAGTGGATCCATTGATATTGCCTATGGTGAACCCTTGATAGTGGATCCATTGTAAAAATCCGGGTCAAATTTATTCATTTTTACTGATCCGGTCCTTTTTGGTCTAAGAGCAATGGCCAGGGGCCGTGGTGTTATTCTAGGTGTGACAACATTAAGTCCATTGTCCGATAAAAAAGTTTTTTTTGTTTCAAGTAGGGAACTTCCATTGTTAATCATGGTGTATGCAATCGGCTTTAATTATTTGTAAACACATTGCGGGTTTGAGTTCCCCGATCTTTGAAGAAATGAGAGGGGTTGGACTAACTTTAGACATTGGGTTTTGGTCTACCTTTTTGTGACTGATTGTTCGGTATTTTTACATTCCTATGCCCTCAGATTGGAGATTTTATGGAAACATAAGAACAGAATCCTATGGAGCTTGTCATTTGAACATGATTGGTCCAATATTTCACAAATGCAATGCCCTCCCGGAGGTAACGGTCCTTCCATTTATTTGTGATGTTTCATAAAGCAAGCTCCCTATTGCAATAAATATTTCTCCACTTTAAAATGATGATAGGCTTCAGATCATGTATTTGTTTGCTTTATGGAAACGAAGAAGAGAAGCCTATGGAACTTTTCGTTTGAACATGCTCATGGCACTCGGTTGGTCCAAGTATTTCACAAATGTAGTGCCCCTATGTGTAATTTATTTGGTGTCCATGTTAAAACAAATTTCACTTACCATGTGTACCTTGGACCTCCGAATACAATATTAGAACACACACCCTTATGTATCATTTGTAAATCTTTTTTGCAGATTTCGGATAACGGTACCAAATTTTTCGACTTACCATTCTTTTCGCTTTTCCCAACCTCTGGTTAGGTGCTATCATGAGCCGCTATTATGTTGTCCGTCTTACACGGTTGACTATTTGTTGATGGATATGGTTTCTAGATTGGTTAGAGCTTTGTCGTCCGATGATTTAAAATGACGGCTCCCGGCACCAAGCTTTGAGTCCGTGTGAAAGTCTCATCTGTTGTATGCTACGCCCGAGAATGACCTTTCAAATTTAGCACTCTTCTATGTAATATATATAACATCTCGCGTAACTCACGTGCCGCCTTAGGAATCGGCCTAACTAAGCTATGTCGAACAACCATCGATTTAAGTAAACTCGTTATTTCCTATGTCTTGTGTATGATTTTTTAAACTCATTGTATTGTTTCCTATTTCGTGCTCTTGTGTCGCTACTATCTGTAACATTATTGCATTTCTTGGATAGAGTCATGCGGCCATGACTTCCGCGCGCATGGGCGCGCTACAAATCACTAGTGAGCATGGCTGCATGAGAGCAAGGGCAACAGTGTGCGCCCGCCGCGGGCGTCTACGCCCGGCTCTTCCGCCGCTAATCGCCCACTGCATGCTTTTCCTTCCAATTGGGGCCCGATAACAATGCGACTCGCCAACTCTTTCGCCCGGTACGCTCCATCGCCGACTTTCAAACCGCCGGCTCCCTCTCTCTCTCCTCCTTTCTCTCTCTTCTCTGTTGGTTGTCGCCGGCTCAAAGTTCTCCATTGTACTTTGCTCGAAAGCATGCTTTGTTACTACTTGCAATAATGAACACGACATAACTACTCAACAATGAAAGCACAGTCCTCGCTGTCACACCTGGAATGCGCCCTCGAAAAATAATATTAATAAAATATGTTCACATAATTTGTATTGTAGCAGAAAGATCGTTGGAGATACAAATGTTGCACCTATTTTTTCTAAATCGAGTCAAACTTATGACTTGAAATCAACAACGACAAATAATTTAGAACTGAGCGAGTATTTAATAGTTGTGACCCCGTCATTAAGGACTCAAAATCTACATTGATATTTACTCAGTTCCTAAATAATTGTCCTCATTTTCTAAGAAATAAATATAACTACCTTAATAAAAGAAATATTAACATTTGTGATAGCACATAATTAGATCGTTGAAATGGCGAGAGCTTTTCTTCGTTGAAAATTATTATCATTGGATACAAGACTAACCGAAACGGGAGCATGTAGATAAACACTGTACAAAACTTCATTTGTGATACCTGTACTTGTTGTCGGGTCTAACCGAAACGGGAGCATGTAGATAAACACTGTACTCCTACATCCACTCGCTGATTACAATGACCGATCCTGCAGCTGGTGTACAATGACCGATGCTGCAGTGACCAGCTTTTACCAAAAATAATGACAACTCAATGGTGTCACTTTTGGAAAGATTTTGGAAAGAGTAGTTATACGGGCATCGCTCAGCTGGTTCTCAGCTATACGGGCCGTAGGCAGGGCAGCACAGCAGCAGCACACTAGCACAGCATGCGCCTGCTGCCATTTTCTCTCACCTCGGGCCCGTGACACTTTGCATGCCGCAGCCGTCAGACCCTACTTTTGGAGTACGTACTGTATGCATGCAATTTATTCTGAGATGATATCTTATTAGACTATATTTTACAATTTTTATTTAGGTGTGGATTTTATATTTAAATTGGTGTAGATTGATTATTTATAATTGAGATGGTCAAAATTATTCAAACAGTTATCTGATCAATTTTTTTTTGTTCTTTTTTTTTTTATCTGTATGTTTTATTTGGATCCTCTTTAAACTCTTGTAGTTCTCCTTAAAAAAATGATCTTCTAATTTGTCTGTATGATTTATTTTATTTCCATTTCATAAATATAATCTGTTAATTTGTTTTTATCCGGTTCGTTCGACTTATATCTTATGGTTTGTACAAATCTCGATTATTAGTTGCCTTTATTATTTTGAATATGTTTAAATTTGACCTTTTTTGAAAATCGAGTAGTTAGTTGCCTTGTTTTGAAATGGCGAGAGTTTTTTTTTTTAAAAAAAAGAATGACCAAGGAACACACACCGCAAGTGGCGTCGCTGGCCTGCCTGTGGTGCTGGCCGCCTCACCTGGTGCGTCGCTGAACCTCGCGTGCCGCGCCCGCGCCTTGGCCCTTGACTAGTGCAGCGTCGCTGGCCAGCCTGTTCTGCTGGCCCTGGCCGCCTCGCCTGGTGCGTGACGTGCGTCGCTGAACCTCGCGTACCGCGCCCGTGCCTTGACTAGAGCCTTGACTTGTGCAGCGCGTCTCGTCCAGTCGGTGCCGGTTGGCATGCCAGACCATGCATGCATCAGCGCGCGTGCCTGCGTGCCCAAGCTGGGGTGGGGGGAATCCTGTTCAGTGAGCTGATCGTTTTGGAGATAGGTTTGAATGACAACATGCAAATATTTGATGACCGCTCATAACAGAGGAAATTATCCCGTTTCTGATCATGATAGGGCGCCGGCGCCAGCCAGTAATACGCCACAGGTGACATGAGTGTTCTTGCTCGGAACTGTCAAGTGTCGGGTGGGAACCTTGGCAGTCCCAAAATGATCCATCTCGCCAGGTTGCAACTCAACTAATGCACACACACATTGTTGTCAAAAAAAAAAATGCACACACATTATTTTATATCTGGAACTTGGAACTCTTGCTTATCTAAAGCTAACTTAATTAACCACTTAAACATTGATGATGCTCATATTGTTTCAGCCCAGGGTCAGTCCGGTGGCCTCTCGTTTCTTTCCAAGAACGATGTCCATTTAGACGTTGTTTTGAGATTACACAGTACAACGTACGTAGACGCCGATGACGCCGCGCACTCTCACCTCTATGAACACACATACGCAAATCCTACCCCTATGAGCACCTTCGAGGGACCGAACCGCAATCTTGAAGTTCACGGTCACCACAGCGCGTCACCATTTGTCGGCGGGGGCGCCGCCTACCACTTAATGCGCGGCGCGGAAATCTCAAATAAATCGGGATAATGTGTCGCACCCGTGATTTGAACCCCGGGTGGGAGCCCCCAACCAATGGTCTTTGTCATTGGCGCTTATGAGCCCCTTGACCCATTTAGACGTTGTTGAGTCCAGTCGTTGCTTCTTCTTTGCCTTGTGTATAAATAAGAATATGGAGAAGTTTGGTCTTGTGTGTACTAATGTTCCCATCACACACATACAAATGTCATCTGGGGACACGTTCTATTGCCTAGTTAAAGCAAGAACCTAGCAAGTTAATTCAATCCTTTTATCCTGGATTTATTTCAGGATTTTCCGGCGCTATGCATTAAGTGGTAGGCGACGTCCCCGTCGATAGCGAGGCGCCAGTGGTGACTTCGGAACTTCAAGATTTGCCGGCTCAGTCCTTCGAAGGTGCTCATAGGGATAGGGTTTACGTATGTGTGTTCATAGGGGTGAGTGTGCGTGCGTGTTGAGCGTCCCCAGGTTATCTTGTGTAATCTAAAAATTCAGTCCTTATGGCCAAAACTGCGGCTATGCCCTGGCTACAAAAATAATCTCACTAATTGGCATGACGGGGACTATTTTCTCAATGATAATCGGAAAATATTAAGGGCGTCTTTGGCGGGGCTCCAAACAGCTCCAGATCCAAAAAATTAGCTCCGCCCAAGTTTTTTTTAAAACACCTCAACTCCGTAAACTCCGTGATCCGTAAAAAAACTTTGGATCTAGCTCCAAACTCCACCAAATCCACGGAGTAGCTGAAGGGGTACTCCGCAAAACGCTGGTTTCGTAACAACTCGTGGAGTTGTGGGGAAATTACCCACCTTTGCCATCGATTACACGACATACCGGTTCGACTTCTTTCTTTTTTCTCCGGTCGAACAGGAGATCGAACAGTTTCCCGTCGCGACTCTTCCTTCCCCATCTCGCGCCGCCTCTCCTTCCCGCATCGCCGCCACCACTGCTGTGAAGATCGCCGGCGAGTCGACGGGATGAGTCGACCGCCGCCTCACCCCCCTCCTCCCCCTGGTTCGTCGCGCCGAGTTGGGCTTCCCCGTCCTCCTTCTGGAACCCTAGGCTGCCAGGGCCTGGGCACCTTCGACCAGGGCGGCCAGGGCATTTCGTCGGGCACCCCTGACCTTGGAGCGCCGTTCGATGCTGCGGCGGGGCTGGCCCCCAATGGCCTGGGCGCTGCTGGCCTGGGCGCCCATGGCCATGGCGCTGCCGCCCTTCCTTTTGGGCAAGGCAGTGGCCTGGGCGCTGCTGGGCTAGCCGGCCATGGCAGCGGACATGGAGGACATGGATTGGCCGGTGGTGGCTTTGAATCGAACCCGTCCTTAGGCGATGCGTTCTTGGCGTCCCAGGCATCAGCTGCGTCCAGTGCACAACCTAGGCGTCGTGCTCCGTCGACCAATAAGAAGGCAAGGGATGATGAGGTATAAATGGTTCAGCGTATAATTGTATTATCTTCCCTGATTGAATTTTCCCAAGCAAATGTTTGTCATGTGCCTACTGTCCCTGATTGAATTTTCCCATACAAATGCTTGTCATGTGCATACTGTACTGAAATGTTATGCTTTTGTTTTATGCAACCATCCTGAACTTCGTTCAACAAAGCTTGCTTCTAAAGAAATTTGTTATGTCATAGCACTGAACTGTCAGACATCAAGAAGAGTGTAGGGAAACACAGCTGTTACTATTTTCAATAATCGAGCTGCTGAAATTTTTTTCCCATACAAACACAGCTGTTACTATTTTCAATAGAGTGCCCATGTTAACTAGAGTGCCCATGTTAACTGAGAAAAATTTAGACTAGTCATATAATAGTAACAAGTCTATGCATATTTCCTAGCATGATTAGACCAAATAAAATGTGTTATGATCTCAAGTCTGGTTCGCAATTAGGAAGGACTGATAATTATTTTTGTGTGGAACCATGTATGGAGACATATTTATTTATGTGTGTGTGCTACAGTGTGCACTTATTTATCCATGTATGGAGATTATTTATTTATGTTTCAAGTGATCAGATTATTTATTTATGTGTCATGTGATCAGATTATCTATTTATGTTTCAAGTAGACATATTATTTATCTATAAATTCTTGCAGATATCTAGCGATGATTCTGATGATGAGATCGAGGAATTTTTCAAAATAGTCTTAGGAGGTGCTATGATGGGACAAATATATGTTGACATGTTTCTTACTAAAAACCCTACAAGGACGTCTACAACTAGTGGAATGGGTTTTATGTTGGAGCTTTTCAATACTCCAGGAGAATGCCACGAACAACTGCGCATGAGCACAGAAGTTTTCTTTGACCTCCATGGGTTATTGGTTCGAAGGTATGGATTGGAACCATCACTACACATGTCAACTGTAGAGAGTCTAGGCATATTATTATACATTTGTGCGGGGAATGAGTCGAACAGAAAAGGTCAAAATAGATTCAAGCACTCCGGTGAAACTATTAGTAGAAAATTTGAAGACGTTCTGTTCTGTTTGATGGACATGGCAGAGGATTTCATTAGGCCAAAAGATCCAAATTTTCATAAGATCCATCGGAGGATAAGGGATGACAAGCGAGCGTATCCATATTTTAAAGATTGCATTGGAGCACTTGATGGCACACATATTCGTGTTACACTTCCACCGGATGAGCAAGTGAGGTACATTGGGAAGTCAGGGTACCCACCCAAAATGTGTTAGCAGTTTGTGATTTCGACATGCGATTCACATATGTGTCGACGGGCCAACCGATCCATGCACTCCACACAAGTGTGTTATACAATGCATTAAGTGTGGACAAGAAAATCTTTCCACATCCTCCAAAAGGTAAAAAATAGTCAATAATTAATTTACTTTCATTTACCATCATAGTATGTTAATTTGTTTTTGTTTATATCTTTTGTAGATAAGTACTATGTTGTCGATGCGGGGTATCCTAATCGCCCAGGTTATCTAGCCCCATATAAAGGTGAGAGGTATCATATGCCCGAGTGGCATAGAGGTATGGAACCTAGAACCCCGAAGGAAAAAGTTCAATCGCAAACATTCATCTATTCGCAATGTGATTGAGAGATCTTTTGGATTATTGAAAATGAAGTGGCCAATCCTATACAGGATGGGGAAATACCCCATGTGGAAGCAAAAAATGATAGTTGTTGCTTGTATGGTCCTCCACAATTTTATTCGTGAGCATAACAGTGAGGATGCAGACTTTGCTCGGTTTGATCGTGATCCTAATTTTGTACCGACAATACCGTGATCGGTACAAACGATTTGTCGCTCCAAAGAAATGCATCAGATACTTCAACTCCGGAAGCCAATGCGACTTGTATGGATAGGTTTCGGGATGAACTTGCCACAGCCCTCGCTCTTGGTTGAACTAGCATGAAGTGTGCTTTTATATTTCTTAGCTGTTGAACAATTCATGTGTGATCATGGTGTGATGAACTAAGGTATTAATTAGTTCTTATTTTATAGCATCTTTGTCTTGATCAAATACAAGGCTTGTTCGTTTGAGAATTGAAAAAAAAAAAATCAACGCCAAGCAACATCACCAACGCCATGCACCTGCAGTACGTGTTTGTGTTACCAAAAAAAAAAAAAAAAAAAAAAATCGGACAACATGCAACAGCCACTACCACGGTACGTGCCAGGGAAAAAACATCAAAAAAAAAACCAAGGACAAAAGAGGGCAATCCAATCAAATCCATTATTTCCGGAGCTGGAGCAGCCATTTCTGCCAAACACATTTCTTCAGCCCCAGATTGACAGCCCGCTCCACGGTGGAGCTGCTGTGGTGGAGCAAATAGCTCCAGAGCAGGTTTGGCGGAGCCGAGCCCTGCCAAACACGCCCCAAAGTCTGGGACTTCTTCGGGATGATTTGGTTTATGCGCCGCTGCCGCTTCCCTTGCTCGTCGTGCAGGACTCAGCAGCAGCAGACGGGCTTGCCGGACGGGACGGACGCCGGGACGGGGCTCGCGTCAGGCGTCAGGGCGGTGTTCCATGCATTCACGAAGTGCTTTGCTTTGCCCTGCGGTCAGTTCCATCATCCATGCATCCACGAAGTGCTTTGCTTTGCCTCGCGGTCTACTTCGGCCCTGCTCGCTTGGCTTATCAGCCAGCCGGGTCAGTGTATTTTCTCTCACAAAGACGCCGGCCGGTCAGTACGGCCAGATTTCTCTCTCACAAAGATCGGTAGCCGGGGCCAGTATTTTCTCTCACAAAGATCACCCGCCAGCCAAATTACCCGGCCAAGATTACTTTCTCTCACAAAGATCAGCCGACCGACGGCCGAAATTTAAAGGCTCTTCCCTCGGTCGAGTTCGTCGTTTTTGACTTTTAAACTTCATGTTTGACCATCCATTTTATTCAAAATATTTATGCAAATCATAAAATAAATTAATCAAGATTTAAGTATCTTCATTGATAAAATAAGTCGTAACAAAATAAATTATATTTATGCAAAAAATTTAAATAAGACGAAGATCGAATAAAATGGCACGAAATCCGCGGGTGACAGATGCAGTGGGACGGAGGGATTATTTCATTTCATGCATCTCGTCCTCGCGTCTGCCTCTGTCCGCCCCGCTGCCGGCCGGCTGCCCCCTGCAGCGACGGCAGCATGTCTTGTGCCTGTGCAGACGAGACGTACTGGCCCGCTGGTCGGCCACCACCTCTTGCACCAACAAGGCGGTCACATGCTTCCACAGGTACAGTACGCGCGGTCACAGGCAGATGCGCTACGGATTGGCCGCGAAACAGACCAGATGTAAGAAAAAAAAATTATACTATAGTACGTTTTGTTTGTTTATAGTAGTAAATATTATGTTAACATGGATTAATTAGGCTTTAAAAAAATCGCCTCGCAATATATATCTAGGCGGTGTAATTAGTTATTTCTTTTTACCTATATTTTATACTCCGAACATATATCTTTTGATATATTTAATGTGATTTGATGGAGAGAGTGAAAAAAACTAAGAAGTTGGGTTAGAAATTTTAGCCATCTAAACAAGGTCCAAGCCTCCTTTGGTAGGGATTACCAAAGCGACTTCCACCTACCTGCGGGCAGATCTATGGGGATGTTTGGTTGCGGCACACAAGCTGCCACAACTAAAGTTAGTCACGCCACGGATTTTTGGCGTCGCTTGGTTCGCAATCCATCGTAGGCTCGCCATCGCCACGGATTCTTCCGCCCGTGCAAACTTCGCCACGAAAGTGTGACGGACGATTTTACCGCCGCAACTCCCGTGGCGGGGCGCCACACTCATTAACCTTTTCCTCTTCTAAAAATAGCATCGCAGTCCCCGGCCCACTCGCTCCGTGAAGAGCTCGCGGGTCATCACGCCCGCCCGCCAGCGTAAGGGCCGCGGTCCTCCGCCCGCCCGCCCGCCACAACCGCCACGCCCGCCACGCCGCCACGCCAAGGGCGGTCGACGCCGTCTCGCCCGCCGCCGCCCGCTTTTCCTTCGGGGCGCTACGCCCTCGCCAAGGGCGCGTCCCGTCGCGCAGCCGCCGCGCAAGGGGCGGGCCGGCCAAACCCCCTAGCCGAGAGAAGATTTATTGCCGGTATTCTTGTGTGTCTTGCCATGCATCTATATAGGATTAAATCAAGAAAAAGAAGAAGGCTCCAAAGACTAGCTTCGTGAGCACGTGATTTGATTTTCTATTGGTCGAAAGATCTGTTTCTCGCATCGATTCAAATTATAGCAAAGTGTGTTTGTCATCTCCGATTTCAAAGAATTCGCAAGTTGCAATGGTGTGGTGGCGGATCGGGCTGGCCGCCCTTCTCCCCGCACACGCTCATGCCGCACTCCAGATGTTCAAGAAATTCCTAAGCGTAGAGAGAATACAAGAAAAAAAAAAAGCTCAACACGTGGCTTCAATCCAAACAAAAATACCACAACTTTTGCCTAACTTTTGTAACAACAAACCAAACAACAACCACATTGTTTTGCCACATCTTAGTTACCAACCAAACACTATGAATTTGCCACACAATATGGCTTGCCATAAGTGTGGCAATATTTAACCTGCTGGCGTGCCAAAGTGTGGCACAAACCAAACATGCCCTATGAGCCGTCTTTGCAATGAGCGGACATTGGGGAGGACCCGCGTCCCCGCTCCAAAGATGGCGGTGATTGGAGCCTTGGAGGGCGGAGGAGAGCACGGCTGCGGCGTTGTTGGGTGCGGCGGGAGCAAGCGCGCGGCCGTGGGAGGCGGAGCGGAGCGAGCAACACGGCATGCGAATGCAGCCGCCGGGCCGAACCCCAAAATGGGAGACCCTCCGCTTTACAAGCGGGCTCGGTGAAGGGTGTGTCGGAGGCCCGCTTAGAGCTGGCTAAGACCCCGCCCGGCCGGCAATATTATTCCGCCGACCAGCCGCGCTCCACGGCCCAAACGGCCAGGACGGCCCGCCCCGACCACCACGGCGACGACGGGGCGACGCCGGAGCTCGAGAAGACGACGACGCCGGCGTTCGGCCCGACGGTTAGTGTCCCGCGTTGCCTCCCCTCCTCCTCTATTGTGACCCCGGTGTCGATCCGGCCGGCCCCGGGCGCGGCCGTCGACACGGCGGTGGTGGCGGTTCGCCGGGCGGTGAGCTCGGGGGCGCCGAGCTCCGAGGGGGGCCGGCCTCATGCGGCCGGGTATGGGTAGGCGGCGGGGGGCGGAGGTTGTCCATGGCGGCGGGATTCGAGGCTCGAGGCGGCGCGACAATGGTGCTAGGGTTTCGCGAAGGAGAAGAAGAGAGGGGAGGGGAGGAGACTCACTGCCGCCGGCGCCCTAGGGCTCGCCAAGCTGGCCTGACTATGCTTTGGGCTCTAACCAAACGCCTATGCGCATGGCGGCATGGTTGTTGCCCTTGAATGGAAAAAAGCCCACGAAGATTGATTCGGCCTGGAAATGAATAAACTGGGCCTCGCGATTTGATTTGTCCGACTCTGTTTGCAAGATGAATAGATATTGGGCCATCAATCAATTGAGCCCAGAATGTTGTTCCGGTGGCCGAAAGCCGAAAATATACACATCTGAGACTATGCGAGTATTGTCAGTTTCAACTTGATCTCAAATACTACTACCCAGCAGTGCACTGTGTTGAATACGGTTCCAAACAGTTTTTACATCTTCAGCCACAACAGCCATGTCCTGTCATTCTGTCGATGGAATGTGAACACAATTTTTTGTTTTCTTTTGCTTTCCACAGTGGTGGCGGGCGTCATGGTGGGGTTGTCCGGGGTGCGAGCGATGGGGGAATAAAAGCACTGCCGCGCTATTTCGCAAAGATCAAGAGCAAGCGAGCCAACCGGCCCAGCCAGCCTAATCGCGATGGCAATGAGCATTTGGAACATACTTACAGCCTATCATCCGCGTGGTGCGAGCATTGCTTCGGCTGCACACTCTACGGGGGACGGGCCCAAAAGGACATATATTAGTCAATGATGGCAGCCACAAAAACAGTGATGCAGTACGTAGTGGTCTCACAAAGCAGGGCTTTGGGTACCGGCCAGCCAGATCTACCGGAGCTTCCTTGTCAAGCAACGCCAACGTAGTTGTAGTGGCTAGAGCTAGGTAGCTTCACGGTGCACGCATGGTTGAGTGGTCCGTTTCGATTCGCTCGGTAGCTTGGATTGAGGCCATCATTTCAGGATCATCTATCGATTAATTGATCAATCACTAATAATTGGATCCAAGATAGGTAGGTCAATTATTAAGAGGACGTGTTACCTGAATGTCATGTAAGTGTGCCCACACCAAGAAATCCTACTGATCTACCGCACTCTTATGAGTGCGTACGTATGTGTACTCCGTACGTTGCAAAGCAGCAGCAGCCCCGCACCCTGCAGATCGAGAGAGGGCCGGGGGCCGCGGCAGCGCGCGGCAGCGCAGCATGCAGTGATCCGTCCAGCCATGTCCATGTCGCGCAGCTCGGCTCGGCAGATCGAAGCGCGACAGCGGCCGCGCCGCGTCTCGCCGTGGCCCTGATTCCCTGACCAACCGACCAGCCGAGAGCCGACGCCGGTGCGTGCGTGAAACGGGCAACGTCGCACCGAAATACGTACTAGCAGGTCCGCAGAACGCACGAGCCGCGCGCTCCGTGCCAGCGCGTGCACCAGACCGGGCTGCGGCCTGCGGGCCAGCGACCTCGCGTGCCGGCATCCAGCCAGCCAGGGCCGGCCCCGGCGTAACGATAACGTACGGCCGGGCGGGCGACCCGGCCGCACGCGGCGTGCTGTGCCTGTGCGCATCGGAGACGGACGGGACCTACGTGACGATGAGAGTGGTTGCTAACGGAAAGTAGGATCGTGACAGCATCTACCGTGTACTAGTACTAGTACCAGTACTACCACACATGGGCAGGCGCAACTCAACTCATGTAGCAGCCCCACGCGCACGTGACTGGATGGAGATTCTACTAGTGAATCAGAGTTGTCAAAATATTTCATCTTGAGTGGATCAAAGTTGTCATTTTCTGTAGGGTCAGCGAATCTAGGCAACTTACTATTATAATAACATGCATGTTTCTAAAATTAATCTCATGCAGTTAATAATATGGTGAAAAAGATGAATTTAACATGCAGCTTAAACAGTGCAAAATGCACACCAGTACCGTACCCGGTTCCCCCTCTAGACGTTGCTTCTCCGCTGCTCCACAGTTTGATTGATTGATCGAGTGGTAGCTTTGGAGACATGTGTACGATTGCTATATATATAGAAAAACAGGCCGGATGCAGTCATCCAGATTCGTGGACAATGTAGCCTGTAGGAGCATGCAACACAATGAGACAAATTGACAATATAAACTAATAACAGCAGTGCAGCACACAACAAAATGTACTAATATATTAAGTACTATTGCCAAAAGTTTTGCCTCGATCCAGTTATCAAAAGATTAAGAGACTGTAGAGCTTCTGCAGCAGTGCCGCAGGCACACACACAGACACACTCCACTGTTCTTCTCAGATTATTACGTGGAGAAACGCTGTGTGCCTGCATCTTGTACGCATGCTGCATGCTCGCTGGGTACACCTGCATGCGACGGCCGTAGCTAGATCTCTTGTCACGTACTACTGTCTGCTTCAGTCGACAGTAAATCCACTGTTGACGCACACGTTGTAATGTCGTACGTGTCTTATTAGTAGGCGGTACTAGCAGTAACTTGACGAGATTATTGTCCCATTAGTAGATTCCGCATGTTACCGTTTTTGTTACTATATGCAGTGCAGCAGGTACGTTATTTATAGTATATAAGTTTCCGCCTGTTCTAAACTAACACTACATATATTCCTCTGAACACGGAAATTATTAAGAAGGAAAAAGAAAGATGCTATATGCGCATAAAACGGGAAAGCAAGAAATAGCCATCTATTAGGGGAAAATAAAGTATCGAGAAATGAAAATGACAACTAATTTAGGAAACAAGTGCATAGAAGACTAAAATGTCAAATTTTATTTAGATGGAGAGAGTACTTCTTGTTCTAAAAGAACTATACTCACATTAACAGAGACTTTTGACTTGTAAAAGATGTTCCCTATGGAAGCCAACCAATATAGGGAGTGCACTACCAAGGAACTTTACAAGTGCTAATCCCGTAAGACCAAAGGCCTATACCTTCTCAAGGACCTAGAAGAATCATATACCACATCTAATGCCACACATCATCAAAATAGTATGACAACACACAACTCTCCCCCCCTCAACCACCACTTTTCATGGAGGTTGCTTAGAGATTCGTCGGCAACAGTAGAAAAGCCTCACGATGCTTTGTCTACATTGATAAGAATTCTAAGTACTATGGTAAGGAAAATACTCTCCCTCCTACAAGAACCTCACTTTTTCCTTCCTATCTTAGGGGCCCTATACCTTGGTCAATCACTGGACATAAAAGTGAAAGGTGGCGGAGGCTACCTTGCAACTCAAAGAGTATCCCAAAGGATAGAGTTCGTGTCCAACAAAAAATTGTCGTTGCCCAAGCGACCAAGATATACCATTACTGACACTAATTGAAAATCTAAGAATAAGATAGACTCAAGATTGGTCTTTTGCAGAAAAACCAGAGCAACATGCATGCTAAGAAAAACTAGGTTGTGGAATTATTTACAACCCGCCCTCTTGTTGTGATCATACACATTAAAAAAAAAAAAAGGATCCATGAAAACTATGTAACATTTTGTCCATGCATTTTTATTTTTTCTGAAGAAAAAGATAGGAGAGGTTTGCACCCCTACTGCAGATCTCATTAAATCAAGCAATGTTACAAATAGAAGGGAGTTCCCACCTCCTAGGATGGGCACTCAGGAACAAGAAACTAAAGAAGAAAAGGAGATACAACAGGGGAAGCTACACTAGATTTTGTAGCCATTTCTGGACTTAAGGGAAATATTTCTTCTTTGCACGCCAAATTGTTTTTTGGTTGATGACTTGCTGCCTCAAGCGCTTTTGTCCTAAGTAGACCTTTTTGAGACTATATGGTACTCAATCAATTTTTTATAAGGTGTATTAGTATTAAGATGGTCTTTTCGATGATGTAGCGATATTAATTTATTTTAAAATACATTATTAATTACTTTTTTAAATAAAGGATAAACATCCGGCTTCATCTATCCACATTATCAATTACTACAATAATCAGTGTCCTTTTTAGCAGCAAACATACAAATATCCTTGACTAATCCATCGACAAAGTCGACAATACTCGGCCTTTTCGAATCCTAGTACGCCCTTCATTTTATAATGGATGAAGTAAATTATAAGATTTGTATAGGCCACTATCTATCTAGAAAAGATCAAAGGTAGTTTAGTGGGGGCAAAATAGTATCAATCCGAATCTTAAAGCTTCAATTTTCCTAGGTTACCGAGCCAAGATTGTATCCATGCAAATCTTAAAAACTTCAGATTCTAGGTGAATGCGCGTAGGTAAGACACGCATGTAGTAGGTCCAAACGGGCAATCACGCAGTGGATAAACTATGTCACAAGCACGTTTCCCCCTGCCTGCACTTGTTGTTTACAGCCTCGAACCCCACTTTTTCCATCGCGCCGGCGCGTCGGGGCAAATGATCGTGTCAGCCCGCCTCCCTACGCCGTCTCCACGCCGTCGTCGCGTAACCAATTGCTTCGGGACAGCTCGAGCCAGGCACATGCGTGAGCCGTGAGCGCTTCTCTTCTGTGAGCGTCGTCGAGACATGCACATGCCGATTGCCGAGGGAAACGTAAGCGGAACGCGAGAAATCGCTGGGCACGGCGCACGGGGCGGCGGCGGGTGCGAGTGGACCGCCGCCGGCGGGTTGCGCTTGCTCCCAGCCATCGCGCCGGGTCCGGGGTCACCGGCGTCAAACCAGATCGGGCTGGCTGCTGCCTCCGTTCCGCCGGCCCCACCGGGGCCCACCACCAGACGACACCGGCCGGCCCTTTATTCCGGCCACTTTTCCCCTTTTGCCCTTGTGACGGACGGACCCATCACCCGATCCTCTTTCGCCCATGTTTTCTTCTTTCACTTGGCTCCCACTCCACTTGCGCTGCCGTGCGTCGGCTCCGCTCCCCCCTCCCCATCTTGAAACGAAACGAAACCCCCAAACCCCAGAGGCCCAAAACCACCGGAGAGATTCCGCGAGATCTGAACGCCATGGTGGCCGCCGGGGCAGCAGCGGCCGCGCCCCGGTTGAACCCGTCGCCGTCCCCGCACCGCCGCCGAGCTTCCTCCGCGCTCTCCCCGGCAAAGTCCAACTCCAACGCCAACGCCAGCGCTGGGGCCGGCGCCGGCGACGCGCGGCCCAAGCCCAAAGCTAAGGTCGTCTCCTCCCGCTACCTCGCGCCCTCCTCCAAGTCCACGTCCACCTCGACCTCGACCTCGACCTCCACCACCACCACTTCGAGCTCCAACTCCACCTCGACCTCGACCTCCGCGTCCACGCCCTCCCGCCGCTTCGCGTCGCCGCTGCCGAGGCGCTCGGTCTCCGTCGACCGCCCTCGCCCAGGCCCGGCTGGCAATGCGGCCGTCGGGGAGGCCGGGGACCCAATGCGGGCACCACCACCACCACAAGGAGCCTCTCCGTGGCGTTCCAGGGCCGTTCCTTCTCCTTCGAGACGAGCAAGGCGAAGCCTGCCACGTCCCCGTCTCCGTCGCGGCGACCAGTGGCTTCGGCGGCCGGGTCCATCACGCCGGAGAGGAGAAGGCCAGCTATGGGGACAGTGCCGGAGAGGGGGAAGGGGTTTGAGGCGGGCCATGCTCACCACAGGTGGCCGATGTCGGCGAGGCTGTCGCAGGGGTTTGAGGGGAATCCGCTTACCAAAAGCTTGGATTGCTCTTTGCACAAGAGGGATGCGGCCGTCCTTGCTGCTGTCCGGTCGCTGCGGCAGTCCATGGTGTTTGAGGAGGGGTGCGGCGTTCCTCGTTCGATAGCGGGGACTACTTGATGTCGTCAGATACAGAGAGTGTGTCGTCTGGGAGCAATTCAGGGTCTCAGGATGCTGGCATTGGCATTTCGCACAGACAACGTCCATCCCCAAAAGGTATGAGTGTGCCAGCACGGTTCTTGCAGGATGCTGCGGTCAGCAGGTCACAAAGATTCGCAGATCCTGGCACGCCATACTTGCCGTATACCTCTGGGTTGGCCGCATCTCCAAGGACGGCGCCGGTCAAGAAATCGCTGCAAAATGGCTTTGTTTCATCTCCACTGAATCGGTCAGTCAGGCAATCTTCACCGAGTAAGCTTACGGGCAATCCATCGAGGAGGATGTCAAGCCCATCACGGCCGAGAAACTATGTGGGGTCGGGCACTTCATCTTGGGATCATCAGGGAAGAAACTCATCTGGTTATGCTTTGAATGGTGAAGTGAGGAGGAGGTGGCATGGGGGTAGTAAGGTTGACTGTGAGCATCTATTGAGAATTTTATCCAATCGTCATTTACAGTGGCGGTGTGTGAATGCACAGGCTGATGCTGCGCTTGCTTCACAAAAAAATCGACAGCAGAGGTGAGTATATCCATTGACAAAAACAATTATGGACTTCTGAATTCTAATATGTGAAAATGTGTTCCTCCTGTATAATTAACATAAATTGACATCATCTCAGAATTCAGTAGTATGTATACATGGCTGTATGTTTGGATTTTATAACTTGCTTCAGTTGCTTGATTTATTCAAATTCGGTTTGGTTTGTGTAAGATGTAATTGATTAAATTCAAGGACTGTATTTGCAATCTAAGCTAGCTATAAGCAGGAGCTATGTGCTTGCACTTATCTTCCGATTCACTTATTTTCACAAAGTAAATCTGTGAAGTTTACACATCATATAGTTTGCAACTACCTTTGTCTTTTGTGCCATAGTTTATGTTATCCAAGCTTTATATTTATCAAAGTTTTTTAGTTCCTTGGGATTAAGTTCTTCAATAAAGGCAGACCAGGCAATCTATGTATACCAGTAACCAGAATACTAGATAGAAAGCATCTTGTGAGGTCTTTTATGCAATAACGAGTCGTTGTCACACACACGCAACACAGTTGAAAAGGCAAAAAGAACCAGAAAGATTTGACAATGACATGCCTTTTATGTTGGAGCTGTAAACAAAACTAATACCAGTAGGATCTGCTCGATTAGTATCTGTTGGCATGCTAAAATATGTCATGCCCATTAATTTTTAGAATGTACTGACCTGTTCATTGCCAAATGGAAGTCTGTGGCTATCCATTTTATTATCTTATTGGTTAACTTAAAGTATTACTATTTCAATTAAAAAATGCTAGGCAAAAGCCTTAATTTCAACCATATTATTTGTGTAGCTAAGATTGCCTTTTCTACTTCGTTACTTCTCAATAACCCTTCTTCTGTTGTAAAAAAATAACCCTTCTTTTTTGGCCTTTTCACCAGAAGTACTTATCTGATGCATGGATTACTACCCTAGGGATGCGTAAATCTGTTGCTCTTAAGAGGTTCCAACTACAGTTATACCAAAACAATTGGAAGCTCCTGACAGTTCTAAAGGGACAGGTAATGTCCAATTTTAGTTTTCGGTGCATGACTGCAAGTAGTTTGCTGCCTTTTCATATCTTTTTGCAATATCATTTTTCTGTTGAACTTTAGAAACCTTGCTTTCTGATAGTTCATCGGATTATCTGTAATTATCCTCCATGTCTGGCTGACATTTGCTAGCCTGCCAGGCATTTTTAGCAAGATAATATTTTGCCAAAGAAAAAGAAGAAGTCCCTGAAAAACTGAGAAAGCAAGTGGACAATGTAGTGGGGCCTTAAATATAATAACTGTAAGCTATTACAGTACCTAATTACTAAGAAATTTACCTAGTTATATCTTAACCTGGTAGTAATTCACCTTTTACCTTTGCCTTGTTTCTAAAACTCTAACGAGAATTGCTTGATACAGATGGGGTATCTAGAAGAATGGTCTTCATTAGAGAGGGACTATGTGGATTATCTATCTGGAACTGTGGAGGCTCTAACTGCCAGCATTTTGTGCCTTCCTGTTACTGATGGAGCAAAGGTTGTTAATAGCACACCATTGCAGACTTGTTTCTATATTTTTCTCTTCTGTTCTCTGTGTATTAAGGAGCAGTTTCTTCTTTGGTACTTATTTGCAGGCTGATATCCAAGATGTGAAAAATGCCGTTGGTTCTTGTGTTGACATCATGCAAACAATAGGAAGTTCAATATGTTCATTATTGGCTAAGGTGCTGTGTACATTGAATTGCTTTCCTATTTCATTTTCTTTTGTCACTAGTTGCTTGTCAACCACTACATCTTAATTTATGGATGTGGGCCGTATAAAAGTGCTCGCAGCCGCATACTAAGACCAGTCTCAATGGAGAGTTTCACCTCCCGGTTTTCAAGATGTAAAACTTTATGAAATACGATCTCCCTCAATGCACGCTTTCATTGGTTTCATAGGCTCAAGGGTCCCACAACCTCTCTCTCATTGTATGGTTTAATTGCATAGTTCCATGGTGAAACACTATTTGTGTTCAATGGGGGTTTCACCCCGCTTTCCAACGCATGTGAAATCAGCCTTCAAAGGTTTCACCATGGTGAAACTTTTGCCTTCTCTCCTAGGAGTTTCATGCAAAAAGTAAAATTTTTTCTCAAGGCATTTAATGTGCATGAAAACACTCATGAAACTCCCATTGAGACTGGCCTAAGGCTTTAAAATGGATGGATTGGTCGAGACTTGATCCCAGCCAGCCGATTCCCTGATCAGACTGTTTTAAAAACATTTTCCAGTTTCTCAAACATAGGAGATTTCTCTCTTCTCGAGGGTCTGTAGAGTAACATCCTCATTATGCATTTGCTAGTTGGGGTCAAATTAAAGACTTTACAACTGAATGCATTCCAAAGCTCCAACTATATTAGTAATCAATTTTGCCATCACCATACCAAAAAAGTAAAACAATAACCATGAGCTCTTGTGAGGCTTGCTCAAAGATAATATAGGCATATAGCACAAAGAAATTTCTGAGAGGCTTACATTTGGTGAAATATTTGTTCAAGTTGTTGCATTTGTTATTTTGTTTTACTGAAATCATCTGTCGGTCTGCAGCTGGCTGGAACAAGTATTTTGGTTTCTGATCTTTCCAAAGTTGCTACCCAAGAGCGCACTCTAATGGAGCAGTCCAGAGAATTGCTGTCCACACTTGCAACTATGCATGTAAGTACTGAGATCCAATCCAGCCGCGTCCGGTTCTGACCCTACCTATGTGTGTTTGTAGCATTTCTAATGGGTCCAACCCAATAATTTTGCTGAAACAGGTCAAATACTGTAGCCTACAAGGGCAGAGAGTACAGACAACTCACCGGAGCTCCATGCATTCCTAGTCAGACGACTACTATAACCCCCACTAACCGAAGAATGTAGGTGCATCTTGCAAATTCTGGTGGATGTGGCCCTCTAGTTCTGATTGCTGATTTCATGTATGCTAACCAATGCAGAACAGATGGATGCAATGTGAATGTGTATAGATGTATCCCATTTGTTGGTTTTAGCTGAGGACTAGGTCTGATGCTAACTAGCTAGATTGGGTTAATTTTGTTCATCATTAGGTGACTAATGATTACCAGGGAAATGCAATATAACTTCTAGCGGTACATTAGACTGCTTGCCTAAAAAACACATTGTTACTTCGATCTTTTTGGAGTAACACGGTTACTTGTTGCCGATACAAGTACATGACTGGGGCTCACTGCGCGTGGATGTATGTAGGTCGCCCTCGTGCAAATGGTATCCTATGATTGTTGTACCCTGATATGGCTAAAAATCTGGTGTACGTGATGATTTGTTCGTCGGTTCGTACATGAATCCAGGTCTGTCGGCATCAACGTTGAGACAGGATCTGTCCCCTCCTGGTCTGGCCGGTGCTTCTTAGCGTCCAAAAATAATGATTCACGGAGCTCTAAAAATCAATACAGCCGGCACAGAAATAACGCGTGGCCAGAAACCAGGCCCTCAATTTGCTTCACAATCTGTGCAAATTCACATGGAGCGGTGGTCAGTGGTGACTGGAATGACCAGGCTGGGTTTCAGTGAAAGCATAAGTGATCACGACAAGCCGGCACCTGATGCACACGAAGGGAGCAGGCAGAAAACAAAATGCTGAAAGCGAGGGGGAGCGGCAAGGCAATGAATCGGGTGCACTCACGGGCACGATGCGGGGGTAGCCATCATTGCAGTTGCAGCGCCGGCGCGGGACCGACGGTTGCCTCTGCCTGCCGGTAGCCATCATCCCATGCCCATGCCGTGGGGCGAGATCGATTTACGGAAAGAAAGCTTGTCACCCGCAGCGCAGCGACCATGTATGACGCGACTCGGACCGTCGGACGCCTGTGACCTGTGCCCGGCCGAAAACGGCGTCGCCTGATTGCAGGAGAAGAAGCCGCGGCCGACACAAAATGAATCATTCATTGTGGCTGATTAGCTGGTGGCGCCTCTTGATCTTGCTACAGCATCTTCTGTTCCGTGTCTCCTCCATTCCATGTGATGTGATAAATCTGGAGATGTTGGCGGCATCGGTCTCGTCTTACTGACCTTGAGGTGCAGCATTGCAGAAAATAGAAATGACAGGAGTGGCGAAAATCCAAATGCCTCGGCCATCTATCGCATGGCTCCTATAGCGGAGAAGGCACAAGAATCAACTGAAGTGAACGGTAATGCATTTTGGTTTTGGACGAAACCTGGTAATAGTATGGCTCAGCAGAGCAAGGAGTGGAAAAGCGCCACGCTATTCTATATTGATTGAAAGACTGCATATTCGATTCCTGGCTCCTGCAAAAGGTGAAGAGGGCACCTTGTCACATCTCACTTCAGATATTCCTGCGCTTGTTTGACGCCTTTGCAGATATACTGAATCAAATGAGAACAATCCTTCTGAGGGCGAAGTAAACCAATTCAGCCGCAAATACATCAATGTTTGTTTGAATGCCAAAGAGTTTAGAAAATCAGAATTCATATACATTATACAATAATAACAAAGTTACAAAAAACAGAATTAGGAGTCAAGATTACTGCATATGCTTTCTTTTCCTTCTTGTAAATGCTATTACAGTCTGATGTCTTTTCTCCTCTGTTTTTGCAGTTCCCATCTTATTAGGCTCTATGGTTGAACGGATCTCAGAATTTTCATGTGAAGTAACCATCAATTTTCTCTTTTTAGTTATTTCATTTAGACACAGATTGCCATGGTCCTCAACGCCAGCAGAATCATCCCTGCCAATGGTAGCATTCTTTTCTCCAGTGAATGAATTAACACTTCTCTGAGCTCTCTCTCCAACACTAGTGATAAGCAAATCTTCAGCAGGTATAGCAACGGGTTTCTACACAACTGCAGGGTTCGAAGGGCCATTTTCAATTGGGTACTTGACATTCTCTTGAAACATATGATTTTGCACAGCATTGACTCCACCCTGAATGACACTGTCCTCAGGTTTTGTCTGAATAGCATCTTGCAGTTCATTATGGCCTGAAACTACCGCAGCAGATTTTTCCTGCGCAGAGCCAGATGGAGGTTTGACATCACCTGGCACTGAACTTAATTCTTTGTTCATAGACATATTCAAGGTTTCTCCAGGTCCGATGGCATTGAAGGGTTCACTGATCGTTCCCTCACATGTATCATTCTCTTTTCATGTGTCTACATCATTCTCAGATGCACCAGTGATTTTTTGCAATTGCTCATTGTGTGATGATACACTCGAGATCTTGCAGAATTCCGGAAGCACTGAAGTCTTGCACACTGTTCCCTGACCTGCAATTTTACCAAGATGTATATGAGTGATCTACACCAGCCTTAAATACACTAATAGTAAGTAATAATGTTTTGCAAAAAAATAATAATAAGTAATAATGACCTCATCCATTTTACCATTAATCAAAGGTGCACCAGCACACTCCTGCAATTCAGCTGTAACCTTCTTGGGTAGTTTAATGCTGTCCATACATACAACAGTCTCCTGCACTTCCACAGCCTCTATGAACGCATAACCACCCTTCACATCTTAATCTAAAATATCCTCTGGTGTAGCATCCTCTGCGGATGTGTTCATAATATCAATCATAGCATCCTCTACAGGGGTGCTAATAATGTCCTGAAGATTTACTTCTATCATGGTTAAATCAAGAGGGTCTTCTCGAGGATGCAAATCTTCAGTTTTGTTATTTGTGGTGTCACCCATTGTGAGAAGTGCTAAATCAGGAGTAGCTCCCGTGGGCTGAATTCTCATCATTTCATCCAACTTCAGTATAGTGTTTCCCTCGACGTGATCATCACCAACCTGTTCCATCTTCCCAATATTAGCTTCAGTAGGAGCCACAATATTTAGAGAGATTGTGGCTGATTTAGCACTTCCAATTCCTGTTCCAGTTGGAACACCACTTTGCATAATCTGTACAGCAATTCAAGATATAAGCATGTCCTCTCTCTTGCGGTTTAAGTAACTAGATTCATAAGGACATGATGTGAGAACAACCTGCTTAGCCTCCGCCATTTTAACAGTGATGTACAAATCAATGTCAATAAGTGATTGCTTCATCCTTTTTGCATCAATTTCACTTTGTAACAAGGTTCTAATTCCTCCCTGCACTGTATTTACCAAATCAACCTGCTTGTATCCCAAAACATTCATCAATGAGACATGACATGTATTCATTTGACTCAACACACAGACAGATCAAAAAACCATTTTAACAGTAATTACCAGAACTATATCAGTATGCCCAGATAACTGATAGGATATGATTGGACATTCAACTGGAGTGGAGATCCAACGTCGTGTAAATCGCCAATACCATTCTAGGTAACAATTCCTTGCATGAGTAGGATCTGAAGTCCCTATTTCCTGGTGCTTAACAACAGAGATGAGCCTGTTCTCCCATTCTTTAATGTACTTATGACTTTATGAGGGTAAGTAGGCCAATGTTGGTCAGCTTTACCCTGCATTGTAACACGTTCAACAACCTCAACTGGGCCCGTATGTGCTGCAACATTCCAAATTGTAGCAAGACACGATCAGGCACATGCATTTCCACTATCTGGAAGCATATTAATGGCGTCCTTGATAGCCAAACTGCAGATCCAAATGTGCATACTGCAGGAAGCCCAGCTACCAGGTCTGGTGTGTATGGGTCCCATGTGATCTGGAAAGGATAACAAATATTACAGTGATATTATTTTCCTCTTATAATGAGCATCTAAAAGCACAAATGCACTTCCTGGAGTAATGGAACTCATCATACCTGGCAATCTGATATAGTATCTAGGCCATGCCTATAAAACTCATGGTCCATGGATCGGGCATTTTCATGGTTCTTGAAGGCAACATTCCACCTAGTTATCAGATGCTTTTCATATCATGGATTACATATTGAAGTGAAAGAAAGTGGTATTAAAAACAATCTTTGGTAAAAAAAATGAACCAAGAAAAAAACCTGCATCCAAGGGGTTGGTCATCGGGTACAGCCTTATTCTCTAATTGTTGAGGACAGCCGATCTGGATATGCTCCCACGCCCATATCTGCAATGTTTCTTGCAGAACATCAATTCTAGCATAAATCAAGAGAGCAATTTCTGCACTACACAACTAAGACATAATACCTGAAGAAGAGTGAGAAATGCACAGCAGTTTGCTTTGCCCTTTATGCTGGCTTTTCCAAGCTCTCTGTAGAGGTGGGCAAGAACAGCAGCCCCCAGGCCATCTCTCCTGAGGCATCGAAATCACGGAGTAGGGCCAAATATCATAAAGTGCACTCTCGTTCCACTTGGATCAGGAAATAAACTGCATCCGATTTGGTACAGTATATAGGCTCTTGCAGCATACTCTACATCTGCCTGATTAGCACTTCCTGGTAATGTTTTGAAAGTGTCATACAGCCATGCCATGTTGATAGATCCACCTTTGATCTGTGGAGGTTCTTGGCCCAGAAGCTGTGCGCACAATTGCTCCCAGTTACAGTTTGTCGGGCCAGTGACAGGAGCACCATGTACACGAAGTCCAGTAAGAATTGCCACATCCTTCAAGAGCACTGTAATTTCTCCAAACTGCAAGTGAAAAGTCTGTGTTTCACGCTGCCACCTTTCAACCAGTGCATTTAGCAAAGCATGGTCTAACTAACCCTCTTCAAGAAAGACAGGTGGTAAAACCCAGAACTTCAATAACACGAGCATTCCCTCATGTCTCACTTCCCACTGGTTAAGCTTGGTGCCATGTTCGATAAATCTAACAGGTTTATAGATCTGCAGAACAAATGGATGACAATCAACTGAAGATCAATACTGAACTTTTTCCAAAGGGCCAATAGTTGAACTGAACACAATAATTAATTGGAAATAAGCATGTAATGAAAAAAAAATAAGCGTAAAATGTTACCTTCCTAACAGAAATAGCTTCTGATTTGTGAAACTCCTGTTCCACAAGCACAGATTTATCAACAGGACCAGGATCTAGTTTCTGTTCCTATTTTCCAGATACAATGAGTAGAGAATAGTAAGCTATGGTTATTTATGTATGCTCAACAAAAATGGTTAGAGTGACCAAAACAGGATAACTTGTTGGTTCATATATGCAATGCTTTGATTTCTATATAAGAATTATTGATGATGACAAGCATACAAGAAGGAGTACAAGTTAGTAACTACGACGAGAGCATGGTCAATTGAACGTATCCCATGCTTAAGCGGCAGACTCCAGCATAAGCAACTGCAATGACTCAACTAAAATACTGTAAAAATAAGCGCGAGAGGCAACATCCTCCTGCTTTTCCTAACACCATGAAACCAATCGCAGAAAAATCTGCGATTAACATAAACATGCGCGTTTGTGGTTCGAGCAGCCTACAACCTTGTAATGCCACTAGCTAGTCACCTTACGAAAAAAAAAAAGGAATGGCACTGTAGTCTCTTGTTCAGATGTTCCGCTAGAGATAGGCGATGTGCTAGGGTTTATTAAAACTGACCTGCCCTTGGGGCTGAGCTGCGTCGCGGAAGTTCTCAGCCGCTGCGTCCATGGCAGCGCGCCCGCCCCAGCCAGCCCGCGCGAGCTGGAGCATTTTCCTCGTCCGTTTTGGAAGTTGGAACAGGGTGGAAGACGGCGGCGTGTTTTTTTTTTTACAGATACAGAGGATAAGGATACATGGGCAGATGTCCCAACCATCTTACACAAAAGCCCTTAAAAAAGCTGAAAATTCCACTAAAGTCCGTGGACTTTAGGCTTGCCGAACTCGCCAGAAGCCTCCTTCGCCCGCCGCCGTGACGAGTGACGACGGCGGCGTGTTGAGAGTGGCAGGCAAAGCCGGCGTCTAGTTGCTCGCGAGCTCCGAGTTGGGACTGTGCCGTTGGTCTTCGACCGGGCCAAAAAGCCCACTCCGGCCTCGTGATCGCGGGCTGGGCCAACTTGACGCGATGAACCAATCACCGGCCGAATTGGAGAAATCTGAAAAATAGAAAACCAGTTTTCTCGTGTGTATTGAGCGCTAAAACGGGTCAAATTAAATGAGCAGACGCAGACGCAGACGCAGACACAGACACAGACACCGACACAAAAGCACTGAAGCAGCACCAGCATCCGCGAAAAAATTCAGTACCCACACAACCCCATACTGAAACTAGTAGAGATTTATCAAAGTTAGAGCAGTTGCTACTATAGTACTCATGATCGGTGAGATGTCTTGTTGTTTCCTGCGCGTCTCGTCTGGCCCTCTCTTAGACTACGTGCTTGTCCTGTGTATTGTATATATACATAGGACAGCTGACAAATCACGTGGCATGAGCTCGTATAGCGTCTAATCATGTGCATCGCCCCAACTGGGCCTTATACAATGCAAAGCCTTCCTGATCCACATGCGACATTATTCGATCCCACCCAACAAATTGTTCGGTGAGTACTAGAGCAGTTGCTACCATAGTTGTTTTTAGTCTACTCATGATCGGTCGGATGGAATATATATATTGGTACGCTAAGGTCTTGCTGTTTCCCGCGCCTCGCCTGGCCCTCTCTTAGACTACGTGCTTGTCCTGTGTATACACGGTGATATATATATACATGGCGATGGCGATAGCTGACAAATCATGTGGCATGAGCTCGTATAACGTGCTAATCATGTGCTTCTGTCCTTAACCAGACCTTATATAATGTGGTAACTTCCGGATCCACACTGACATTATTTAGACTGGCTTGACCCAACAAATTTGTTCAAAGTGATCCGAGATAGTGATGAGAAAAAAGCAACTCATAGTCATGGACTGCGATAAATTGAATTGTCTCACGTAGTAATAAACCGAACCATTCAAGGAGAGAGAAGTGATTTGGCCATGGATGGCTCAATTTGCTCACGATGTATCATACTAGTGTCATTTGACATCCACATAGATACGCTAGCAGATGCTCACACACATTCACATTTCACACCCACGGGTCCAATCGTCATCCCTAACCGTTTATGTGCCAATAGAGCAGAGACAAAGAACTAGTCCTTTTCTTTTGAATCTAGCTTTTATAGTTTTATTAGAAAGATTTTTTTTTCTTTATTCTGCCTATATAAGACTATTGAACTTGGGCATCTATTATGACAAAGTTCGATCTCTACTTGATGAAATAAAACTCTCAAAAAACATAAAATAGAAGGATCAAACGAAACTTTGGGAAACTAAGCAAAGAGCATGTTTTGGTGCGGGTCCTGCATGGCTCCCGCTCTAGCTTCGGTAGTGGAGCCATACCAAAGGTTGCTGGAAGGAGGAGCCCTTTTAGCCTTAAGCATGTGAAGAGGAGCCATTTTATGGGCACGGTAGGCGAAGCCAGCACAAATCGGGCTTCGGTGCTCCAGTTCCGCCTAGGCAGAGGAACACGCGTGAAACTCGACAAACCATAACCTTTTAGATCATGTGATCTTAACTTTTTTTTTTGGTTCTCTATTGATATTTGGGGTGCGCGGACTCACGTTTGTTGAAGGTTGGCCCCAAGTCTTCGGTTGTAGGTAGATCCTAAGGACCCTAAATTGCTAGTGACACTTTCCAAGTGAGAGATCCCTAGATCTAGGCCACGTGGAGGTATCACAATTAATTGGCTTGATAAATCTTCACTAGTTTCGCAATGGTGGCAGTTGGGTACGGCGTACGGGCTACGCACGTGGTAAACACTTTGCAACATGTCATATATGACATACGGAGTATGTACTCCCAATACACTGGGTGTCTGTACTCTATATGATCATATATTATCTACCTTAATCTACATAGGTCAGGACATCTTGTCTTAGATTTTTTTTAAAAAATGTCATCTCTCTTTTCTCAGAATTAGTATTCGGGCACGGTGCGAAACAGAAACAGAAGATTTTCCCGAGATTTTTACGGGCGCGAACCGCGAAGCCTCACCCATCCACGAGCCACGGCCGAGAGAGCCCGTGCGTCTCCGTGCGGCAAGGCAGTGAGGCCTGCGACTGCGACCCCCAATTCCCCAGCACAACCGCGCCGCGGTTTCATGGCCTGGTGCGCCCTGCGCAGCCGCGTCCTTCCGCTCCCGGCCTCCGCCGCCACCGCCGCGCCCCACGGCCTCCTGCTGCGCTTCCTCCTCTCCACCGTGGCCTCGCGTCACGCGCACCACCACCACCGGCGCCGCCGCCTCGCACCCACGGCCTACGCCGCTGCCGCGGCAGCTGCTGCGGCTGAGGCGCCGCTCCCCATGACGCCGCGCTTCGGGCGGGCCACGCGGCACCCCGGCGGCGCCGCCTCCGTGGCGAAGGTCTACGCCGACGCCAACGCCCAGCGGCCCAAGGAGTACTGGGACTACGAGTCGCTCGACATCCAGTGGGGGTAGGCACACGGAGCTGGAGCTCGGCTTTGCACAGTGATCTCCAGATTCGAAAGGTGTAAGAGTTTTCGTTCTGATGCGCCTGTCTGTGCAGGGTGCAGGATGGGTACGAGGTGCTGAGGAAAGTGGGGAAGGGGAAGTACAGCGAGGTGTTCGAAGGCTTCCGGGCTGGGAGCGATGAGAGATGTGTCATTAAGATCCTCAAGCCTGTGAAGAAGAAGAAGGTGAGGCTTTGCATTTACAATGCTGTGTTGCAGTGGTTGTCACATTTCTGGTCACCAGTGACGGTGATGTGCTATGGATGGAATCATAAAAGTGAGACACATGGACTGCCTTGTAGTGCTAGATTGGAGTATACAAATGTCTCTCAGCTGTTTTTTGTGTTAGGCTTGAGGATTATCAAGTTGGCTAGTTGCTTCTACCATGCCAAAGAGCATGAGGCAGTGTGGTTTGGAGACATTGTAGCTACACAGGACTCTCATATAACCATGTCATGTTGTGAAAACGCACTCGACAAATTTACAATGAAGTGGACACCTGTAAAGTTTTTGTATATATATAAGAAAATCAGATAGAAGTTTGTCCGTGCAAAATTGTGATTATGTTTCTATCACCTCTTTGTTCATTTGATCCTTTTAGCCTTACTTGATATGCTTTTCAGCTATAGAGACAATTCAATGTTTATATTTTTTCCTTCTGTTTGCTTAGATTTGTGTGACATCATAAGGATTCATGTGGATGTCTTTTATGATGATCCAGATAAAGAGGGAAATAAAGATACTTCAGAACTTATATGGAGGGCCTAACATTGTAAAACTACTTGATGTTGTCAGAGATGATGAATCAAAGACGCCTAGTTTGATCTTTGAACATGTCAACAACACTGACTTCAAAGTGCTCTACCCTACGTTATCTGATTATGATATCAGATATTATATTTTTGAATTATTAAAGGCAAGAATCTGAACCTCAAAATCTCTCATATCCCTTGCTTCTGTCATCTTGTTCATGGAGCTATTTCATTTTTGCTTCTTTTTCATGATATACCTGTTTGACTCTAAGGACCCTTGCAATTAATGTAAAATTAAATTCCCACTATTTTTCTTGTGTACGTCACTGACCTTAGAAGTTTTAAGAGTTCCATTAGGCTGGTAAAGATGCTCTGATTTATATCCCTTTTAGCTAATATAGTTTATAAACATAAGGCATGCCATAACAGAGGTAATCCTCTTAATGCTATGCAACCTAATTGGCGTTGCTTGTTAGCTTATTTGATCTTATCAGCGTGCACAGAAAGAAAAACTTATTCTATGAGATTATTTCCTGCCTTTGTTTTCAAAAAAGTACATTGGCTGATAAACTGGTGCTGACTGATCATTCTATGTTGATTAGTGAACATTAGAATATAGTAGCTCTGCATCTGTTTGGAGCTTTAAATGCTCAAGGTCTGCATTATATCGAATATTGCAGTAATTGAACTGCAGAAAATAATACAGATGACCTACAATACCTTATTTTCTGAAATATCTCAGTTCATAAATTCTTATTAGATTCTGAGTACTCATTAATCATATAATATTATTCCTATAAACCAAATTTTGATATACATGATCAAATCAACTTCACATGATGAACAGAATTTGAACCGTTGTATAGATGTTTAGAGTTTGAACAAAAAAAACAAACTGATTCATTTATGTATCTGGGCAAGCATCATAAAGACCAAAACAGATGCAGCATGTGGTGCTATGATGTTTTTTTTTTCATTTACAGTTTGTCCTGTGTCCTAATCTGGGCTAATAGATTCGGTTTTCTTGAGGATAGCTAACTATTTTACAGTTTTGCAACTTAAACGTTCAAACCACTCTATTTCTGTCAGGCTGCATTCAACTTGATGGTCTTAACTTTTCCAGGTATTTGTGTAGGCACTAGATTATTGTCATTCACGTGGTATAATGCACCGAGATGTGAAACCCCACAATGTCATGATCGACCATGAAAAACGCCAGCTTCGTCTTATTGATTGGGGTCTTGCAGAGTTCTATCATCCCAAGATGGAATATAATGCTAGAGTTGCTTCAAGGTCAGCTGCCCTGCCCTGGCTTTGAAAATTGGCTGTTCTTGGACTTGTTCGGCATTTTAAATAATATTTTATTTGTCGAAATATTCATCATAACTGTTACTATTAATAATCCATGAATATTTTGTTGATCCAATGAGCTCAAACATTCTATATTCTTCCAATAGACCTGTATTGGATTTTGGTGTATCGTTATATTAGTTCTGGTTCATCTCTTGCTTTAGTACTAAATTTACATTGGATTTATGTTATACCCAGTATATGAATAGTAGATTATAGTGTAGCAATGTAGCATTGTTTCTTCTTTTCTTTATAGAAAAAAGTAAAGTGTAGCACTGTTCCTTAAGAAACGTCTCTGTTTAAAAAGGTGATGCCTAGGCGCTAGCCGCTAGGCAGTGCACCGCCTCACCATTGCCAAGCACCTAAGGTGTTTTGTCTAGGCTTGACTTGATGAATGTAAAGAAAAATGGGACAAATTAGGGAAGGAGAAAGATAAACTACTATCATATTACTAATTACTAATAGATGCATGGTAATGTCATTTTTTTCTCTCCTGTTCTGATATGCTAAATTTCTTGTATTTAGCATGGCCACAAAAAGAACAACCACCTAGCAATGACTAGAAATGCCTAGTTGGGCGGAGCCTAACCACCTGCCTAGTGTCTAGCACTTTTAAACATTGAAAATACTCTCTAGCTACCTCTCGTTGCCTTTTTTTTTTTCCTTGGTTTACCATGTCCTTTTGCTATTTACAGATGCTACAAGGGTCCTGAGTTACTTGTGGATTTGTTAGATTATGATTACTCATTGGATCTGTGGAGCCTTGGTTGCATGTTCGCAGCAATGGTAAGTGGCAAGACTATGATCAATAAGTTATCTTGGCTAACAGACCTGTGTTGATGTGCTATATGGTAATTGCAGATATTTCGAGTGGACCCTTTCTTTAGTGGCCAGGATAATTATGATCAATTAGTGAAAATAAGTGAGGTAAGTTTGAAGCTGCTCTGTGTTGAAATGTCCTGTCATCGACTCATCGTGTTTTTGTATGTCTCTTAATCTAGTACTTTAAATGGAATAATGCAATGATTGCAAGGCTTATTTATTACTTGGTTATATATTCAGATGTTGCATTAGTTTAATTAATCTATTTGAACAGCACAAGTTAATCGGTTCATGTGGCATTATTGTTTGCATCTACTATGTGAACTTTAGAGTCACCCTAGAGTTGTTAATGGCAAGGTCATATGTTATTTCGACATCTTTTATTTGGACCTTAATATCATACTGTCATAGCATTTGGTTGTACAGAAAATTGACTGAATGTGAACACTACTAAAATTAGCTTGTTGTTTATATTGTAGATTTATGGATACTGACATATCAGTAGCATGTATCACCCTCTATATTTGCTGCAAAGTTTTATATATTTATAAACACTAAACTTAAGTGTATTCTACTAGTCCGATCTTCTATGTACTACCTTTGCTTTCATTGCCATTAATACATTGTCTCCTTGTGTTGCTCTTGAGTTCATTGTGATTGGCTACCACATCCTGTATATGTGGTGCACCTCAGTTGCAGTTGTGATTTTGAATACACCCTAAAGATCCTAAATCATAGCCATTTTAGCAGTACAATTTCCTCTGATCCTCTGCTCCTGCATTTCCTGAAGAAATGGTTTGGATGCATATAATGTCTTATTTGTTTGTATGATACTACTGTTCTGCAGGTTCTTGGCACAGGAGATTTGTATAACTACCTAGAAAAATATGGCCTCCAGCTTGACCCAGAGCTTGAAAGACTTGTTGGAAGGTCATTGTTTTGGAGTTTGGATAATCTTGCAGACTATCATGGTCTTTATTTTGCATGATCTAATTAAGTTTTTATGGCTACAGACATAATAGGAAGCCATGGCCCAAGTTTGTCAATGCTAGGAACAGACACCTTGCGACACCTGAGGTGACTCTTGTTGCCTTTTGAGATCTGTAGTATACTCCCCATTTCTTGTTTTTTTAACAAGTTTATACCTTTTATTTACAGGCTATTGATTTGGTAGATAAACTCCTCCGGTATGATCACCAAGAAAGGCCTACAGCCAAGGAAACCATGGTACCTCTCTCGCCTACATTCTTGAAGAAAGTTACTGGATGAGTATGGTATGCATAACTTCAAAACAAGCATATGCTAAAAACATCTATTTGATGTTTGCAGGCTCACCCGTATTTCAATCCAGTAAGAAGTTCCGAAAGCAAGACAAATTCATAATAGCTAATTAGCTATAAGATGCACAAAGGTGCACTTATTTTTTAATATACGAGTGGCCCAATACTGCCATGCAAGGCAAATGGCATATTGGACCCTCCTGAACTAGTGCGTAAGATATAGAGAAATACTTGATTTAAAGCCAGGTGCATGGTTTGTGTGAGTTAATTCATTCTCTCTATTTGTTTCACCAGTGGGCTTGAACACCGCATGACTGATTTATGGTCATTATTGTCCTGAATCACATTTCAATGTTAAAGGATTCTTTTTGTACCATCTACCAGGGTATTCGTCTCAGTTAAATTGATAAAAGTGTTCAGATTGTGCCAGTGACGATGTTTACGGTGGCTTTACAATTGCAAGAACTAGTTTCTCTGTCTCGTTATGAGGCTGGGGCGTCTGTTTCCATCGCCTCGCGTCTCCTTTGAGATACGCAGTGGAGCTTTGATTGGGTCCTACTCGTAGCTAGTTCGTATCCGACATTTCGAGACTCGGTCAAAAGTGAACTCAGGCCAGTGATCAATTCGAAGTTGTTGACCTGCCGTAAGCCGAAAGTATACCGAAGTTGTTGATCTGCCGCAAGTCAAAAATACCCACTCAGCGCCTCGGGGGGGAATTCAAAGTTGTTGACCTGCCGTGAGCCAAAGCCCTAAAGTATTATCTCACCGGGTCAGCGGGGAATTAACAGCACCGCTCGTTCAATGTTCACATAGGAAAATTACGAACCAAGGCAGCAGGGACTACAGCACCCGCTCATTCAATATTCATTAAGAGTATCGGGTTTAGTAATTTTACGAACCACAAGGCTGTTTACAATGTCCGGAAGAGGTAATCACGAACTGATCCAGGCCCCAAAGCTAAATCATGCTCCCAATTGCACTAGAACGATTACAGTGAATAGTTTCTGACGCGACAAAAGATGATCTTATCTCAGTGGGAGCTTTCTACCCATCAGGTTCTTTATCGAAGTCATTTGTTTTGGTCACCCTGTTTCCAAGAGGGCGTGCGATATACAATACTGAATTACTGCCCCAGGGGCCAGGGCAGCAAGCATTTATTGCCAAAAAAGTATAAGCGGCTTTCACCTTCATCATCTCGATCTGGTTTGGCCGGTAACCGTCTAAGCTTGCAAAGTAGTACGTGTTAACAGCCAGCAAAGGATAACCAAAAAAAAAAAAAAAAAAACCAACAACTACACTAGTAATTTCCAAAGCATTTTGGAAGAAAAGTATGTCATTGGTACAGATTGCAAAGAGGTACCAGAAACATTAGTAAGATCGCTGTTGCAAACAAAAAAGAACATGTGTTCAAATCTAAATTGATCCAAAATTCTATATAGTCAATACATGAGAACGGTAAATGCCAAAAGATGATGACAGTGGATGTACTTGGGCCTTTATGCCATCATACTGGCCTCAAAACGGATGCTGAACCTGCTACAAGTTTCCCAGTGTAAATTAGTCCGCAACCTAAACTGACTATAAGCTCTCCAATTACAACAAACATTAACAGCCGGCCAACCATTTACTGTTACTTGCAGGAGGATTCAGCCTATATCCATAATGGCTCCCCCAGATACCAAGATTAGAAACCAAAGAAACCAAGCTCAGTCGCCCTTTCCTTCTCGAATGTCTCAAAGTACTGGTATATGATTGTGACAGCGAGCAGAATACCAGTTCCTGAACCGATTGCACCCATGAAATCAGCAAGAACAGTCAACGCACCAATGCACACTCCACCAAATGCTGCAGCAGTTGGGATGTATCTGTTCAGTTCCTTTTGCAGGTTTGACTCACGATGGCCTGGCATCACCATTTGTTGCTCCTGTTGAATTGCCAGGGTAAGGGTTTAAAAATCACTCAAGCATGAAAATCTTGCATTTGAAAAATATCACCCTATTAACACTACTAGTCCATATCTGTCAGCTTACTGATAACCATGTAAAGGTACCCATTTGCATGATAATTTTAAGTAAAAAGGCACAGACAAGCACAGCAGCATGTGCTTTGATGATAATATGCAAGGTCATGACATATAAACTATCATACAGGGCAGGAACAGTGACTTAGGGGGGGCACACGGGTTGATATCCATTATTTTTACCTTCAGCTGCTTAGCAACATCCTTCGCTGATGAACCAGAAACTTCAATCCATGTCTTTGAGAAGAGAGCACATGCTGAGAGCATAAAGACCACATAGAACAACGCATGGAATGGATTTGCTAGAACATCAGCCAAGCTGCAAATTCAAACATTTTGAAGTTCACATCATTAGTAGTTCATTCAATGTTAACAAAATCATAAGCAAAGACTCCCCATATCCCAAAAGAAATTAATTATTCACCTTGATGGTGCAGTCACATAGTAAGCAAGACCACCAACAGGAACAGAATGGCCAGAGTACTCAGATTCCTTCCATATCCCAAGCAGGTTAACAAGGAAATTTCCACTGTATTTCCTGTAGAGAAGCTGCCATAGAAACATTTTAGTCCTTGCACATTCATGTAAAGATCAATCGTGTAATGCAGCACGGGAAGTGGCCATAGAAACATTGTAATCCTTGCAAATTTCGAGCAAAGCTCAAATGTAATGCAGCACCGAATTTAAGTACATACCTGGGATATGAAATAGAGGTTGGTAATCAGTGCAGAGTGCAGAATGATAGGCATATTGGAAGTGTAGAACAGCTTGATTGGGTATGAGCCTTGTTGACCACGAGCATTCTTTTGACCTCACTGGAAGCACAACGCGGAAGCCTTGGAAGTAGATAACTATGAGGAAGACCAAGACAGTTGCAAGCAAATTGGTGACATTTGGAAGATTCTGACGGTAGAAAGCCTCGCGTAGAGCACGGACTTTATCAGTTCGAGTAATCAACAGATGGAACAATGCAATGACTGCCCCTTCAAATTCAGCACCACGCCCACTGTTGATGGTTGTTGGGCTAAATGCCTTCAGATGATATTCTCACTACATGGGAAAGGGAGTTTAACGTAAGCTAGCATGTACAGATAAGCAAATCAATGAGTGGCGCCATTTAATATGCTTACCAGATATTAGTAGCAATGAACAGAGAGATACCAGATCCCAAACCATAGCCTTTCTGTAGGAGTTCATCTAGACAGATGACAATGATACCAGCAAAGAAAAGCTGAAGTATAATGAGAATAGCATTCCCAGTTCCAAGTTGGCTCACACTGCCATACATTCCAGAGAGAACATATGCCACAGCTTCTCCAATAGCAATCAGGATACCAAGCAACTTCTGTGCACCATTTCTGAATAAAAAGTACACTATGCATCACGAGAAAATCACCAGACACAAGAATAAGAACCATAAAGCTTTGCAGTTCAGTGGCATTCAATTGATAGAAAGATGGATATGCAACATATAGAATGTAGCAAGTCCATATAATGAAAGTATCCACCAGTACATATAGAATAGAAGTAAATTTGACTTTTATATTATTCAACAATACTTACAGCAGAGCACGATCCTCTCTCACACTGTTGTCAACTTCAATAATCTTTGATCCCACTAGAAGTTGCATCACCATTCCAGATGTTACAATTGGAGTGATACCCAGTTCCATAACAGTACCACGGTTCGATGCAAGAATAACACGCATCCAGTAGAAAGGGTCAGCGCCAGTAGTTGAATGAATGCCATAGAGTGGGAGCTGGCTGCAGACCAGGAAAATGAAGAGAGAAATGACCGTGTAGATCACTTTCTCTCTAAATGGTATTTTCCTATCAGCACTCTGTACTTCTGGCAAGAAAGCCAGAAATGGCCTCACAAGATGCAGTACTCGAAAACCGCCAGCCATCTCTCTATATTAAAGAAGAAATATTGATCAGCATTATATAAAATGTGCACCAAATCTAGTAACATAATGAAACCCTGCCTACTCTATTGCGTGGTCACAATTCTAATGAAAAAGATGAATCCATCTCCATCCATTAGAGTTAAAACATAATTGAGCCTACCAAAATATATTTACATGCAGACAAAGGAACAGCAGCCCAAGAAAAATGAAAACTAGAGCTAATATAACCATCAAGGTTGTAATAGGAAAAAATGCACAGAGAAAAAATAAACTCTTGAATTAATTTGCCATTTAACCAACTCATTTACTTGTAGTAGTGACTTAATAGATGAAATTCAGTCAAGAAAAACGATTTCGATAGCTGTACATAAGTACATTAGGTACCTATTGTTGCCAAAACATCTAGAAGGCCAGGCAATTTGCATGATACGGGAAAAAATGTTATAATCTTCATTGGTGAATTAGCTTGAGTCCCAAACCAACCTTTTATTTTTAACTAAACTGTAACTAAATCTGCATGACCGTTCCGCGTGACACACAGAATTAACAAAAGGAAACTACCCACAATTCAAACATCAAACCCACCACATATATCGTGGCCTCACAACTCGTACCATACAAAAACAGGCGCGGATCAAAATTCTACAGAACAAATCGACCAAGTAACTGTATATGGACCCTAGATTCGTATATGGATCTGGACGTTGCGCCTACTAGCTCAATCACACAAAACAATATCGAATCCTTCGAAACAAAAGCCAGAACCACATGATACGCTTCTAAACCTCACGCCCACAGATCTCGAAGAGACCCAAGGTGTACACATGGACACCCGATAATTTTTGGAAAAAGGAAATCGAAGCTCGTAATTGGATCAGATCCGATCGAATACAAGTGCGTTAAGCTAGGATCTGGGTGCTCGTTTTCGCACAGCAGGAACGGAAGAAAAAGGGTGGGATGGACGTACCTGTTGGGTGCTCGTCGCCGGAGAAGTGCCCAGAGACACACCTGCGCACCTGGCTTAAGCCGGCGGCGATCGCCCAGTCGTCGCCGCTAGAGACGGAGCGCACGCGAGGGGCACGGGAGAACCACGAGAGAGAAGGGGTGGAAACGGGAGATCGAAGGCAGGGCCGAGGCCCACCCACAATTAAGCTGGAGGCTGACGCCGATCTGGTAGTTTTTTTTTTTTTATTAACTAGCACGCGTTGCTACGGAATTTTTTTTTAATCTCAAATAACCACGTAACGGTTAATTGTTTCTGCGGCTGATAAGCCGAGTGTACTTTTCTGTTGTGAGAGAAACCCATAGTATGATACCATTGAAAACAAAAAAGTTCCTCAGCACCATTTAAAGATTTTTTTTTCTATATACCACTACCCGTCCACTTCTGTCAGGATCTAACGGTTGTGGGAGGAAGATAGCAGATGAATTGACCTTTTTGCCCTTGCACACATCTGTCGTAGGCCGAACATCTTCACCGCTTATCCGCCGCGCGCCGAGCGAGATCCGCCGGGACGCGGTCACGTGGCTCTCCGCCACGCTCACCAACCATGACACTGCGGCTGATAGCCTCGTGGGGCGGGCGTGCCTCCGCAGCGCACATTGCGGGCCAGCCGCCGCGCCGTGGTCGTGAAAGCCTCGCCATGTATGTGCCTTGTCGTCCACCGCCGCTTCGTCGAACAACGGAGGAGTCGTCGGCCGGGCCTCGTCGTGGTCCTTGCGGCGTGCTTTTCACCCGTGCCTCAGCGACTTGTTGTTCAGGCGGCGCCCCATGGCCTACTACCGTGGCACCCCCCCATGGTTTCTTTGTTCCGTCGGTGGCTCCATGGCTTTCTTTGCTCGGGTGGCTCCACCACCCGCCCATCTCGCCTGAGCTCGAGTCAATCGGTCGTGGGCTCCCAGCCAGCGATGAGTGAAGCCTACCATGCTCCTCTACCGGCCTGCGTGTGGATCCAGATCCGGCGTAGGTGAGATTGCAACCAGGTCGGCATCGCGCCTCCGCTGCCCGTGGTTGGCGGCTTGAGATCAAGACTTTGGTAGAGTCGTAGAAAGATCCACCGAACAACCTTTTCACAAGAGGATTGAAGGTAAGGATGGCTTAAGAGCGATAGGATTGGAGAAGATTTGGGAGACTGAGCCATCACGGGCGAGCTTCTTTCATTTTCACTATGTCTTTGGAAGGCTGGACTCCTAGGCACAACAAAGGACATATTTAATACTGGAGGGAAGAAAACGGTGGCAGAAAAAAGGTGAAAAAAGAGGTGGTACTGAAATTTTCTCTTTTTATTAGTAGGTATAGATTTATTAGTAGGTATAGATATAGGCCTGTTTGGCGGGGGGCTTCTTAAAATGGCTCGACTCCGGCTCCTCAGGAGCCCCGCCAAACGGTCTAGGGGAGCCATTTAGAGCCATTTTTCAGTGGAAAAGGGAGGAACCGGAGCCGTTTTGGAGGAGCCCCAATTTCGAGCTTGGCTCCTCTAGTGAAGCCTCTCACGAGGAGCCTCGCCAAACGGGCCCATAGATATAGATATAGATTAGGAAGAGTAAAATGCACCCGGGGTCCTCAAACTATTGGCCTCCTCTCATCTAAGTACTTTCGAACTATCAAAACGACTATCCGGGTCCCCGAACTATTGTCGATACACACCAAAGGTATAAAACCCGCCCACGTCGGCGGCAATTTTTCAAAGAAGACCCTATCTATTTTCTCTTTTTTCACAACTAGCTCCTTTCTCTGCCTTTCTCTGCCTCAGTGCTCCCCGCGCGCCTCCTCCGCATGGCTTGGTTGGACCTGCCCTTCGTGATCGTGCTGGCCACGGTAGCAGCAGCCTCAGGTTGCCATCTCACCGCCTCCGTGAGCCGTCTCACGAGAAGCTGAAATCACCATGCGCACCAACGCAAACGCAGAGCCGCTGCTCTCCACAGGACTTGGTGTCCAGCTTGACCGCGCCTCTTGTGGATGGCTCCGTCACCACACGCTAATGGCTATCCCTGCAACATGAGACTAGCTCCACTAATACATGCATGCATGCAACAAACGCACACACGCATCAATTCAAGATTAGTTCCAACAGCCTGCATGTTCGTAGCAAGTCCGCTGCAACAACAACAACTGACTGACCTGCGCGCGGTCGGCCGGGCGTTCGCTGCTTGGCATGCCAATCTGCAACCACATCGACATCGGCTGATCGGCCGGACAGGGAGCACGCTCCGACGAAGCCATCTCGGCGCGCTCCGAGCTGCTCAGGATGCCCCGTCGCTGTGCCGATCACCTACACGCGGTGCTCCCCTTCGCCGGACAGGATGAGAACGCGCACCATCTCGTCCACGGTGGCGTAGGGCGTCCTGGAGCCCCGCGGTGCAGGCGTCCCGGAGCAGCGGCGCCATGCCACACAGCAGCGCGGAGCAGCGGCGCCGGGCCACACAGCAGCGCGGCCGCCGCGTGGAGCGGTGTGGTGTGCTTGTGGCGACGCCTGTACGCGTCGGCCGCACTGGGCAGCTCCCCTGTCCGTCACGGACGCACGCACGGGGTCGCTCCACCCGGCCGCCACGCATGCACGCGCGGGGTCGCTCCCTGGTTGCCGCGATGAACCCGGCGACGAGGCGCGCCTCCCTGTTCTCCTTCCCCGCAGGCAGACGCGAGGGTGCTCCGCCCGTCCGCCGCGAGCGCGAGCCGCTAGGAGCTCCGCCCGGCCGCCGCGGACACGCGCGCGGGGTAGCTCCACGACGGCATGGGCGCCGGCATGGCGAGGGAGCTCCTTCCCAGCCGCTCGTACTAGCACGGCAAGGTCCGCGCGGCAGGGCGCGCGGGATGGAAAGCGAGGCGCACGGTGGCGGGCAAAAGGCAGATGCACGGAGGAAGGAGCTACTTGTGAGAAAGAGAAAATAGATAGGGTTTCCTTTGAAAAATTTGCCGCTGACGTGGCGGGTTTTAGACCTTTGGTGTGCATCGGCAATAGTTCGAGGAGGCGCAGATAGTCGTTTTGATAGTTAAAATCACTGGATGGGAGGCCAATAGTTTGAGGGCCCGAAAGTGCATTTTACTCGATTAGGAACATCTGGTCGTTGGAAGTTGGAACAGATATGCTGTATGCAGGCCTTTTTTTTTTTTTTTTTTTGGAGCAACCAGGTTCATGTTGGGCCCGAAGTCGTGTGTGGAGGAGTACCCCATACACGAAAGCCCAAAAGAACTGCCACGTCCTTCAATTCGATGGGCCAGTGACAGGAGTACCCACATACACATACACGAAAGCCCAAGAAGAACTGAATCCCTCAACAGGAGGCGTTGGGCTTGGTAGCTCGTAAATATTAGAGCAGATGAAGCTAAAAAAATAATTCCATCGGCTCCTAGTTCATTTTGCTAGGAGGAAAAAGATGGAGTAGTTCATTTTGTTACCGTGCACAAAGGAGCTACAACCACAATCATCCGTAGCTCTAGCCAACATGGACTAATTAAGTTGATGCATATTGTTTGTGTTTGTAAATATTATTAGCACATATATATAAAGCCCAATTAAAATGACAATTTCAACCAAAGAGCACTCAAAATCCTGAGCTACACACTCAAAACCCTTGGACTTCTTTGGTTTCATGATTTTTCTCTATTTATCTAGACATATCATTGTATCTAGATGTATAGCAATATATATATCGGAAAAGGTCAAAGCAACTTAATTGGTCTAGATTTATCATCGCTTTCACACAGTTGAACTCGTGCTTCCAACACTGTCGACTCCATCGAGGCCAACGGGGTACCCAAAACAAAAAACGTCGTCGTACTTGTACGTGCAGACCCCGGTGCGAGTGCGATCTCGGCTAGTCGGCTCGGCAACGGCACAGCGCCCACCAAACGCGGCCATGCATCTCGACGACATGCATGGGCCGGTGGTCAGCCGGTGCCCCTCCTTGGCGGTGCCAGGAGCCAACACGACGCGCGGCGACCCACGCGCCCTACCCGTCCGTGGTCCCGGGTCTACTACTCCTACCTTGCTACTACAGTATACGTACACGGCGCATACGGGATGCGCGGCGCTCCTCACATGTTGGTCTCGGGCGGCGCATGGCGGCATGACCAACCGGCGACGGGAACGACGACGAAGACTGGACTGCGCTAGCATGCACGCTGACCGACTGGCATCTGCTGCTACTCGCGGTACTTGCGTCGTTGATGGCTGAACACAGCTGGAAACCCTTCGGCCGGTGCCGGCGCGGCCGCGGCGCCTGTCCTCCTCTCCTGGTCCTGGCACGGTAAAGCGCCGGCACCGCGCCAGCATGGGGTACCTGTATGCATGCTAGCTGCCAAAACCACGGGGTGGTTCAAGTTGAATGGTGTACTAGTAGCTAGCTGCAAGCCGTATGCAAGGATAGGACTTTTCACTCCGGCCATGTTGTGCAATCTGCCAATGCACAAGTACGCGGCGTCGAAATCTTTGGTCCTTTTTCCTGCAGAAGTGACCAGGTATATGTACTTGGGAATCAACTTTTGTGCAATGGGAAAAAGGGCAAATGCATGCTAAGATCACCTTTCCTCGTGTTGTACGTTAAGATTCTACAGTGTAGGGCTAGGGCATGCCTGCCCGGCTCTATCTGATGTGAGCTTAATTAATTAGCCCTCACCATGCATGCAAGTTCCTTTTTCCAAGTGGCCAAAAGTACACCACCACTACTACTAGCTCAGAGTTTCGTTTAAGGTTGGAGAAGAAAATTTTGACTGGTTACCCACATGACAGAGTTCATTATCTGTTTGAAATGCTAATAATAGAGACCGATCACAAGTCACAAACACGGTCAACACTACACTGCAGGGTGACAGGCACAGGCAGGAACGAGATAAACTCTGAGAGAAATCTGCTTGCATACGGGCGGGAATCTTGCATTGCATGGGGTGAGAAAGCTGAAGGTCCTCTCGATCAATTCTCAAATTAAAGGTTGGTTGTCTCGGTGTGAAACATACCTATGGTGGGTGTGTTTTCCTGCCGCAACCCTAACACCACATTGTCTATTTGTCCTCTAGTGAACAGTTGGGGTCAACACACACACAGGACCACCATTGAGGAGAAAACATGGTGTGTAGCTAGACAGCGGCACGAGACTGTAGGACTGCGAGGTGTCCTACACTCCTATGCAAATTGCAATAGAGACGGCTGTGTATATATATGACCAAAAATAACCAAAGGCCGATGGAAATGTACCAAAAGGTATACTGTAGACCCGGCTGGTCTACTGTCTACAGTGCTCTAGATTATAGAAGCAGACAAGACTACGGTTCTGTCAACTTCATGAAAACTTTGTGTTGGTTTCTTTACTTCATATCCATGTATCTTCACTTCGTTCAAATTGTAGTTCACTTTAGCTTTTCTAGATCCATTTCTTTTACTATGCATCTAGACATAGTGTATAACTAGGTGCATAACAAAATCAATGCATCTAGAAAAGCCAAAGTGAACTATAATTTGAAACGGATGGAGTATGTAGTATACAGTACGCACAAGAAAAAAAACAAGTTACAAAGACGCATGTACAATGTATGTATATGAAACATCGTGAATTCTAGTCTATATATCTAAGAGTATAATACAACTCATTTTAATTCAAGCGAGGATTTTCGCTTAATAAAAAGGGTGAATGACGTGATCTCGAAAAAAAAATTATGCGAGGACAAAAAAAATCATGATGTTTCATATATCAGCAGTACACCAATGAACGACAACACCTGTACAGGAAACACTTATCTCGTCGTACTCTTGTCATTTCACATGTTTTTCGTGACAATTAAAGTCTTTTGTCTCATACCCTTGGAGCTCATCGGTCAAAAGAGTGATGACCTAGAGAGAGAGAGAGAGAGATGAATAATGGCCGCACAGCGTTTTTATCAAAGAAAAAAAAAGGCCGCACAGCGTGCATGATGCATGGAGACTCGACGGCCGGAAACACTGTTGAGGACTTTCTATCCTCACAACCCAACATTGTCACTGGTCGGCGAATGGGATCTGGTTGTATATCATTGTTCTTTTCTGGCTACATTCGTAGGACTACCTACTGTGGCTGCGGGTCTTTTTTGACAGCGGTGAAAGTGAAACTGAGTCACAAACAGGTGCCCACTTGCCCGGGTTTGCCGTCCATATACGTGTCGAAATGCCGGGCGATGCGCATCTTTTGCTTGGAAGTTAATCTGCACTGGGCCACTACTGGGCTACTGGCACCTCTCGCGCGATCTGCCGGCCGATCTACACATGGCTCGCTCGTCCAGACCTCATCATTTGCATGCGTACGTGCTAGCTGACAATCCAGAGAGTTCATCTATATAGGAGGACATACAACGAACACCGATCATCATTTGTTCATCTTCATGCACACTCAGATAAAGTTAGGATACCTAAAGCAATCAAAGGACTACGGAGTACGTACTAGTACTTCCATATTGAAGTAGTAAATTAAGCAATCAAACTACTACTCCACGTGTACGTAGTAACTAGTGTACTCCATACGTGGTTGTAGAATGAAAAAAGGTGTCGACGTATGATCGGGCGCAACATGCATATCAACGTCACCCGAAATTAAGCTCTCTCGATCACCTTAATCACCGGCCCACCGACAAAGCCGCGTGCTGCACGTTCCCATCTTCGTCACCGAGAGCAAAATTAAGCGAGCGTCGGTCCGTCGGCTGCCCGTCTCACCGGAGGGAATTGAGCGCACAGCACACGACGGCACGCCCCACCGGGCGGCCGCCGACCGTGCACGGCTATACACAACATAGGCACGGTTCCACTTCGCGATCACGGCCCCGCGCGCGCACCGGCCGCCCCCAGCCCGCCACGACCCCAGCCAGAGCGGCGGCCGCTAAGCGATGGTGATCGCGTACGGCCCGTGTCGGCCGGGCGGCCCATGCCCCGCAACAGGGCAACCCCCGGCCAGGCGCGCACGCCCAAACACCGCTCGTACCATTGCTGCATTGGCATTGCATACACGGGCGCGAGCCGGCGGCGGCATGCATGTTCCGGGACCATACAGATCTCGAGCCCGCGGTGCCGGTTGGCCGGCGGTACGTTTGCTGCGGCCGGACGTACGCCTGGCCGCGAGAGGCCGGACCAGTATGGATCAGGCCACACTCGCCAAGATTAAGGGCCGTTTGGTCGCCAGCCCCCGACCCAGCCGTGTGCCTGTCTCGATCGCTAAGTCCACGCGGGAGCACGAGCCACATCGCATTGTCCTCCATCATGCATGACAGTACGACGTGCCACGGTTCGAGATATGCATGCATGCATGCTCTGCGTGTTTTTCTCTCTTGTCTCTTCTAGTCCATTATTTGATCTTTCTTCGAGCTAGATCGATGGCGGATCGGAGTTGGTACGGTGGAGTTTACTAGCTAGGGTTAGTTAGGTGCAGCAATTTAGGCAGAGATTACTGCCACCTTGCATATCTAGCTTATTAGATCTCGATCTAGCTGGGCCGGCCGAGTAAGCTAGATATATCATCTATGGCTAGCTTGCGATTACTTTGACTAAACATGCACCCAAACCGATCGTCGATTGTTTCAAATTTCAACACGTACACGCTAGTATAGCTTCTTCGATTCCCATGCAGATCGACGCAACGTGATAAAATTCGATCTCATCTCGTCTCCCCGTCTAGTCGTGGCCGGCCAGCACAGTCTCATGCGCCGAGAAACCAAACCTAGGGGCAGGTGGCACGCATATCCACCATGCAAGAACACAAACAACTAACACTTGCGAGGCATTCGTGTCCCCGCTGATCACCGGCCATCTGCCGACTTTGTGCCGCCCCCTGATACTGTCCAAGGATCGACCGGCACGCCTGTGACAGCCCTGTCCGAGACACCGGGACAAATCGGATCGTATCACTTATATTACCAGGCCTTGAAGTATATACAATGCAATGTGATACGGTTCATGCATTTGCCCTAGCCCGCGTACGTAGAGCCTAGGGTTCAGCAATCAAAGGAGCACACAGTACACTGTCATATGCTTAAGCTATACTAGGAGCAGTACTACGTGCCGCGCGTCTCCAGCAGCAGTCCAGCATTACTTTGCTAAAAGAAACGTGCAACGAAAAACTGAGCGACCTGCCGGCATGTTGCGTGTATCGGTTCCGACCGACCGAGCCCCAGAAGATGTGGGTGTCATTAACTCCCGGTCCCATCCTCGTCGGAGTTGATGTGTAAAATGTTTCTAGTGGAAGCCCGGCAGATCGATCGATCGACGATAGATGCAAACAAAATTTCCAGCGAGCACGCTCTCGATGATCTATCGGGTCTTCACCTTTTTTTTTTTTACTGTCTCGATGCATGATGTGAGAGACAAGTGCATGCATGCAGCGTTAAGTTGGTTCCACTGGTCCAAGACACGTACTCTCGGGCACTTGATTTGCTGCAACCCGAGCTACTGTCTAATTATGTGTAGGAAAAGTAATATATTTAGACAAGCCAAGACGTTCTATCACTACCACAAAACAGAATTTTCTTGGCGGCCAAAAAACAGTCAAGAAATATAGAAAAACCGCCAAGGAAATAGTTATTGGCGGCCAACCCGTCAAAGCATGAACCGCCAAGGCTAGATGGCAAGGAAAATACAATTTCCTTGGCGGCTAGCCCTCAAGAAAGTTTTTCCTTGACCGGCAACCGCCAAGAAAAAATATAGACATACACCGGATTGCCAAGCGACAAGAAAATGAGACGGCAAATCAAGGAAATTCATTTTCTTGGGGGTAAGTAACCGCCAAGAAAACATGTCAACCGTCAAAGGAAATATATCAAAAAAAGATCAAAAACATTCTAAAACTTTGCATCTTCTAAGTTTCGAACTCACGACGTGAGTCTTCACATGATTGTCTCCTCACCACTGCACCACTCCATCATTTGTGACTACATGGCTATCGCAATTTTGTTGTATTGAGCGTAATGAATTTTGTAATGCATATTTGACACTCTAAATGAAATGAAATGAAAAAAGTTTGAACATAAAAGTTTTAGATCTTTTCAAGTACTACAACTTTGATATAGGTCATTTCTCCATCCGAGATCATTTGAAAAATTCATAAAAGGTAGTGATTTAAAAAAAAAAAGTTTTCCTTGGCGGTTTGCAACAACACTCAAGGAAATGCTATTTTCCTTGGCGGTTGACAACAACAGCCAAGAAAATATGCATATTTCCTTGACGGCATAGTGGAACGACCAAGAAAATGAATTTCCTTGGATGTTTTTTTTACAACCGCCAAGGAAATGAAAATTCCTTGACGGTTGAATCTTGGCACTCAAGGAAATGTTGAACCCTCAAGGAATTTCTGTTTTGTGGTAGTGTATAATTTAGGAGTATTGATTGATTGAATACCTATTATCTAAAGTTCATTCAAGAGCTCAAAGGCGAATTGAACCCATGATGGATTTGTCTATATATAATGCACTTAATCTTTCGAGAGGCTATTAGTAGATGAGCGTATGGATAGAGATACGTGAGAACAAAAGTGTCTTCTTGCAATCTATTATCTACCATTAGCTGGGTTGGGAGAATTAGTGAAATATTAGTTAGCTAGGTATCCAACTAACAACGGATTAAGTTAGGGTCATATGGGAACGAACGAAAACTCTAACTGTTCTACCAAAACTACTGTATATCTATATAGATCTCTAGCATCATCCCACGATCAAAGGTAGAGCAATTGCAAATGGTGAGACCCGGAAAGAAGTAAAAAGGTAGTAAGTTGGTGAATTAATATCCCACCTACAATCTTAACGATTGATGTGTCACAATCAACGCGTGGATATATAGTAGAGTGCAAGGCAACGAGATTGCTCATCAAGCAAGGTTTTGTAGCCCTTTTGCCGATGAAGAGGTGGACGGCGATGGGTCAAGTAGGTGTGTTTGAGGATGCCATGCATAGGATACCAGTAGTTGATGGATCTATCGGGGTTGCGAAATTGAGGTCGTTGCACATGAAGCCCGCGGGGGCATGATGAGGCATCATGAGTACAATGGCGCCAAATTGAAGGAGAAGATGTTTAGACAAAAAGCGTGATGTGTCCACACAATTGTTGGGGAAGGGGGGATTGATGCCAATGATGATGTAGTCAAGGCACCGCGGGACCAAGTGTACGTCGGCTTTGTTAGGCCCACGAAATCGGTGGGTGCGAAGAGTGTGTTATGAACGGTATATGTACGAGGTGAAGGACCTCAACCATACTTCAGTGTCTAAGGGACCAATAGAGAGGCCCCAAGGACTATTGCGATGGGCAAAACACAAATAGATGGGGTAGAAGGTGCATATTCAGGCCATTGTTGTTGAAGTAGTAGTAGTCATGATCGATGAGGAAGAGTAGGCAACATTAGTGATTGCATTGTGCAGCACAAAGCGAGGAGGCTATTAAGATGATCTAACATAAGACATGATTTGGATCATGGTGACTGGGTTTGAAGTAGACGACCGGACAATATGAACAAATTGGCCGAAGACCATGCACTGTTGAATGCACAACGACAATGTAGTTGAGGGCGTAGTTGGTGGTGATGAAGGTGCAATGGTGGAGAAGGGGTGGTGATTTTGGCCCAGTAAAGTGACACGGTAGCCACTATATTAGCGGCTAACTATTATCCCGGATTCAAATTAGAGTAACAAGTAAGAAAAATGAAGAGACATGGTAGTGAAACTAAGGAGTACTAGCTAGAGCGAGAGAGAGAGAGAGAGAGAGAGAGAGAGAGAGAGAGAGAGAGAGAGAGAGAGAGGCTAATAGCTTTCATGCAAGAAAATATATTGACATGGGAACTAAAATAGAGAAGTTGTGTGATTCATACTCTGTTTGGAAAAGAACGAAATTCTAGGTGCATTCTTTATTAAATTAGCCAATGTTTAACCAAATATATATATCATGATAAATCTAATGATACTTATTTATTGATATCATAACTATTTATACTTATTTTCTATATAGTTAGTTAAACTTGAGATACATTAACATGTTAATATGCTAAAAGCCTAAAATTGTACTGTTCGTTTTTGGACGGAGGGACTAGATGATGAAAGAGAAAAGACTGTGAATTGGCTGAAAAATATGTTCTAGAAGCTGACCACTGATACAGTTTTGAGTGTGGTATCTAGGACATGATATAGTACTTCATTAAAAAAGTACATGATATATAGTATTAAGGACAAGAAGTCAAGAACTATTCCATAGTTTCATGCAGTTTCTTGCTTAGGACGACTGTCCTTAGCGGCGTCATAATGGTAATAACTAGTGCTAGCTACGTAGTCGGTGACATGGAGGTGAGAGGCAACAAGAAAGACTATTTTATATTCTTGAACCCCCATGCTTCTCTCCTCACGGTTTCTTGGGCTACGTGAAATAGTCTAGGTATTTGTGCGTAGCTAGTGACTACTCTCTCTTACTTTTTACTTGCCACGTCACATCTCTAAATAGCGAAATAGCTATTTGTATGTACCTAGTGACTACTCTCTCTCACACAGGTTCTTGGCCTTAGTCACTCGGAACAAATGAAGCTTGCACACTGGCAGTACGAGCCCCAAATTAACCTAATCCATGCATGCCTCGAGCCACTTAAAGGGTAATCTTTTGCACGCTTCTCCATGCCACTGTGGAGTCAAATCTAAACTTGCCAGGAACACATCTCTCCGCTGAACCAGACAATCCATTGGCAGCTCACTGACGCGGGTTTGGTCCGGGCTAATCCCCTCTGCTGTGAGACTAGCAGGACACTAATCCTAGATTAGCGAGAGCCTGCTTCCCAGCTGCCTGCCCACTGTCACACCCGATGCCTGCCTGTGTGGCTTGGTATTTGCGCCCTTGGGGGTCATATGGTCCATGTGATGTTTTGAACCTTGAGGGCTACTAGCTAGGGGCCCTACATTTCCGGCACGACAGCAGTGGCCGTACGTTCCTCTCGTGTCTGGTAACTCGATCCATAACGGTTTTCTGGGGAGCCTGCTGTTAAAACAAACAGGCAGGATCAAACGATTCAAATGTTTATCTATAGTGTCATCGAGGTGATTGTCTGGAGCTTGTCCTTTGGCTGCACGCTATAGCCAGCTTCTAGAACGCAAGTTGTGAGCATATATATGCGTGTCCCCATGGCACAGATCGACTGTAGTGTGTGTAGTGTGACTAGCCAGCTAGTAGTGTGCATGATACTTGCATTGGTTTTGCATTGTTAGATTCGCTACAAGTAGACATTGGTGAAGTATTACGAGAGAGCTTTAGATTTGCATAGTATCATGCGATGCCGTAATCTTTCAAGATACTCTTTCCTATGAATGAAATTGGTGTGATAGCTGTGATAGTTAAGACTTGATTACGTGTACAGAGGAGTCGTTCATTACAAAATGTTCTAGTGGGTCTTATACCAGAAGACTGCTTCTAGATTTCGATGTTTTTTTTGCTCGAAGTGCGACACTTTTTGATTGAAGACTGTTTTGACCCAATCGCTTTGGTACCGATGTTTATATACTGATGAAAACGGAAACAAGGAATGCTTGGCATAAGTTTGAACAAATGAGTGTACAAGGACGCTGAAACTTTGAATTTTAGCTATATATATAATAAGTTCTACTTCATTTTATAGGCGTAAGAACATATTCGTCGTGCCTATACATTCTTCGTTTTCAAAACAAAAATAACCTATACATTCTAGGTGATTTTTTTTTTTTTGTGAATGAGAATAAAGTTACTGGTGACCAAAAAACCAATGGCCTTAAACACTTACAAACGTTTTTTCACTAAATATTTTCATATTCTGGAATTTATATACTTGTTGAATAAATCAACTCTGAACATTACTCTGAATGCTAGCCACCTTTACGATGCAAGAAAAATCAGGATGGTTGAGATAAGAAGCAGAAACAGAACAATGTGAGTTTTTTTTGAGTATCTCGCTACCAGTGACCCTTCTCTCCTTCCTCCTCAAAAAATGGATTCAAATCGAAACTGGACCGCCCTTTTTGAGAGATCACAAAAGCTTACGTGCTGGAGTGAGCGACAGAGATTGCAGTGATGGTCACGCATCAGCTAGAGCGCCTGTATGTATATGTCTGAGCACTATTTGAAAGGGAAAGCAGCATTGGGGAGTAGTGGAGTTCCAACAAGAGAGCATCTACTCCCATATCTCCAGACGAAAGGACGTTTAGAGAGGATTTTTACCATGAGTTTAGGATAACATCGTCATATACATACATGTACAGCAGAGACGATGCAGAGACAGAGTGGTTATTGCTACTCCATCCATGGAGCCACGAAGCACTTCTCAGGTCCGTCTCATGGGGAGGTTACATCCGCGAGTGACGACGGAAAGGAAATTTATGAGCTTATACCGACATCCAGTACCCATCGCTCTCGTATCCCCCTCAAGAAAGCAGCATGTCGAAATCGACTGCTAAACCCTCATCGATCGGCCTTAAACTTGGGAAGGGAAAAGAAGAAGATCCATTAATCTCGGCTGCATGCGTAGCAACCTGCACGTAATGCTAACGCCTCTGGTTGCATCACTTCTTCTTCTTCTTTTTTTTTTTTTTTGAGACCACGCCCACCTAAATATGGTGCGTTTTTCATTAAGCAAGGGTGTTGACAACACTAAAAGCTTTTTGAATGGACTGATGCCAGTTTGAGTTTGGTAGCACACACTCTGTTTCACGATATGCTTTTAATGGCCTCGCGCGAAGAGCATTGTTTCACACGATATATGTCCGTGACTTTAAATACGAGTGTGATCCGAATTTTGCAGGGAAATGAGCACTTATATATTAATACTACACTAGTAGTAGATTTTTATGTTCCAGGATGTAGACAAGCAGTACTTATACAAAATGGCAGGGAAAACTACACCCCTTTTTCACAAAATAAATAAATAAATAAATTGGCATACTAACATACTAATAGAAAGGGCCGGGGAGTGTCAAGTGTGGTATAGCAACATGCAGTGATTGATATAGTAAGAGGGAGCAGTTAAACAGGTGATTAGAAGCAGGTGGTGATTGGCGACAATTATCACTGCACCGTGTCGCGGCATTAAATTGAACGGCGACGGCGCTGGGTCAGACGAATACGGCCGATGAGAATGACGGCGCCATCATGCTGCTCCGGCCGTTCACAGCGCCGCCCACCCTATCTGCTATCCAATCTACCCCACTGGCACTGGGCCACTGTAATCTGCTCTATCTCCTCCTGAAACGGGCTGCGCCGCGCGTATTGCGCCACGCGGCCTCACGCCATCGTCTCACTCTGCCCTCGCCGTCCGTCTGTCCCTCCCCCTTCCTCGCCGAGAAGGACGGGCTTCTCTTTGGCGCCTGGCTTTTTGCACTCATGGCCGGTTACGCAGGGCTCCACCACACAGATGTGTTGTGCCGGAGACAACTTTGGATCTGCCGGGAGACAACTTGGACCTGCACTGCCGCCAATTATAACGCTAAATCTCCGTCGGATCTTCGACGACGCCCATTTGTAAACATAGTTATACACGATTTGTTGGGCTAATGCGTTTCAGTTCAGGATTTCTGTTGGACTCTGCTGAGCTCTAGCCTCTATTACGCTACTTGATGGCATGCTCTGATGCTCGACGTTGACGTCGTCGAGCGCACAACTCCTGAACAGGTTGAACTCACTCGACTTTCCCATATAGTACGGTTTATTACTTTTGCATTGCTGCTGATAACTCAGAACCAGCTGAACACCGGCGTGCAAAGTGTTCTGTGTCTCCGGCGGTATATCACAAACTAGCTGAAAACGACATATTTTTTTTTTTTTGTATGTCAGATAACAAAACATTCCTTTTGCCCCAACCCAACTCCTTGTTTGACTGCCCAAATAGCCTTTGTTCCCTACTCTGCGTCTACTGAGAGTGATATTGAGCATCAAGATAAGAAACGATCTTTCTGGATGTACGACAAAAGAAGGCATTCTTGTCTGTGCCTCGGTGGAGTGCCCTTATCTTTCTTGGTTTCTTGTCTGTTTGTGGCCACTTACTCGTGGTTGTGTTGTGTTGATTGTGTTGTGTTGGTGTATTGTTGTGTTCAAACCGATCTCGGCTTATTATCTTAATGGAAAAGACATGTGAAAGCGTGCGAGAAAAACAAAAGAAGGCATTCTCGAACATGGTTCATCCAACTCTGCCATGCTGGTTAGAATATACTAGTATGCGTTAAAGCAAGGACCTGTAGGTGTAAAATTGAATCATTCCTTATCATATAATGCTACCGTCAGAAAAAAAAAAACTCACTTCCCAAGAAGTCAAACAATTTCAAGTTTGATCAAAATCTTTATGAAAATCTAGTGATAATTATGATCATTAATCAGGTATGAAATATATTTTGATAGTAAACCTACTTGAAGGTATAACTGTTAATATTGTTTTCTATGAACTTGGTCAAACATAAGAAAGTTTGACCCGCCCTAAACCTATAGCACATTTTGTAAAGGATGGAGTATCTTTGTTCTTCACTTCAGGTTTGTTCTAAAACGAAAATTCTCTAATAAATTTAACCAAGGGTAAAATATATGAACATCCTCAAGTTAAGTAAGTGTTCTACCATAATATATTTCATGGAGAATTTCAATTTGACGCTCGACTTAGGACAAAATTCAAAATGAACTATAATTTTTTAATGGAGGGAGTAAGCCTATATTTTTCTTCTCTCTACGAAGTTCTAGCACGAGCAATAACTAAAATTAAAGAGTTCCATTAGATACACTGAAACGTGTTCCCTACTAGTACAAAACAATCTACAAAGGTAAATAATCCTTTGGGAGCAATGACGTGTCATGCTAGACGAAAACCACAATCTTTTCTTCATTGCTCTTCTTTTGCCAAAAAAAAAAAAAAAAAGTTCTCACAGTCACAAAGAAACTATGTACTCTCTTTTTTTAACATATTTATCTAGAGTATATCACAAAACTTATCAATCTGGTCAAAGGATGGCTTAGCAGAATATGCATAAGAGCAAAGAGCTAATTTTAAACAAGGGTAAGGATATAATTACAACAAGTCTTAGTTATTCTTCAATAAGATGTGGCCCAATAATGTGGCCCACACAATTGTGCTTTGTGATATAGTTGAAATCTCATGTTTGGTTTTGGAAATTGATGACACACTTGTGGACTAATCCTTGCTCTAAGTGTATGACTTGAGATAGAATTAGATGGATGACAAGGAGCATGATGATCATGAACATGGACAATGTCGGTGGGACGTGATGGATCGTCAAGCTCGGTGATCGGCTTGAGAGGAACCCGGAGATCAAGGCAAAGGTATTCTTGATAGGGTTTTCGTTTCGGTGATCAAGACACGATAGAGCGTGTGATCACATTATAGGATAGATAGCCGACTATCAAGAGGGGATGCCGCGACAATCCTTTGGTGAAGTGCTTCTAGGTCCAATTGACTTGCATATGCATTTAGGATTGAGAGCACTAACTTCGTTCTTGTCTAACCGATCGCGACATGCTAACACTTGTGCTCACGGGACACATTCAAGTGTTGGCAACTCAAGACAAGAAGCGAATCTTGGAAAGATGGAAAGACGACGACGCCAGCGATGAAGAGAATGTTTTTGTATCGCGCCGGACGCCGGAATACCGGCGCCGGCGCCGCCAGCGCAAAGCAAACATTCAAATCGGCGCCCGACGCTGCGCCCAAATCAATCCGGCGTTCGCGCCGCGGAGAAATCGCCGCCCGGCGAAATGAACTGCGCCTCGACGCGGGCGCCGGGCGCGCCCCGCGCGCCGTACGCAAGCCCGAGAGCATGTCGGAGACCCCCCGGCGGACGCACGCCGCGCGCTGGCGTGGCGCGCTCCGGGCGTGGCACCGGACCGCGTTATTAACCCGCGCAGGTCACCCGGGCGCGTCCGGCGCAGGCGACAGAGAAGGGGACTTTTGGCCAACGGCTCTATTTCGACTTGGGGTCTATATATAGTGCCTTGGCCGGTCCATTTGAGTCTCTCTTGCACATTTCAACAGCCTAACTCATTTGTGAGCTTGTGAGACTCCTCTCCACTCATCTCTTCACTCTAACTTCGATTCTTGAGTGAGATTGAGAGAGATAGAAGTGCATTGCTTGATTGTCTTGCATCTAGAGGCACTTCATCCTTGGAGAAGCCGCGGGATCTTGTTTCTCTTGGGAATTTGCTTGGTTCCCTAGCGGCTTGGAGCAAGAGGCGGTGTTGAGCTCGATTGGAGCTTGTTCGAGGCCACACCGGTGGATTTGTGAGGGGTCGTTCCTTACCCCGCGGGAGATTCGCGAAAGGAGCACTAGTGGATTGCTCGTGGGCTTGTTTGGCCCCCTCTTGTGATTGGTGTGCTTGAGCTCCCACCGGGGATTTGGCACCGCCATTGCTTAGCAACCATCAAGTGGGTGTGTCGCCACAACGGGGACTAGCGTGTGCGGGCAAAACGTGAACCTCGGTGAAAAATCATCGTGTCAACCTTGTTGTGCTCGTTGGAGATTTCTAGTTGATCACGGTGATTGGCTTCCACCTCTACACATCGACGTCGGTATATCGATCACTCCTCCTCGTGTATTTACCTTGTCATTTCTTGTGTAGTCTTGCTTAGGTTGTTAGCTTGTTTAGTGTAGTTTAGCTCCTAGTGGTAAATTAGCTAGTCTTACTTGTTCACCTAGGAGTAATCTAGCGACCTAGACCTTGCTTGTGATTAGAGATATTACAATTGACTTGTGGCTTGCTTAGATAGCTTGTAGCACCGCTTATTTAGCTTCGCCATATTATTTACTAATCCGGTGCTTAGTGTTGTTGCAAGAATTTTTAATAGGCTATTCACTCCACCCCCCACCCCCCACCCACCCTCTAGCCATTAGGACCTTTCAATAGTCCAATGCTTATGTAACTTAGACAATTTTCTTCTTGACCCTTTGACTCCCTTTTGCACTACACTCTCAAACAAATAGCTTCACTAGTATTTTATTGCTACAAGTAGTTATCCATCTTTAGTGATATAAAGCTATTTTTTTTTTTTTTTAGTGTTTAGTTCATGCCCAAACCTCTCACTATATATGAGGTTCAAGCATCGTGAGCTTTACACGGTCCATTACATGGCTTGAACGTCGAGTAAAAATATTTTTCCATGCCATGTGTAGACCATGAAACCCATGTAAAAACCATGTAGGACCATGTAAATGACCAAACCGTGTAATCAATTGTTTAGGCCCTAAACCGCATGGCATGTCATCAATTAGCATTCACATGTAGTGTATACAAAGTGTACACAACCATTTAATTACAACAACACTACTCATATGTACAATGATGAGCCAATAGGTTGACGTGGGAGTTTGGTACTAGGGAGAAGAGGTTGGCCATATGATGCTATAAGGATCATATGGAGTCTTAAAAGCACAGTATGGTGACCTACATGGGAGCAAAATAATTTTGTCACTAAAAACTTCTATCCAAGTCTACCGATTTTACTAGTTTAACCTGAACAACTAAGCTAGAATGCAACTGTGTTAAAACTTGTGCTAGCTATACTTATCCCATAAAGACTTTGGACCCTGTAGGTAGGTCATATCATGTAGTTATCGACTAAATGGTCTAGGATTTCTAAGGGAAATAGCAAGTAAATGTGGAATCATATAATTACGGAAAAGTAAAGACATGATCAACAAAGTCAAACTTTCAAGATGACATGAGAAGTCATCTTATGTGTGTCGATGGGTAAACCACCATTGTATTCCACAATATTGTTATATAAAGGATATGCACTCGGTCCACCAATACTTCACCTACTCAAGGTCCTAGTGTTACTCTAAAAACGCTCACCAATCAAGAGTGGTGCTACAAGACACTTAATTAGATTATTCACCTTAACCAACACTCATTCTTCTCTTTTGATCACCTAGGCGGCTAGGCACCATCGACTATGGAGCTTCTCCTCCTCAAAAGGGTCCCCTCATACCTGAGCATAGATGTGAACCACCACTCAACATCAAGCCAAATGGTCTTCAATGATGTTAATTGGCCATGCAAGGTCCCAAAGCGCTAGCGAGCAAAGTTTGTACAATTCACTCGGCTCTAACTTCTACTCTAACCAAATCTTTCTCTAATGACCCATTAAGTACTCTAACAAAGGAGGTTAATTAGTTAGATGAAGAAGCTTAACTCTTAGAGTTGGAGCTTATTAGGGTTTCGGGTTTCTGGTCTCCAACAACCCTAAATAATAGAGTGAATGGTAGGAATGAACAATTTTTACATTTAACAAGTTTAAAAGCTTAAAACCAAAATATAAACTCCGGATATCAAAACAAGGAAACAACGAGAATACATAGCCCTGTCCAACATAAATGTATTTCTAGCAATGCAAATGTATTTATTTTGAGGTAGAGCAAGGTATATAATATTAAAAATCCACAATGGTGCAATCGATAAAATGCATATGTAACTTACAAATTTATCACAACCGGATAGAGATTAACATATAGAGCCTAGTAATTTGGATGATGGGAAAAGGATATATACACTATAGAAGAAAGATAAGCAATCGTTGCCAGTTGCACGTACTAAATTGATTTAGAAAACTTTCAGTACCTATATATCGCAAGATTTTGGACGCTCGAGTTGATATGCTAAAAGAAGATGAAACAACATGGTACTGAACAAAGTGAAAATGGAAAAGAGCGGGGACCCAAAGGACCTTTTTCACCTGGTAGGTCCCACTCCGAGGTCCAAGGGTATACAAAGCCGGTATAAATAGCATCCGCAAGCGGCTCGATCTCACGCCATCAACACGTTAGCTGAGCCTGAGCAGCAGTGGGCAGCCGCCTTCCCCTGTGTGTGTTGGGATCGCTACACCACCACTGTCACCACTCACCACTCAGTTACTCAGTCACCAGTCACCACATCCATCCGCGCCCACAGTGAGCACTGAGAGCAGCAGGCAGAAGCATCCCCAGCTAGCTAGGGAGGCTGTAGTAGCATAGCAACCCGCTCTCCGATCCTACCGGCCGGTCGTCTTCTTCCCTGCAAAGCTAGCTCTCCTACACGCCTGCAGCAGCTTTAGCACCGCCGCCTCCTCCTCTCCTTCGAAAAGAAAGCGCGGTGGCGGCTCCTGCTACTTAGCTGAGCCTGAGCTGCATCGATCCCAACCGCGCAAGCAATCGAGCCCTGCCTAGGCAAGCTAGACGGACGCCGCCAGTTATTGCACCGGCCGAGCCGGGGATATTCGCCGAGTGCGGATCGGAGTGGGCGGCGGATAGCTGCGGCGCTACTCCTTCCTTGGTGCGTGCGTGCGTGGGGAGGAGTAATTGTGTGGAGGCGGCAGGCACGCAAAAGGACGCCCTCGCCCGCCTCCCGCCCGCGCCGGCCCTCACGTGATTCATACTTGCGGCCTCCTCCCTTCATATCAGGCCGTGCGTCGCGTCGCGTCGCGGGCACAACTACTATATCAGCAAGCACCAAACACACCCAGCTCCGTCTCCGTCCGGCCGGCCTCTCGTCTTCAACTTCTTCTTCCCCGGAGATCGATGGTCGAGGCGCCGGCCGTCGTGGTGGTGGTGCGGGCGTACGACGACGCACGCCGCGACCGCGACCACGCCGGCGTGGAGGAGGTGGAGCGCGCCCTGCGAGGTCGGGTGCATGAGCGGCGGCGGCGGCAAGATGTGCCTCTTCACGGACCTCCTCGGTGACCCGCTCTGCCGCATTCGCCACTCGCCGGACTCACTCATGCTGGTACGTATACACGTACGTGCTGCTCACTCGCTCGATCCCTCTGTTTGCTCTGTCTATACACCCACGTTGTGGTCGTGGCTGGCTGGGGGCTGCTGCGGGCCGGCTGCGTGCAAGCGCCACAGGCCCAGCGGCCGGCCAGATGCAGCAGGCAGGTGAGCTGCTGGCTGGGCTCGGTCGACCACGACGACCAGTCGACCTAGCCTACCACCTGTCCTCGGGCCGTCCCCCCATGCCTCCCGCCCTCGTCTCCTTTCGCCTCGTCGTGTTTCCATTTCGTTTCGTTTCGCTTCGTTTCTTTCTCACATTCCGGTTCCGGGCAGGGGCCCCGTTACGTGCGTGGGTCCCGGATGGAGGAACTCAACTGATTAATGGACTGCCCGAAACGCATGTTTGAACGGCGCCGATTTGCACGGAAAAGGTCGCGGAGACAGCAACCGGCCCCAACAATAGCACGGAGATCGCCGGACTCGTCCGCGGCTGCGTCAAGACCGTCGTCTCTGGCACTGCAGGCACCACCCAGGGTCAGCAGGGTAAGGACGACGACCCCATCTACACCAAGGTTGGCTACATCCTCGGCCTCCGCGTCTCGCCCAGCCACCGGTACGTACATACAGTAACTACGGAGTACGTGCAACCGTACTCTCCTACTCCTACTATGCTGTCTATCCACTCACTATATGTACTGTTGCACGGTGCATGCCATTGTTCAGTGCTGCAAGCGAATATATATAATGTTGTTGTTTTCATCATCAGCACGTACAAGAGCATATGGCTCACTGTTCGTTCACTGTTGCCGTGTGCGTGGCTGCAGGAGGAAGGGGGTGGGGAAGAAGCTGGTGGATCGGATGGAGGAGTGGTTCCGTCAAAGAGGGGCCGAGTACTCGTACATGGCGACGGAGCAGGACAACGAGCCGTCGGTGCGCCTCTTCACTGGCCGCTGCGGCTACGCAAAGTTCCGCACGCCGTCCGTGCTGGTGCACCCGGTGTTCCGCCACGCCCTCAGGCCCTCGCGGCGCGCGTCCATCGTGAAACTCAACGCGCGGGAGGCGGAGCTGCTCTACCGCTGGCACTTCGCCACCGTCGAGTTCTTCCCCGCCGACATCGACGCCGTCCTGTCCAACGACCTGTCGCTGGGCACGTTCCTGGCCCTCCCGTCGGGGACTCGGTGGGAGGGCGTGGAGGCGTTCCTGGCCTCGCCGCCGCCGTCGTGGGCCGTGCTCAGCGTGTGGAACTGCATGGACGCGTTCCGCCTCGAGGTGCGCGGGGCGCCGCGCCTGATGCGCGCCGCGGCGGGCGCCACCAGGCTCGTGGACCGCGCCGCGCCGTGGCTCGGGATCCCTTCCATCCCCAACCTGTTCGCGCCGTTCGGCCTCTACTTCCTCTACGGCCTGGGCGGCGCGGGCCCCGACGCACCCAGGCTCGTCCGCGCGCTCTGCCGCTACGCGCACAACATGGCGCGGGGCGGCGGGTGCGGCGTCGTGGCCACCGAGGTCGGCGCCTGCGAGCCCGTCCGCGCCGGGGTGCCGCACTGGGCGCGCCTCGGCGCCGAGGACCTCTGGTGCATCAAGCGCCTCGCCGACGGCTACAGCACCGGCCCGCTCGGCGACTGGACAAAGGCGCCCGCCAGGCGCTCCATATTCATCGACCCGAGGGAGTTTTAGGCTCATGATAAATACGTACACTTAATTTAGTAGGCCGGCCTTTAGGGTTTAATTTTCTCGGGCCGTCGTCCGATGGATCCCGCATCCGACGGCTCCTAGCTAGCTAGAGATATCGAGCTAGGGGGCTAGCTTTGCCACCCTTTTGCGTTTTCATTTCAAAACATGTGGTACGTACGTACGCTTACTTCTGCTAGAGAACCTAGTTAACTTTTTTTTTACCTGTTTTGCTTATTAATTTGATGTCAATCACAGCGGCTGTTCTTTCTTCGATCTTGGCTTGAAATGGGAATAGCTGCTTAATTAGTTAGTTGTAACCGGTTCTAGCTCGTTGGACCAGGGTGGAGACCAGCCACCTTCTCCTTTTGTGTCCTTTTCAGAGAACTAGAAAGGTTTGTTAGATTTGCCTCTTTTGTTTGGAGGATATATGCATGTGCATCCCCTTCCCCACAAGGAGATGCTGCTGCCCTGTGATCTTGGGATTCTTTTTGCGAAGATCAGCTGCGTGCATGCATATGTCTAAGGATTCTCTGTTGGCTTCTCCGGAATCGGATCCACCAAAGCTTTTTTGGGACAACGATCATGATGAATATAATCCTGACAGTAATTCTACTTGTGCTTTTTTGGGAGGTTTCATGGTATTGTTCTTTATGAGGATATTAATATTATGATGAAATGATTGGGTCAGTACCATGGAGGTACTTAGCTATGTAGACCTGTTTATGAGTCGTCAGTCGTGCCATATATATAGTTATGATCCTACGATGATGGCGGTGACACCCATTATTGGCTTCATGAAGATTGATTATGAGTGCTTAAAGAGAGAATGCTGTCACAAAATTATTAAGCACTAGTGCAGAGAAGTTAATCTCTGCAGATGCAAACTGATGTGCCCGTATCAAATCATGTCTTATCCAGCAAGCACTACTACTACTTGTGTTGATGATAAGTTTGGATCAGTTTCAGCGTCGTCCATGTCCAAGCAACAGACGATTCCCGGTCACTGCAACGATCAGACAACGGTGTACTGGACTGGACTCAGTCAGTCACACGTAGGACGAATTGACTTGACAAGAAGGAGACCTTGAATGCGGAAACTGTTGAGGACAGCAGCGTGAAAAGCGATGCCGGGCTGCCCGTCTGCCGCGCGCGCGCCGCATAGACATACAGGCGCGCGCGGTCGCGTCGCCGTCATTCGTGTTTTTTCCAAGGCGAAAGGACACCGGCGGTGAAAGGCAGCCGCCCAAGGGCCAGGCCACCAGTCCGCCAGCGCGCCATGACATCGCGACGTGCACCCTGCATGTTAAAGGCCGTCACGGCACTGTAGCCGTCGGACGTGATGTGCCGACAGGGGCCGGCCCTGAAATTAATGTCACCGGCGTCACGGAGCCATATCATGCGGGCGCGAGGAGGCCCGTACATGTTTATTTAATTAATTAAGCCCCGCCCGTTTTTGACCTAATCTAATCGCAACCCCTAGCGATAGATCATCACTAGTACTAATCGATCAATCATGCATGGCGCCTCTCTCTGAAACGTAAAGAATTCCAAACGTGCCGCGGCACGGACGGACGCTCTGGCACGGCACGGCGAGGCCCGGTAAGACGGGCACGGCAGCGCCGCCGTGCCGCCGCGTGTAGTGCCGCCCGCGCCAAGATCGCGTCCAGGCACGGTCCGACGACCCTTTGAAGCGTGTCGCGCCGCGGCCGACGAGCACGCCTGGCTCGTGCCGGTCCGTGCCGCCGTGCCGCGCGCACCGCCGCCGCGTGAAGGCCACAGCTGCTCGGTGAGCGCCGCCGCTGCGAGCTGTTGCACTGGGTGAGCGCCGCCGCCAAGCGCTTCCGCTGCACCGCTCGGTGAGCTTGCCGCCGCGCGCGCCGGCATTACGCCTCGGTGAGCTCGCCGCCGCCGCCGCTACGAGCCGTTGTTGCCGCCCGCCCGCCGCCGCCCAGGCTGTTGCGCCCGCCGAGCCGCTGCCGCCAGGAGCAGCCATGGGGGCGCAAGGGAGGAGGAGGAGCTGCCATGGGGACGCACGGGATGAAGAGATGACGAAAACGATGGTACATGAATTGGAAGTTAGGTTTCATCTTGTATACTATGATCCGACGGCTACGAGATCATCTAAAATCATCCAATGGCTAGGTTTTATCGGCCAACCCCGCGGTCGCGACGCTGAAGCGGGCCGTGCCGATGCGGCACGGGGGCCGACTTCCGTGCACGGCACGGCACGGGCCGGGCCGACCGCTCGGCGCACGCGCATCGGGCCCGGAGAGGCCGGCGGACCGTTCTGGGCGTGCTTTTACTGAAACGGCCCGTGTTTGCCCGTTTAAAACCAACGCCTAATTCTTTACTTGAAACGGGAGGCTGTTTGCTAGTCACTCCAACCAACGCCTAGTAGCTTTGTTTGTCCTCCAGCTCCAGCGAGCGTGACAGATGGCGAGCGCAGTTCAAGGTCAAGTCAAGGAGGACTGGTCTCCTGGGCTTCCCCATTGCATGTTTTTTGCTTGTAGCCTCAAGTGTCATGTAGGCTCGGATAAAAAAAGTAGGTGCTCTATTCTTGTCATAATGACTTGCAGAGGCTACAAGTGTTTAAGGAGAGAAAATGTGGTCCATGCTGAAAAAGAAGAGGGAGAGGAAATAAAGATGTGGCATAATGAAAGCAAAAAGTTTATGTGAAAGCCACAAGCAATAACTACTATCACTGCCATGGAGCTCTGAAAAGCTAGTGCTGCACTGCACAGCCCACTTCATGTACCGTATCGATGTAACTTGTGATGATCTCACATGCAGAGCTAATTCAGAGAGAATCTTGACTGTGCCGTTGATGGAAACCGTGGATACGAGTCTCCTTAAGTGTTTAGGTCCCATGCAAACCCAAAAAGTTGCTACGGTTTTCCGTCACATCAAATCTCTTAACACATATATGGAGTACTAAACGTAGGTAAATAAAATAACTAATTGCACGGTTTGACTGAAAAGTACGAGACGAATCTTTTAATCCTAGTTAGTCTATGGTTGAACAATAATTAACAAATACAAACGAAAAGTGCTACAGTAGCCTAACCCAAAATATTTCACCAACTAAACACCCAAGCTGATCTGACATGCATGTCCGTAGCAACCTCGTAGGTCAGGCTTAATTGGACATCGTCTCTAGTAGGAGTAATTGTGAAGGGGTCTTGATGTGACGTACATGGAGGAGTACAGTACATCCATGCAGATTTATACTCTGGCGTAGTACATGGAGTATCTCTAAGTTTGACCATCATTTTTTAGACAAATACTGCTCCTGGTTACGCTGATATATGTGAGGAACCATCAAAATTGTCCTCGGTTTACCTGACAGTTAGTATATGCTCGCCGTTTGTCATCTGACAGGCCAGTATTTACCACATGTCTTAATTAGCTTACGACCGAACATGCCATCCTTTTAAACTAAAACAGTCGTCGTGTGTGTCCCAAGGCAATCCTTAAGAGTTAAGATCAACACACATTCTTTTCTGAAGAAAAAAAAAATCAACACACATTCCACTTACAACGTTGCCAACATCGACATATATAGAGATCAAACAAGACATGAAGAGATCGCATTTCAACATAGGTTACACACCGTCCTAGAATTCAAGAAGATTGGCTAATGGCTATTAGGACTTTTAGTTTTAAATCAGACTTGAGCATGCAAAATCCTACTAGAATATAGAAACCGGCACAAGCATGACACTAAAAAGCACGGCCCGGCCCGGAACCCATTTTACCTGTGCTTGGCATGGCCTAGTGGTAATGATGTGCCTAGACCGCAATTCTAGCCCCCGCAGCGCCAGCACGGGGCATGACACAGCTATTGGGTCGGCACGAAGTTGGTTTGTTATTCTCTACTCTTGGATGATCACGAGATAAGTCAGAGTCATTGGATTCAAAATAAAACCGTAACTTCCTACTCTCTTTCATCTCCTTTCCTCAACGCACGAGTACTTGTGGCTGCTTGTCATCCGCATGGTTGGGAAGTAATTTGCTATACATACTTAAGTTTTGATCACCTAATTTTCTCCAAGTACTACTCCACGCTGAACTTGAAAGCTTATATGGAATAGAAAAGAGCAATGCATTTTGGCTTCATATTGTTTAATCCGTTTGTTACACATACTACTCGCATTCTAATGTTCCTCATCATGCTTTTAACTTTGTCTCAAATTGTAAACCATTTTGACTTTTCTAGTACATAGTCTTTACTATGCTGCACCTAAATATATATCCTACATATAGTATATCAAGAACTCAACATATACATGTAGTAAAAACTTAAGAATCCTTTTTTTTTGACTTGCTTGCCTTTCATTAAATGCCATGCAGTGTGCATCCGAAACTTGTTTCGCCAAGATATGTGCTACCCTATTACAACATCTTTGTAATAAGCTATGGATCGTTGTGTGTCCCTCATCTTCCATCATCTATTTCCTTCAGCAGCGGGCCGACAATGGATCGTTGTGTGTCCCTCGTCTTCCACAGATTTATAAGCTTGACAGTCAGTCTCGAGCATCACCCTTTGTGCACCCAAGTTTCTTGCTAGGTTCATAGTAACAATTAAGAATCTAGAAAAAAAAAAAAAAACGATTTGTTTGAAACTAAGGCAATTGAATTTGGTAGCAACTGTCCATTAGGTAGAAATGAAATAGTATAAGAGCATCTCCAATGGTCTTTATTAAACCAGCCTTTAAATCCTCATTTCAAGGGCCACTTGAATAAAAATTGGTCACTATATTTCCTTCACAGACTAACAACTTTTCTATATCTAGAGATACAACCTATTCTCTATATTTGACGAGGGATAAATCATAAATAGAGAATCATAACATTTAGAGGTTTAAATAAAGAAATGGGTGCCAATGCCGGTTGAGTTACCTATCTCACTGCCCCTTTGATGCCTCTCGGCGCCCTCAAACGTTGACTCCTCTCGCCGCTGGCCCATTGTTGGAGAGGATCATAGCAGACAAAACCGAATAATTCAAGGGGCTAAACTGTTAGGGCACCTACAATAGCGACTCGTTAGCCAGCTTTAAGTTTTCTTTATTTTTTAATATAAGAGCTAGACTCTTACACACACACTCGAAGAACATGTGAAAGAGTTATGTGATGCAACATCACGTTAGGCCCTTCATGTTATGAGTTCTATGCTAAAGTTAGCATTATTGAAATGCTCAAAAAAAAAGGTTAGCATTATTGAAGAAGTGAGCTTGGAGAGCTAATAACTAGCTTATATCGTTGTGGGTGCTGTTATGAGTAGAGGTCTAGAAGACATGTTAGATTGTGGAAAAGAAAATCTAGATGTGCAAATTGAGGTTTGTGACTCTAAACAGGAGATGACTCGTAGTCGTAGCAAGCACATCCTCGTACAACTTCGAGAACATCCGTGGACCTGGCAGTCGCAACAAGGACAAGGACGACATGAGCGCTTTCTTCGTCTTCGTTTCCTCTGCCACATGTTTGCCACACGCCCGTATAGGCGCCAGTTGTCCCGCTTACGGCTTACTATGTGGCTGTGAGGGGTTGGACACTGTTCTTCGTTCCAATCACTAATCGCTGGTCCCGAGTCCCGCGCGAGTCCTGCGCTCCCCTGCCTCCGGCGGCCGGCCTCCTCGCTCCGGTGCGCCGCTGTTATCCACCGGCCGTGGAGACCTTTTCCAAAGAATCGATATTTGTGGGCCCTAATTTCAAGTTTGGACCATCATATCGAGAGCACAATAAGATCCAACGAACACTCTACTGACCATACATCTTTCTGCAACAATATTTGCAACATACGGACATGTGGCAACTTCTGTCTCAACAACATCCAAGAAGATCCACAAAGATCACATGCTGCTTTGCTGCCTCAGATCCTGTACGGTTCGGCATTTCTGATAACAGTAACGCCTTTTATGTTCGATCCACGTGGAGGTCCACTTGGCACTACCGCTGCACACACTTTTCCTCGGGAATAACCCGAAAACCGACAGGAATCACACTCTGACGACGCAACCGACAGAACACGCCCGTCGAACGAGTCGGCGAGAAAGGTCCATTACTCGGCGGCGGTAAGCGATAATACATTCCCGACGGCAACTCCCCGACGGCACCAGTCATCCCGCGACTCGCTTCTTTATGTCGACTCAACCGGCGTGAATTCCGGCAGGGAATTATAAACCGACAGAATCATACTTTGTTTCCCAAAAATTCACGTAAGCCCGCCATCGTGGAAAAAATGGGACAGAATAAAATCAAAATACAAAGCCATCCAATTTGATTCAAAAAATGATAAAACAATTCACATGCATTTGGCATCACAGGGGCAGATTTGCACACATTCTCAATCAAATTGCACATACATTTAAAAACAGGTTCACAAGTCCAAATGCATCACATTTCAAAATCATGTGTCGAAAGTATGTGCAAACTAATTAAGTTCTACGAGGCAAGACTTCACCAAGTCCGGCTCCTTTCATGACATGCCAACTATGTAATAGTTCAAGGGGCTTAAGACTTCAAAGTCTTAGCTGCTTACATCCAACTACATAACTCGAGAGACCTTTTCACTCTCTACATCTACATACTAGCTAGGTATACATTTGCACAAAAGAGGTCAGCTTACTTCAACAAAAAGCAAGTCAACTTGGAGCTTCACCATATACACTCCAAGCTGCACAAAAGAGGCTTGCACCGTCCGGACACTATTTCAGTCTATGTTAGCATCACCTTCATTCTCTTCGATGTCATTGCCATCAAGACCACGGAACCAACATCTCCAAAGAGATGTGATGACTCTGTACCCTACAAAGTGATGGAACTTAAATTGATGAGTAAAACCCCTCGTACAAAGAGCACTCTCATTTAGAAAGCTAGCTGTAATGTTCGGGAGAATCTTAATCTGAATAGGCTAGGTCTGTAATGTACAGGCCATAACACTTTTACATGCACTTTTAAATTGTGAGATAAAAGCTAGCTGTAATGTTCAGGAGATATAATCTGAATAAGCTAAACAATTTTAGCAAAAAGAGACCAGCTTAGCTAGTTGGGGAACTCATAAGCTACAATGAATATTATAAATGCATGGTAAGAGAGACCTGTTCAACTGGTGGCATAGAAGCATTTGCATTTGCATCTCCTGACTGTAGAATCTTTGCAATTTCTCGTGGTAACTCCATGTTCAGCTTCTCAAAAACATCCTAAAATACATGATGATTAGAGAACATTTTGAAGCAATTGATTAGGTACATACAAAGATATTAGATTAGATCAAATACCTTCATATATTTGGTTAGTACAAGTCCAATATGAGAGGAATTCCGAGCATTACTGCTCCAATTGTGCATTCCTCCTTAGAAGATATTGATAAGACCTTGAATTTGCTTGGCTTGTTGTATTTGTCCTACCACATCCTTTCATCTCAGTTTTCCTTATAGCACCATTTGCTATTGGCACACGGCCATGAGCTAAGCCACGGCCACTACTTTTGTATAGCACTACAGGATCAAGTTGTGCATCACTTCTACGCTGCTCACAATCATCTGGATATTCAGCCTCAAGGGTAGCATAGTAATCAGCCTATGAAACAAAAAAAAAAATCCATGTTAACCTTAATTCATATCATGGTGCTTTGATAGATATTTAAAAATGAGGTAGAACATACAACACGCCGTTGGGCCTTTTGGCTTGGAATCGGACCACTAATTCCATTCTCATCACAATTTTGACACCCGCCTTCATGGAGCAAAATGTATTCATGTCGATTCTTTGCCTCGGACCATAAGTCTTTTCCTGGATATGAAGATCTAATTAGAAAGTTGTAGAACACAACATACCGGGAATTGTAGAGTTCAGCTCATCTCAACTTACCGGATATTGTTTGGTTTGAGCGTATGGTCGAGATCCACCCCTGTTTGAGCAAAATCTGTTTGGTTCCGTGACTCTTGAGCAAGGTGGCGCTTCTTTAAATATTACGGTGAGCACCAAGAAGTAAGCACAAATGGCACGCCATGCAAAAACGTAAATCGATGCGCTTAACTTTTGCATACTTGTGCTTGGACGTAATTTCTTGCATGCCTCTGAATCCTTTATCCTCTGATTAAGGTGCTGGTCATAGTATGCCTTCACAGCATCCACACGAAGCTCATACATCATATTTCTACACCGTTTAGCTGCAAGCCTATCAAGAACATATTCTCGCATGTGGCATTAAATCATCTTCCATCGAGTAGATGCTCGCATTTACAAAACAGAGGCATATTATCTTTCATATTTAGATAAACCAACTCCGATGTTAGCGAAAAGAAACAAATCATATTTAGAGTTTTAACACAATGACATTTTACACTTATTGAATTACCCAGAATTCTTCTTTAAAAACGATCGGCCCGGCTAGTCATCCCATCTTGGTCTTGAATAATATCATAGTGAGCCCATGTCTTTGCATAATACTTCTTTGAACGACTCTCTTCAATCATAGAAGGGTACTCATGCTTTTAGCAGAGCTTTTTGACTTGACCACCAATCCCCATGTCCTTCTTAGGTGAGTAATTTACAAACTCAAATTGCCTACAATCACAAGTTGCGGTCATAAATGACCATAATATTGTAAAATCAGCAATAACTTAGGGTGAAATCATGGTTACAGGGGACAAAATCAGCAATGGGTTTAATATGAATGGGTTTAAAATCAGCAAAGTAACTCAAGTAATTCAAAATCAGCAATGGTTACGAGGGACAAAATCAGCAGTAACTCAAGTTGCGGTCATAATTGTCATAATTCAAGATATACTCACTCTTCACCAATGGGTTTAATAGGAATTTACCGCGGTGGGAGGCCTTTTTGGCTGAGTAGGTCCCCTCTTCCTCTTTTGACTTCTTTCCTCGGTTGGATCAAAGATCGTTGTTCTCATTGTTGTTAGAGACATTCCCATTCTTAGTGGAATCAATAGGAGCATTGTCATCGAGACTCCATTTGCTCGACGGTGTAATGCGAAAGCCCTCATTTTCTCACGGAGAAAGATGTTGCATTAGTCATTGTAGAAAAACAAGAACTTGCTTCATAGTAAAACAGGTGCGGTGACGATATCGTTATAATGGAAAACGAGGAGTTGCTTCAATATTATCAATATAATGCAACAGAAGTTAATTGATAGTATCTTGCTGCAAAAATGCGTAAAACAACATATTCCATTGAAGTACACAAAATATGCAACATTGTTCACAACATTGTTCACAGTACACACTGAAGCAACAAAAAGGAAAATACAATAATGGTAATTGATTTCAGTTTCAGTAATCTTCTTCGTCATAGCAATCATCATCGGCCCTTCATCGGTGTCACTCGCTCATATTCGTCTCCATCTATCTCTTGAGAAACGCGTGTGTTTGTCTCGCTAGCACCTTCAATTCATTTGGATTAACTATCTCATCCAATGGTAGAGGAGCGAGAATTATCCAAGTCAACGTCCGGATCTATCACAAAAGTGCCCTCCAAGCCTTCTTCTTGAAAGAACATTATGTCTTACATTAGTGCTGCGGTTTCATCGCACTCATTGCTTTGCTATCAATTGCAAGCAATCGATCTCTAGGTGATACTTGATAAACAACCCACCACTCAAATAGATCCGGTCTAGACTTGCAAGCATATGGTAAATAGTAGACTTGTTTAACTTGGACCGCTAGAACAAAGGGATCAAAGTTAGAAAGCCTTGAGCTACGCTTAACCTCTACTAGGCCAATATTTTAAATGCGGCCCTAACACCGATGTCGATGGGATCAAACCAACCACACTCAAATATAACTAGCTCAAGTTGCATGCTTTGCCCTCCCATGAAATTTTAATGATGTCTTTGATAACTCCATAATACTCAGTAAGATTGTCATCCTCATCGAAGCTAGACACACAAACTCCGGTATTGGTTGTTGCCAACCCTACTCTTGTTTTCTCATATCTTTATGATCAAATCAGTAGCCATTAATGTCATAACACCCATATGTACTGACTCTTCTAGTAAACCCATAAGATAATTGACGCAATGCTTTGTGAATGCTTGCATTAACCTTACCTTTGAAAAGCAAATTTGAATAGATTAGCTTTCTTTTGTTAACTAAAATTATACTATGTAAGGACAAGTCTTGTTTTTACATGAGCTTTGAACCAATCAAAGAAATTAGGACCATTATGGACATGGCTCCCACGTCCAAGTTTCCAACCATTCAGCCTTAAGTCGAGAAATTTGTTGTTCGGTTGGATTCCTTGTTCCCTTCCATTGTTCTTGTTCAAACTTTCTATAAAGACAAGGAAAATTTAACATGATGATATGTTACGGTAAAGTATTAGAACTCATTTTAGTAAAATCAACACATACTTCAACAATTCTTGCATCTGTGGTATATTTGTCAATATGTATAAGAAGGCGACCTTGTATTCTTCTATGGAAAGATCACGACAACCCCTTTGGACATGGCACCGGCCCAGGTTGTGCAAAAAGATTTCGATATCATCACAAGTGGGCACAAATGTTGAGGAACCATCATCATATCTAGGTGCCTTATTTCTAGCTGAATGCACCTTTGATTTAAAGAAAAGAGACATAGAATTTGTGGCCTCTTCAACAAGATGGGCTTCAACAATGCAGCCCTCAACTCTTGCTTGGTTTGAACTTTTTGTTTCACTTTTTGTATAGCCCTAAGAAGAAAAAAATTAGCACTAGCACTAATAGGCCAAAGAACCAATTAAACCTACTGATTAAAAAATGTACCTCTCAATTGGATACATCCATCGATATTGTATGCAGGGGCCTCCTAGTCGAACTTCCTCGGCAAAGATGTACCATAAGATGTTGCATAGGGTTAAAAATCCTGGTGGGAATATCTTCTCTAGTTTTGCGAGACAAGAACCACTATGTTACGTTCCAAAGCTAATACATCTTTCTTAGTAATTTGTCTAGCACACAATTTCCTATAGAAATAACTGAGCTCAGCTAGAACAAGCCAAACATTTTCGGGAAGGAATCCACGAAAAGCAAATGTGGAAGTAGACGGCTCCATGAAGATATGATAATCATGACTTTTCAAAACGATATCTTCTTTGTTTGGAAATTAATCCCTCTTCTAATATTTGCGGCATATACCCATCGAAACTTCATTGCTTTGAACCACTCTAAAATGATGGGCTTATCGGCCTTGTCAATGCGAGAATGGCGCCCTTTGGCGTATGCCACTTGCCATTGGGTTTTAATACAAGATGCATGTTAGGGCGATCACAAATCAATTGTAGGTCTTGCCTTGCCTTCACATTATCTTTTGTCTTATCGGCTATGCCATAGCATGTGTTCCATAAAGCTTCACCCATATTTTTCTCATTGTGCATTACATCAATGTTGTGTGGAAGTAACAACTTTTTGTAGTAATGTAGCTGCCACAAACCATTATTGTGTGTCAATTGTGCTCTTTATTGTATGCGTGTTCAGTATCGGCGACTTTGAGGTTCATTTGGGCTTCTCTTTCTTGTCCCGTCAACTTCCTTGGAGGCTCATCCAACACTATTGTATCCTTCCTAAATGCATTGCTTTGGGTTCTAAATTCATGGTCCATGGGAAGAAAACGCCTATGACAATCAAACCCGAGATGGCTTACCACCATTAGTGAGTTGAAATGCTTTGGTGTCACCTAAACAATGATGGCATGCCAACTTCCCATGGGTGCTCCAACCAACAAAACATCCCAAAGCGCGGGAAAATCATGTATTGACCATAGATATGCCGCTTTCATGGTGAACCTTTTTCTTTACCGATGCATCCCATGTTTCAACTCCATCCTTAAGAGTTTGCGCTTCATCTATTAAAGGTTGCATTAAGACACTAAAATTTTTTCCCGGGATGTTACGGACCTGGTATAACAAGGGCAAGAAAGATGTATTCGGCCTCATGGCAACACCCGGGTGGAAGATTATCACGGGAAAACAAACACCGCCCCAGCAAGAATACGGAAAGCAGCCATGGGGCCATATGGTGTGAAACCATCGATTTGCAATGCCTAGTCGCGCGTTCACTTTGCCTCTTCGCAAACTCGGATTATCAACATCAAATTGTTGCCAAAAACTTCTCCATCACGTGGGTGGTCCATTACACATCATGGAGCGAGGAGATTCCTTGTGCCACCGCATCATTTTCGCAGATTGCCTCATGTGCATAGAGCGTTGTAACCTATCTTTTATTGGCATATACCACCAAGACTTTCACGGCGGGACTTTATTTGAACCATCTAGATAGCGAGGGGTCCGACAAAAGTCACACTTCTCTTTATCCTTGTTATCTCCATAATAAAGCATGCAATAATTCTCACATGCATGAATTTTTTTCATATGGCATGCCTAGACCCTTAAACAATTTTTTTGAATGGTAGAAATCCTTAGGAAAGTTGCTATCAGCTGGTATGAGTTCATGGATGAGTGTCACAATGTCATCATAACAAGAAATAGAGAGGTTGTGTTGTGCCTTTATGGATAGCAACCTAGCGTTAACTCGACAATGTTGAGTGGGTTGTTTTGTCATGAACTAATTTTTCTGCACTATCAATCATCCTATAGAAACCTTTAGCATACTATTTGGGTTCCTCATTACCTAGTGATGGTGCCGCAGCAGCTAAGTCTCAACATATCATCCATTCTATCCGTCTCACCAAAACCCTCAATTCCTCGGCTCTTGAAAGCGCCTCTCACCATGTGCAGTCCAAGTTTGATAGTTGGACTTAAACCCATTTTGACATAGATGCAGCTCTACCTTACCCCTTTTGTGCCGAAAATAATTCCTACACACAGCACAAGGGCATTTTATGGTACCCTCTTGTACTTTCTGAGACTGATTAGAGAAGGCAAAATCCAGGAACTGGTTTGTATGCTGAACCCAATCACATGTTGGTCTACCACGCTTCCAACCACTATACATCCAATCTCGTTCTGCCATAACTTATTTTTTTCTGTTGAGATAGACAAAGGACCTACAATTAGCAAATAAAACTAAACCGGAAACATTGCATTCCCTAGACATTCTTCCAGCTTTCTATATTGTGTTCTCAATTATAACTATCTCTATTTTCCAATCCAATTCGAGCTCATCACAGATAGACAAAAGATTGCTACTCAAAAACTTATAAGGCAAAATTAATA
>JADLZK010000796.1:0-50606 GCA_015847255.1 Hyparrhenia diplandra | reverse complement strand
GGATACCATTTGCTCATACAGTTAATCTTTTATGTTTTCTCCTCCGTGGATGAAAACAGATAGTGTATGTCGCTCATACCGCCGAAAAACTTCATCTCCGATCCGTAGGCACTCCTAAGGGAAGAACAGTCTCGTGCCGCTTCTTCTTGGCCGAAATCCCCGACGAGACCGGCATCCCGCACCAACCGCAACTCAAGCCATGGCCTTTGTCGTCGCCATTTTTCAACTCCCGCCATCTCACCGTGCCCACCGGGCGGAAGTGGTGAACGTGGCGACAAAAACTTTGAGCCGCGCGACTGGCCGGATCACCATGGTGGTGCCGCCCATTCTCTGGATCGCTTAGCGAGGACGCAAACGCCATCTCCAACACTTCGGAGCTATGCGACACTATCATCATCAAGGACGCCGCACCCGACGCCACGCTCCGCTTTTGTTCCCTTCTCCTCGTGGGAAGGCGAAACGTCAGTTCTACAAGGACAAGGAAGTCGTCGATGCGTGGGCCAAGTGCTCGGCGTTTCTCGCTAAGTTCTTCCCATGGGCAAAACTAATGCCCCGAGGGGAGAATCGCCAATTTCAAAGAAACATCAATGGAACCCATTCCTGAGGCGTGGGAGAGGCTGCGAGAATACATTCTAGCATGCCCGCACCACGGGATGGAAAATTGGCTGGTGCTCCGGAACTTCTACAATGGTCTCACGCCATATCGGCGGGGCACCTCGACGCCTTGTCGCCGGTGGCGCATTTCTATCGCTCACCATCGATCGTTGGTAACAGCCGATTGATAAAATGGTGGCAAACCGTAGCCGGGCGAAGATAGAGCCCTAGCCAAAACACAAAAAAAGGTATGCATATCGTGAAAGAGGCGGATATGCTTGCCGCAAAAATGGATCTTCGCTGAAAGAAACGGAGGAGCGCAGCCACGTACTCTCTACCATACGCGCCAGGTTTACGACGCCGGCTAACGGTGAACCACATCATCGAGGCCTCGGCCGTAAGGCGGTGGTGCCTCTCGGTCGGGCTCTCCCATGTGTGGAGATGAAGAAGGAGGCCCGTTCGTGGGGACGGTGAACGCCCTGGTCTTACCGAGACCCGGTGGAGTTACGGGATGAACTTGGTGACGAAGACGGGGTGAGGGCGCGGGAGCTCCCCGATCCCTCCACGACCCGGAGACCTCTTATTTGTGGTAAGTGCTCGTCGTCTTGGCTCGAACTCATTCCTTGCCGTCTTCGAGTTTTGGACGAGCTCGAGCTCTATAGGTTGGCGCGGTGCGTCCTTTGACTCTCGGCCTCCTCTTCCGCGGGGCGAGGCCGACACACGCCGTCGTCCAGCGGGCCCCGTTCGGGTGAGGAGGCGGGCTCGTCCGGCGGAGGCGGCGGAGAGGGTCGAGGAGGGGCTCGGCGTCAGGCGCCAGTGAGCCCTCTGGCGTCGTCGGCTCTCTCCCGCCGGAGGGGCGGGACCTCGTCGAGGCCGGGCGAGCTCCACAGCCCCCGGTGGTGGCCACAAGCGCGCGGCGCCCGCCCGCGACCTCGGCCCGCTCCGGCGCCCAAGCCCCCGACACAAAGTCGGGGCGCTTGTCGGGCGGCTCGGGGCTCGGCGGGGCGGAGGCACGAAGAAGAAGACGCGTAGGAGGGTGGCCACCCCGGGTAAGCTCTCCACCCTTCGTGTCGTCGTTGGCAATAGTGGTTGACCGCGAATATTGACTTAAGGCGTGTGCTCGGGGCGGCGGCGTACCCTAAAAACGTTTGAAGAGCGGACGTGCCCGGCGGTCGGCGCTGGCTCGCTCGGAGATGGTGAGCTCTTCGGCCGTCGGCGATGAGCTCGATGCCAGCGGGTTCAAGGCGGCGTAGCGAGCTCGGAGATGGTGACGACGAGCTCGATGGCGAGAAAGCGGGGGCATGAGGGCTCCGTAGATGATGGGGCCGTTCCCTTTAAGGGGACGTTAATCGGCCGGCGCCTGGTTTCCCGGAGCCTCTCGCTCTGGACTCCTCGTCGGCGCCCGACCCCCGTGGGATCGGCGCGGGGACCGTGCTGAGCTCGATCGGCGAGCCTCGACCGGCGGCCTTGCTGGTGGGGCGCCCGGCACTCAGCCCTCGGGCTCTTCGGTGGCGGAAGAGCGGAGAAGGCGGACCCGGAGGAGACTCCGGTCGTTGAGGAACGCGCCGAGAGGAGCCGGCCCGAGATCGAGTCCGCCCAGACCGATGTCCTTGACATCTCCGATGACGAGACTCCGGGCGGCGGAGAGGGCCGGCGAGGCGAGGATGAGGCCCGGAGGGACGTGGGCGCCGCGCGAGAGCCGCCCGCGGTGCGACTTGTTGCCGTTCTCGGCACGCGAGTCAAGCTTGGGGGATGAGCGACGCCGTCTTGCCGCCGCTACGACGAGTGTCCCCCGAGGGTGCGAACGTTATGTGCCCCCGACCTGCGTCCGGATGGCGCAGCGGCCGGCCGCCGCCGTTGGTGGATCCGGTCGTCGTCGATTGGCGCCGGCCGATGTGCGCCGACGCGCCGGTTGGATCCGTTGGCATCGAGCATTCCTTTTTGTGTTTTTCCGGCTCGCTACGTCTTTGGGCACATTTCGTGAAGGGACGCCATCGCGGGGTACAACCGGTTGGCGCAGCGTCGTTGAAGGCCGGCGGCTTCGCCGGGGGTTGGCGTCGCCTGTCGCCGACATGTACGAGGGCTCGGCTCGGCGCGGCCGCGGATCGGTTCTGGAGCGTCGGGCCGAAGGATGTCGTCGAAGCGCCCGCCGGCGTGGAGGACCGTGCCGAGAAGCCCGGGAGAAGGTGGGAGGCCCGCTGGGAGGAGGCGGCCGGCGGGAGGAGGGAGCTCGAGCTCGCCCATAAAGCGGCGAGAAGATGCAGGAGGAGCTCGACTTTCTTCGCGGAGGCTCAGCGACAAGGAGAGCTTGAGGCTCGGCGCTCGGCGGCGAGCGAGTCCCTACGGAAGGACAAGGACGAGGCTCGCCGGCAGCTCCATCATCGCGACTCAAGCTCGAGAGTAAGTGCTCCGGGCCCCGTCGCTTTATCTGTTTATTCAGCGTTCGGGGCTGATCGTCCTCGTTTGGCGGGACTTTTGCCTATGACCACGAGACTTCCGCCGTGGTGTATGCTACATGCCCGGAGGCGGAGAAGGATCTACTGGAGGTCAAAAACCACGAGTTGTGGTGCAACGGCGGGGGCTCTATGACGGTACGTGGAGTAAGCGGGCGGCTCGTTTCCTTTCCAACGTCCCGTCGTGTCGTGGCTTGTGTCTGACCCATCGTCTTTGTTTGTAGGCGTGAGCGGGACTCCACTGAAGAGGCGCGGGGGCCGGGGACAAGGGTCGGGAGCTCGCGCCTCTCGAGCCTCTCACACTGCACGCAGCTCGGAGACGGGGAGAGGAGACGGACCTGAAGAAGGACCCGGTGACCTCATCGGCCTTGTACAGAAGGAGCTCGAGGAGCCTCAAGAGCACGCCCGGCAAGGCCGTGGAGGAGGCCAAAAGCTCGGCGCGCGTGAAGGCCTCGAAGTCGAGGTTGAGGCCGTCTCGCGACGTCCTCGGGGTGGAGGACTTGGCGAACCCGGATGAGCGGGTGTCGCGATCCCGCGCAGGTGGAATAGGATGCGGGGCGCGTGGTCCACAAGGCGGTCGGCGTCGTCTTCACCCACTACCCCTACTTCGAGGTTGACGCTTGTGAAGACGGGGTGGGCGCGGGTGTTGACGATGCCGACGTGGAGCGGAAGGTCATTGAGGGCCGCTAAGGTCGCGGCTGCGAGGCTGTCGCCGAGCTCTTCAAGCTCGCCACCGAGGAGCTTGAGGTCTTCGAGCCTCCCCGCTGGTGGAGACGGAGCGGCGGAGAGCCCGCCGAGGAGGAGGAAGCCGCGGGGACGTCCCGCCCCGAGCCGGGTGGACCAAGATCCGCCTGCGCAAGAGTAGGAGCTCGAGGCTAGGCCTCTTTTGATTGTGAGCTTGTTAAGTCCTCGTAGTCGAGGCAAATTGTAAAAAACTTATGGGAGCTCGTATGACGCTTAACGGAAATCGCTCTTTCTTCTTTTATCGCACGTTGTCTCTACTTCGACCTTTTGTGAGCTCGTGGTTCGAGAGCCGGGTGGCGGGCCTTTCCTCATTTGGGCCGCGGGTGCGGGGAGGTCGTTAGCGGTCGCGCCATGCTCTAGAGCGGTGAGCTCATGACTTGGTCGTTTTGGAACATCGCTTGAGTTAAGAGGAGAGTGTGAGTTCGTGAGCCCGAGTTTGTTGGGCTCGAGCTCGTGAGTTTTGTGAAAAAATGGTGTGTCGAAAACGTGGGGTGTGCACCCTCCTTGTAGCCCCCCGCAAGGCGGGTCTTCGCCCGGCGCGGCCTCTCGTTGCTCAAGCCAAGTATGAAAGAACTCGAGATGCTTGCGCATATTTTTGCATCGAATTTGTGCTTTTATTGAGCTCTCGCGGCTACAAGTTTTCGAAATACATTTAGGGTAGAAGCGACGTAGGCGTTCGATGTTCCACGCGTTGGTGAGGACTCGCCTTTGGTGGTCCTTGAGCTTGTACGTGCTCTACTCGGCGCGGTCGATGGTGAAGGGACCTTCCCATGGCGCCGGAGAGCTTGTGTTTGTCCTTCGAGCTCTGGACCCGACGTGGGGCGTGGTCGCCGACGGCGAAGGCTCGCCCTTGACGTGGCGGCCGTGGGTAGCGCCTCATGGACCGCAGGTACTTGGCGGAGTGGATGAGGGCGGGTTGGCGAGGAGTTGCTTCAGGAAGTCGAGCTTGCAAGGCTTCGTCAGTCGGCAAAGCGCTGATCTTCTTCAAAGAACTTGTAGAGGGGGAGGCTTCCCCCAAGCCGAGCTATGAAACGACTTAGCGCGGCGTGACACCCCGTGAGTCGCCGCACGCATTCTGACGTTTTTAACGGCCCCATGTTCGTGATGGCGGCGATTTTCTCCGGATTACCTCGATGCGCGCCGGAGACGATGAAGCCAAGCAATTTCCCTCGGCGGGACCCCGAAACGCACTTTCGGGGTTGAGCTTGACTCCAAACTCTCGGAGCTTGGCGAAGACCTTTTCGAGGTCAGGATGAGCTCTTTCAAGCGCTTTGTCTTGACAACGATATCGTCGACGTATGCTTCTACGAGTTTTCTGAGGAGCTCTTTGAAGACTTTCTGCATGCATCTTTGGAAGGTGGCGCCAGCGTTTTTTAGACCGAAGGGCATCGTGACGTAACAGAATGCGCCAAACGGGAGTGACGAAGGAGGTGGCGAGCTGATCGAGCTCGTTCATCGTGATCGGTGGTAGCCGGGAGTAAGCGTCAAGAAAACAGAGTGTCTCGCACCCGGAGGTGGAGTCAACTATTTGGTCGATGCGCGGCAAAGGAAATGGATCCTTTGGGCATGCCTTGTTGAGACCCGTGTAATCAACTGTTGGCGGTCATTATCGAGTATATTATACCGCCAACCTTTATCCAATTCATGAGAAAGGGGCAAACTTATGTTACATATACCTTTACTTCTAACCTAGTTCCACTTGTATTCGTAGAAATTATGTTTTGCGTGAATAAGAGTGGAAACAGTACAAAGTCGTCAAATAAATTAGAAAGCGTATTGAATAAAAGACGCCAAGGAGTGGATCAATCAAGAGGACCAAACCCTCACAGCACAATTTGGCCCATGCACCATCATAGGCCCAACATTTGAAGGACAAAACGCCATAGAACAGAGAAGGTCGGGGCCGGGAGGCCCGGTGTTGCGCTTTCCTAAGCGCAAGTGCCAAAAAGGCAAGAGCACCGGGAACCACAAAGTTGACTTCCCACAACGACTTCGCCGAATTGTTACATTCCGGCTACCATCGCCACGGGATGTCGTGGCATTCTCAGCATTTACGTAACAAGTCCGCAAGCGCACGGAAATACCGTTGTAGCATTTCACCCGAGATATTCGTCTGGTATCGTTATTTATATTTTCCCAAAGGAAGGCATGGTGTAGGACTCTAGCGGGGCATGAACAAGACAACATGTCTATGCAGTTGACCAATACTCAATACAGGGGGTAAGTCATGATAGTTTAAGATAGTGTGACACACACTTGGGCCAACCTCAAGGATAAAAAGGAAAATAAAGAATAAAGAATATTCCTAAGTGGAGCAGGCATTCTAAAGTAGCTGTGCAAAGAACCGCTTAATAATCATGCAAACATAGATGACTAGAGTTTTAGGGTGAGAGTGAGATGGATTGGGAGACCTCCCGAGCATCCGCCCTGAAGGAAGGCATTTACGAACTCCTACAAAGACACACGAACGTGGGGGATTTCAAGGGACGGACAAGGCTTGTCACGACCAAGCCGCCTACCCCCTCAACCGTGGCATGCACTCATATTCGAAGGATACCCGGCATTCGGACACCACGTCCCAATACTAGGACACTACTCATGTCCCCTATGGCCCTCACCCTACGGATGGACGGAATAGAACACGAGCAAACCCCGAAGGGCACAACGAACTCGCCACCTCAAAGACAACTCTTACTCTACTCAAATACATGGCACGAATGGTTAGGCCCTAAGTTCTATACGACTAACCACGACATAGGAACTATAGTCTAGTTCTTCTATCATGATTGTGTCGAGAACAACATGTCAAGAATATAACATGTAAATACTCTAGCTCTATTGCACAAGCATATGAGATCAAGACTTGAGGATAAACCATAAATGTATTCATACCGAATATTCCTTCTCCCAAGTACAAGCTCTCCAATGAAGCTTAGCCTTGCTCCAAATACTACTAAAGACTAAAAGAACTAGAGAAGTGGAGGAGTAGAGAGGAGAGGAGTAGAGAGGAGAGGAGAGGAGAAGAAGAGTAGAAAGTGAGGAGGCTCCAAATGGTGTGTGTTGAGAGAGGGAGAGAGGGGGCCTACTTATACACTTGGAGGAGGGGCCTAAGTGCTAAATTACACCAAACCGACCTGGTAAACCTTCCTTGTGTGCGCAAAACCGACCAACTCGGGCGGAAACCCCGTTTGGAAGGTGCACGAACCGCCTCCTCCGAGGCTGGGCCGAAATCGCCTCGGGGAGGGTGCGGCCGCACCAGGCTGGTGCGCGCGCACACCCCGGCTCGGCCTGGCCCTGTCTTGGTGGGGTGTCGCCTTTCGCCCTGAAAAGTTGTGGGCCGAGCTTTGCTCAGCCCGGCTTTTGATGTTTTGGGTCGATTTGCTCCTGGGCTTGAGTTTTTTTGCAATAATGCGCTTCCCTCGAAGGCGTGCTTTTGGTCGATTTTCCACTTGCTTTTATTATAAATCTGCAAAATAAAATACAAGATACTACAAGTGGAATTTATTAGTGATAAATGCATATGAGTATAAAAAGGTTTAATTTTACTCCCTTTATGATAGTAAGTTGACGGAAAAAAAAATATATCGTTGGTTACCGTCAACAAACTCCCCAAGCTTACCCGCGCGCGTCCTCGAGCAAAAAGAGATAAGTACTTGGTTGTTGATCGAGGAGTTGCTACTATGCCGATTACGTTTTACCAGTGCCGTGGTTATAATAAGACTTTCTACTAGAGTTTGAATAAAATGGCACATCTTTTTTTTCCACACTTTATTACCTTTCATCGTAGCGGGGCTTTCCAAATTTTCTCAAAGCCTTGGGCGGTTGCCAGATAGAACGGTTATAACAGAGGTGCTTATCATTCATCCTTTTTGATCCACTTTTTATCCGGTTTTTATTTAGATAAAATATATTTATATATATATATATATATATATATATATATTATTTATTTTTTTTTTTTCGAGAAAGTATGGGCTTTATTGCTATATCATTTTTTTTTTTTGGAGAGGTGGGCTCTGCTTTCGCCCTAGACTTTTGTCTTTTATTTCCTCTCTTTTCTTTTTTTTTTTTTTTTTTTTTAGAGATGTGGGCTCTACTCGCCCTCGGACACTTGTCCATTTTTCATCTCATTTTTTTTTTTTTAGCATAGCCCATATCATTTCTCTTTTCTTTTCAAAGTAGATTCCCGGATGTCAAGTTTCTCTTTTGGACGAAGTCATAGCAAATCCATTTGTACCATATCATACTTGGCAACAACTTAGACTGGATAGAGCCTATGCAACCCACATGAATCAGGTTTTTCAGGATGAGTTTTTAGAATTAGCCATTAAACCCAAACTTTAGAGAAATTCGAATTATAAACTAGGCACAGGCAAAGCATAAGACAGAGCAACTATTCATCATTTCAACAAGGGACTAAGACTAAACATTTTTATAACTCATATATAGGAATGAAGTTTGTCTTTTTAGCGTAACTCAACATTTCATAAGATAGAGAATATGATCAAAATGTGAGATACAAGTTACCTTTCTTGGAGTCCTCCCCAAGCTAGCCTTTTGCTTTACCTTTTATGGTTCTGCTTAGCTTGAGCACGCAATGATCCGAGTTGTACCTGTGGCGTGGTTAGAGGCTCCCCAAGCTTGTCTTTTGATGTCATCAAAATAACAGGACAAAATCTTAGGGTTGAAAGGTTTATCTCCTCTCTTCTTCTTCTCATCTCTACCCTCTCTTTTTTTATTATTATTTATTATTATTATTATATATATATATATTTTTACTTGTTAACCCCTTTGTCATCTTCAAGACTTACCCTTATGGATTTTGATAGATTCCTCGCAGGGGGTTAGTCCATATGATCGACCAAAATCTACACTAGCAATTTTAGGTTCAATAACCGGACTCGACTCCATGTCTAATCTGATCAAGGTAGACTTTTTGACCTAAGCACCATGCTCAATTCAAAACGCCTATGGAAGTATGATCATACGTATAACCAAAACTTCCAAACCAAGACATGCCAAAATAGAAAGAGGAAGCATGCATTGATAAACAAGATTCATCCAACGAGAGGTAAACAATTTTATTTTTATTTATTATTTTTATTGTAAGCATCATGGAGTTATTACTGGAGATTTTTATTGTAAAATAAAAAGATAACTACCGATTTACCTTCCGCAAGGGCTCACCTTTTAAATTCCGACGAGCGGGACTCTTCTCCATTCTTTTAGTGCTTGACGAAAGTGTTACCCGTATCCCGAGAAGTGGATACGGATGTCATCCTTTCATGCGCCATGCCCGCTAACACTTTGTGGCTTTACCTTCTTGGGCTGCTTGTTTTTTTAGCATTCTTATGCTTGTTGAACCCATTGAATGGGCATCTCATTGTTTGGCCCCTGCATATGGAAGCTAGCATGCCCTCGATCCCACGTGCAAAACTGCATTTGTAGTGTTAAGAAATGGTCTCCCAAGGATTGGGGCAGCTCTCTCGTTGTGACCCATGTCTAGGATGACAAAGTCCGTCGGGATGTATGCTTCTCGGATTTTTACTATAACGTCCCCGAGCTACTCCCTCCGGTTTCCTTAGTGATAGGTCCGCCATCTGCAGTTCAAAATGTACAGGGACAAAGGTCCACCTAATATTTCATCATATGTTACCTTGGACATGATGTTTATGCTTGATCCAAGGTCGCGAAGGCATCCTCGAAGACATGCGGGCCAACCGAGCATGTGATTGTCGGGCGGCCGGGGTCCTCCTTCTTGATAATGAGTGGTGGCTCGGTAGGGGAGACTTGCTGTCTTCCCCGACATAGAGGCTTACCGCACCTCGTTGAGACCATTTTAACAGATTCAAGAGAAATTTTGGGTTGCCCCAAAACTTTTCCCCGAACCGACAACAGGCAAAGCGGCAGAAAAACCGAGCTAATTGGGTTTCTAACATTTTATTAAAGCTCGGTTGTCTTTTATAAGAAGAAGTTAAACTTTTAATTTTGAAAATCATGTTTTCAATTATTTTATCATTAAGCATCAACTTCTTTGAAAGTTCTTCAATTATTTTTGCTTGGTCTAAGACCAAGTCTTCCAAGGAGAGAGGATTCGAATTGTACCTTGAGCTTGAATTACCTCCTTGGTTTTGTGGGCGCGACCCGGTTGTTCCACCCATTATGGTCTCCTTGTTGACAGAACCCGTTGTTGATGTGAGTAACGTCTTTACGGGTTTCAAGGCAGTCATTCCCTGAATGGCCAACATTGCCACAGACTTCACATGTTACGTGTGAGTCTATGGCCTTGACAATCTTAGTAAGTTTCTTCTTCTTCGGTGGCACACTTGTCAAGTTCTTTCAATAGGAGATCCATTGTAGCGAGCACGTCCGTCTCCTCCACGGTGCCCGCATGCTATCTTCTTGTTTGCCAAGACTTTCCTCCCCCCCAAGCTTGATTGGATACTATTTTCTCCATAAGAGCTGTTGCTCTATTGATGGTGAGGGAGAGGAAGGCACCTCCAGCGGTGGCATCAATGTGCTCTTTTGACATGGGTGTTAACCCATTGTAGAAGTTTTGTATCACGAGCCACTTTTCCATCCCATGGTGCGGGCATGCTTGGATGTACTCTTGTAGCCTTTCCCATGCCGCAGGTATGGGTTCCATGGAATTGGCTGGAAGTTGGCAATTCTTCCCCTTAGGGTGTGAGTTTTACTCATGGGGAAGAATTTAGTGAGGAACGCCGTGGGAACACTTGTCCCACGTGTTGACACTTCCGTCTCTTTATAGAACCATTGTTTTGCCTTCCCCGTGATGGAGAAGGGAAACAGACGGATTCTAATGGCTTCGGTGTAACACCTTGGATGACAATGGTGTCACCGAGCTCGAGGAAGTGTTGCGGATGTGCACTTGCGTCCTCACTTGGCAAACCGTAAAATTGGTTTGCCTACACCATCTTGATTAGGCCAGGCCGGAGCTCAAAGTTCTCGCCTCCCATGTTGACAAATAACCCAACGGGCACGTTGGCAAAAGAGGGGATGGAGTGGTCACGGATCGACTTGCCCAAGAGTGGAATACGAGATGATGCAAGGGTGATTGGTTTGTTTGTCGGCGGAGTAGTAGGAGAAGATTTGATATGAGTTGGGTTCTTCTTTAGGAGTGCCTCCTGATCTCTGATGTAGTTGTTCAACAGGGACAAACCAATCGAACACTATCCTCGTCTTCATCCACAACAGAGAAAAACATGAAAGATTAGTCCGCATGAGTAATGGCTACTTACACATGCACATCATTATGAACATGTCTTTCTAGAATCTTTATAACCAATGCCTTCCCGCAACGGCGCGCCGGAAATGCTTGTTGCGCTTCCTAAGCGTAAGTGCCAAAAAGGCAAAGAGCACTGGGAACCACAAAGTTGACTTCCCACAACGACTTCGCCGAATTGTTACATTCCAGCTACCATCGCCACGGGATGTCGTGGCATTCTCAGAGCATTTACGTAACAAGTCCGCAAGCGCACGGAAATACCGTTGTAGCATTTCACCGGAGATATTCAGGGGTATCGTTATTTATATTTTCCCAAAGGAAGGCATGGTGTAGGACTCTAGCAGGGGGCATGAACAAGACGACATGTCTATGCAGTTGACCAATACTCAATACAGGGGTAAGTCATGATAGTTTAAGATAGTGTGACACACACTTGGGCCAACCTCAAGGATAAAAAGGAAAATAAAGAATAAAGAATATTCCTAAGTGGAGCAGGCATTCTAAAGTAGCCGTGTAAAGAACCGCTAATAATCATGCAAACATAGATGACTAGAGTTTTAGGCCGAGAGTGAGATGGACAGGGGAGACCTCCCCTGAGCATCCGCCGAAGGAAGGCATTTACTTAACTCCCTACAAAGACACACGAACGTGGGGGGGATTTCAAAGGGACGGACAAGGCTTGTCACGACCAAGCCGCCTACCCCCTCAACCGTGGCATGCACTCATATTCGAAGGATACCGCATTCGGACACCACATCCAAGATACTAGGACACTACTCATGTCCCCATGGCCCCCACCCTACGGATGGACGGAATAGAACACGAGCAAACCCCGAAGGGCACAACGAACTGCCACCTCAGCACAACTCTTACTCTACTCAAATACATGGCACGAATGGTTAGGCCCTAAGTTCTATACGACTAACCACGACATAGGAACTATAGTCTAGTTCTTCTATCATGATTGTGTCGAGAACAACATGTCAAGAATATAACATGTAAATACTCTAGCTCTATTGCACAAGCATATGAGATCAAGACTTGAGGATAAACCATAAATGTATTCATACCGAATATTCCTTCTCCCAAGTACAAGCTCTCCAATGAAGCTTAGCCTTGCTCCAAATACTACTAAAGACTAAAAAGAACTAGAGAAGTGGAGGAGTAGAGAGGAGAGGAGTAGAGAGGAGAGGAGAGGAGAAGAAGAAGAGTAGAAAGTGAGGAGGCTCCAAATGGTGTGTGTTGAGAGAGGGTGAGAGGGGGCCTACTTATACACTTGGAGGAGGGGCCTAAGTGCTAAATTACACCAAACCGACCTGGTAAACCTTCCTTGTGTGCGCAAACCGACCAACTCAGGGCGGGAAACCCCGTTTGGAAGGTGCACGAACCGCCTCCCCGAGGCTGGGCCGAAACCGCCTCAGGGAGGGTGCGGCCGCACTTGGTCCAGGCGCAAGCACCCCCTCAGGCTCGGCTTTCGGCCCGGGTCTTGGTGGGGTGTCGCCTTTCGCCCGAAAAGTTGTGGGCCGGGCTTTGCTCGGCCCAGTTTTGATGTTTTGGGTCGATTTGCTCCTTGGGCTTGAGTTTTGCAATAATGCGCTTCCCTGGAAGGCGTACTTTGGTCGATTTTCCACTTGCTTTTATTATAAATCTGCAAAATAAAATACAAGATACTACAAGTGGAATTTATTAGTGATAAATGCATATGAGTATAAAAAGGTTTAATTTTACTCCCTTTTATGATAGTAAGTTGACGGGAAAAAAATATGTCGTTGGTTACCGCCAACACCCGGCCCGAGGGGCCTCCGGCGTAGGGGCGGCCGCAAATTTTCGCCAAAATTTGCCGCCCTTTCTCTGGCGGTTTGGACCGGTCTTCACGCTTGCGGTTGCATGCGGTGCAAAGTTTCGTTCCCGCCAAGAAGACCTCGAAGCAAGGAGAGCCCTCCATTCACTTCTCCTCTCCACTATATAAAGAGAGGCACCCCCTCACACACACACACTCACACACAACACATTACACATTGCTACATCCTCACCTTGAGCTCTACTCTCCCACTTCATTAGTTTAGTAGTAGGATTCGAGTTAGGCAAAGCTTTAAGGAGGGCTTGTCTCCTTGGAAGGATCTTTTGGTAATTTACTATGAAGTTCTTTCCTTTATTCAAGTCTCATTATTTATATCGCAATGCATATGAACTAGAGTATAGTTAGTATGATGTGAAATTTAACATGATTAACTTTAGGCTAATTGAATCATATATCGTTCTTGGAACGTAGTAGAACTAAGCTCGGGTGATGGTCCGTGTACCTTCGGGTTTACCTTTACTCTTGCCATGTCGATCCGTAGGGTCGGGGTACCTAGGGGGTTTAGGTAGTTTTCTATAAACGTAAGCGTGGTGCTTAGGTCTATAGAGAATCATCTGGGAAATGCCGGCATCCCACGGTAGTGAGGTAGGCGGCAGATGGTGACAGCTCTGTTCGTCCTTCACACTCCTCCACGTCCGGTGTCGGGTTGGAGTCTTATCAAGTGTCACCGGCCGGGTATATACCAGCCCTTCATCTCCTCATCACTTTAGCCCATCTCTCGCAATGAACCATGAATGACATATGTAGACTATAGTCGGACGATTGTTGGCGATATTAGAATAGCCAACTCAACATAGATTTTCCCTTTCTTGTTATTTCCTATTTATTCCTTCTAGTGCTCAAGAAGTGTGTGTGTCACCACTATCTCCAATATTATTGTCACTTACCCCTGTACATGATTAGTGGCTATCCATACATACATTGTGGGCTATCATCATCATATTAAATTTAAACCTGCCTTCCCATGGGAAAATATAAATGAACGATACCCGAATACTCCCGGGTGAAATGCTACGATGATAGATCCGTGACGCTATGTTGACCCTTGCAATATTCAATTTATCTATCACCCGACGCTCTCTCGACGTTATCATTAAGGATAATATTTATTCTTAGTGATTGTCCGTTAAGAAATGCCAACAAGCATTTCTCGGCGCCGCTGTCGGGAAGGCAAGGTTAAAAAAATATATTAATAAAGATGATCATAACCACATGTATGGATGATAGCCCTAATCTTTTGCAAAGCTAACTCTTTTTGTTTTCTTCCCGTTGTGGATGAAAATAGGGATAGTGTATGACCCGGGTCGCAACCTTCGAATAACAACTTCGCCGACAATCCGTTGAGGCCGCCGTAAGGAGTCGGGCTCGCCACTCTTCCCCGCCATCACTCCCGGGAGGTTGCACCTGTCATCCAAGTACCATCTTCATCAACACTCATGGCCACCAAGACACTCCGTGACTACTCGCCCCCCCGTCGTGGGCAATGTCCCGCTTGGCCCCGTGTCAACTTGGGCGACAAGAACTTTGAGATAAGGACCGCCTCATCACGATGGTACAAGCAAGTCCATTCGTGGACCGCCAAGCGAGGACGCAAATGCTCATCTCCGAACTTCTTGGGCGTGCGACACAATCGTCATCAAGGACGTTGAGCCGATGCAATCAGTTCCGCTTGTTTCCCTTCTCCCTTGTGGGGAAAGCGAAGCAATGGTTCTACAAGGACAAGGAGGTCGTCGAAGACTTGGAGTAAATGCTCCACCGCATTCCTCGCAAGGTTCTTCCCAATGGGCAAAACCAATGCCCCTCGCGGGCAAGAATTTCCAATTTTCAGCGCAGACGGTGTTGACGTTTTTTAACGTCGCAGAAGAATCATAGCGTGTGTAATTGTCGTTGTAGCTTTCACCCTTAAATATTCGGGGTATCGTATTTTCCACGAGGAACGGAGATACTCTCTCCTAACTAGTTCGCCCAAGGACACACAAGGCCAAAGATGGGGAGGATTTATTGAGAAGGATTCGTACACCTTTAAGATCTATGGTTAGCCTCACTTAGAGCTACTTGTTCACTTCGGGGCACCTAAGAATCGCCCAAACCGGGATGGAGACCGGCATTTAGCACTTCGCCACACCCGAACGTGGGGGGATTACAAGGACGGACAAGGTCGTCACAACCCAGCCGCCTACCCCCTCAACCGTGGGATGCGCCACAAAAGATAGGCAACCCCTAGCCTGCATACACCACGCCTACACTAGTGATTATTACTCCGGCGTGTATACAAGGCTTACCCGCCCCGGGTCCTTCTACCGTAGCACCGCCACAAGGACGACTATCAATCACGAAACGAGTAGATAATGCTTGGATAAACATGAGACAATAAAGGTTATCGAATCGTGGAAACTTACTTAGCCAAGATCCCATGAGGGAGCCGAGCATGAATCCACCGAGGTACAAGTTTGGGGAGTCACCGACAAGTCCAAGACTTCTCCTCCATCCCTCACATCTCTCCTCCGCCAATCTCTCTACTACTAATGTGAGCCTAAGCCCATTGGAGTGAGGTAGAAGAGTAGAGGGGAGAGCTCTCTTAGAGGAGAGGGAGAGACTCTTGCCCTTGGAATTGGTGTGTGTTTACAATGAAGAGAATGGCCTCTATTTATAGGAGAAAGGGGGAAGAGGCAAGGCTAATACAAGGCAACTTTTCCCTAAACCTCCATTTCATGCAACCGACCTCCTGTATGACGGTAAGGAGGTTTCCTTCTTTGCTGCATCGAAAACCGGCGAAGAACCGCCTGAAGGCCTCGAACCGAGCTAAACCGGTGGATCGGGTGGCTGTTTTAAGGTCGAAAGTAATCCGGGGCGCGGGCAGTGAATCGCCGAACCGCCCTGGACCGCGCCTTGGGCTGGGCCGGCAATCGCCTCTGCGCGAGCCAACCACCGCCGCCACTGTCCCCTCGACCGAAGCGACCGAAGGGACGCTGCCGCCGGCCTCCGTCCTGCCGCCCCACCGCTTCACACGTGTCGCCACGAGGTTGGTTCATTTCGAATCCGAGTGCGCTCGCGTCTTCCGTTCGCCGATGGGGAACCGGGCGCCCGACATGTGGGCCTGCCCTGGTCGGATGAAAACGCTGCCGCGTCTTCGCTGTTCCTCCGTCCGTCGCTGCCGCTGCGTGTGCCGTGGGTCCGCCACGTGTCGTCATATGATTGGTCTGCATGGTGGTGTAGCCGACGTGTAGGTGCATCATTTCATGTGTATCTTATTTATCTCATATCTTTTCCATCCGAGTCCAAATATATCAAGTAATATATCCATTTTGATCAGCGTGGACGAGCTCTCCGCGATGGTGTACTCCATTTTTCCATATAAGATACTTTTTATTTATGATAAACAGAGAATTTCCTGCATTGCTCTTGAAAATACCAAAACTTGTGGAAAGAATTAGTTTCAAGCCCTATCACTAAGTTTGGTATATAAATATAAATGTTTTATGCAGTGTTGACGGTATAAAAATAGGTAGTTAATGACCGTCAACAAACAAAGAATGGAACCCATACCGAGGCGTGGGAGAGGCCGCAAGAGTACATCCTCGCCGCCCGAGAAAGTGGCTCGTCCTTCCGAACTTCTATAATGGTCTTACGACCATGTCGAAGGGCCACATAGATGCTTTCGCTTTGGAGGGGCGTTCTTATCCCTCACTTGTTGAGAAGTAGAAGCGCTCATCGAAAGATGATCGAGAACCAAGGCCGGGGAGAAGAACGGGCCCCTCGAAAAAACACAAAAAGGTATGCACACGATAAAGGAGACAGACCGCTGCTGCAAAGATCGATCTCGATGAAAAGACCGGACGACCAAGCTCCGTCAAGCGTGCTACACTCCCCATGGACTCACATATGACATGTGAAGTCTGTGGAGAGGTTGGACATTCGGGAAGTTCTTGTCCCGAAACTCGAGAAGAAGTAGCCTACATCAACAACGGATTTCGTCCCGTAATAACAATGGGTGGAACAATCGGGAATCGCCCACAAGGAGGTAACAATTACAATTCGAATTACAATTCCAATTTCAATTCCAATCAACCCTCCTTGAAAGATTTAGTTTATGGTCAAGCTAAAATTAATGAAAGTCTTAATAAAAAGATATCGCCTAATGATAAAATGCTTGAAGACATAAACACCAAACTTGAGAATTTATCTTCTCGCTGTAATTAATCAATTGAGCTTAAATAAAAAGGTTGAAAAACAATTGTCACATTTAGCAACTTACATTCCTATTAATCAAGATGGAAAAATCCCTAGTCAACCTACGGAAAAAGGTTAATGCAAAGGGCCACGAGGAGCGGTAAGTCTACTCGTGATCCACCATATCCTAAACATGCAAAGTAAAAACTCTCGGCAATCCCAAAGAACCACGACAAGACAACACAGACGCTCCACCAATCGAAGAAGAACCAAAGGAGGAAAGGATTACAACTCAAACTTATGGGGACACAAACTTCATGCCCTTTCCTTCCCTAAGAGAAAATCAACCGTGGATGAACAATTTGCCCGGTTTGTTGAGATGATCCGTAAGATACATGTGGATGTACCACTAATGGATGTACTCCACATGCCATCTTACGCCAAATTTGTCAAAGCCATCATCAACAATAAGCTGCCCCTACCAACCACCGAGGTGGTAAAACTAATGAAGCATGTAGCGCAGCTATACTAAACAAACTCCCTGAGAAGAAGAAAGACCCGTGATGTCCCACCATCACCAAATTCAATAGGGACTCAAAGGCTTGAGCATGCCCTATGCGACACGGGGGCAAGCGTCGGTGTCATGTCCAAAGCCGTGTTTGACAAGATGAACTTCACCAACCCGGCACCAACAAGCATGTTGCTCCAACTGGCCGACTCCACGGTCCGGCCACCCAAAGGAGTAGCGTAAGACGTGCTGTTAGAATCGAGATCATCACCGTGCCGATTGACTTTGTGGTGCTAGAAATGGAAACCACTAAGGAAACACCTTTGATCTTGGGATCTACCATTCACCCGAGCACAGGTGGGGCACACATCGATGTCACCGGAGAAATCCGCTTCAACATCAATGGAAAGGAGGAAATCTTCAACTTCCACCCCAAGCCCTAAACAATGTTCCATGGTCTACGTCAAACACAAGCCTACCTTGAAGGAAGATACACCTACCACGTCACCATCCAAAAATACGAAGAAGGCATGGCATGTGAAGCGTGCCTAAAGGTAAGCTTCACTAAAGGTAAGAAATAAATATTTTCCTTCTATAAATTTATTTTCCTCATATTAAATTATTTTTAATATTTGAATTCAAAACCTCTTTAATTAATTAATTTCCTTTTTATCACCATATTCTTTAATATTAAAAAGAATTCCTTTTCATATTTTATCCCATTGCCATATTTCCCATGTCAATTAAAATATAAAAATAATAATATAAATAAAATATATATATTGATAAGATTTTATAAATAATACCATACTCAATAAAACTTTATTCCAAAAAAAAAATTCTTAAACATTTATAAAATGAGAGAAAATGAAAAACAAAGTTTCGGGTCGAACCCGACCGTTGCACCGATGCACAACGGTCGGATTCGACCGTTGAACGCACTGCCAAAGCGGGGGCGACAGAGGGCCTAGGATGGGGCCGGCCGCCGCATTGGGCCGGCCGCCTGGCGGCGCCTCTGTCACGGGCCAAACGGCCACATCGCCTAGCCGTTGCCCTCGTCCGAGTGTCGGGGGGTGCATCGGGCTATAAATTCGCGAGGTGGCCGGGAGAGCTCCCACCCCTCTCATTCTCACTCCCTCACTCTCTCATTTTGCTACTTGCTCACTTCTTGCACTCCACAAAGCATTCCCAAGCTCTAGTGCAAGAACACCAAAGACACTCTCTCTCACAAGCTCTCTCTCCCAAGTTCTCTCCAAGAGTAAGCACTTGTTTCCATTCCGTTAAAGCTTTTTGTTCGCTAACATGTTCCAGGAAGCGGCAAGCGCGATCAAGAAGGGCGTGAGAAGAAGCGCGAGGCTCTCCCAAGGAAGTTCGGGTACACACCGACAACGCCGAAGCATACTGAAGAAGACGCACCCTCGCAAGAGCAAGAACAAGCACCCACGGGGATGACGATCGAGGAAGCCGATGCACCGCACCTCAACCTAGAAGGAGAACGGAGATGCAAGCCTACAACATCCTCAAGAACCGCGACTTCACTCCCGCTCCTCGCCTTCCCGACGACGTCCTCGAAAAACTAGGTATGGACAACGAATTCTCCATCATTTGGAAAACTATCGGATGGTCCGGGATTGCTCCCCTGGATGAGCCAGGCTCTCGCCTCCTCACCATCCAATTTCTAGGATCTTTGGAAGTTCATGATCAGGGTGTTAGCTTCAGACTTTTTGGTAAATATCACTATTACACTTGGCAAGAACTAGCTAGGCACATAGGCTTTGATGCGAAGAAATGTTGCACAAACCTAGCCGCTTGCTTTTACCGCATTTTAATCGTCTTTGCCTTTTTCACTTTGAAATCTCCACCATAGTTCCTACAGATCCTAGGTTTCGTCCCCTCTAATGCCAACATACATCACCCAACATTGAAATTTATGCAAAAATGGATTGCCATAACTTTGTTCCCTAGGCAAGAGTTTTGTCGTCTTTTGGATGTTGAGATGCAATGCCTCTATGCCATAGTTCACAAGAGAAAGATTGCTCCTGTAAAAGAAATCATAAAATGCATGCTTAGCAATTTTAAACAATCCACACCTGTTTATTGTACCTCTCTTGTGACAAGGATTGCTAGTAACATTGGTGCATTGCAAGGCGAGAATGTCACATACCTAGATACTCCACCTCCGGAAATTTCATTATCACACCTCGTTGCAAGGGCACATAATAAAAATTTGATGAGAATGACCACGAGAAAGATTATCTATTATTTTCCGGGATATATAAATGAGATTCCGCTCCCTAACCCGGAACTCTCATTATATAAATCCCCATCACTCACCTTCGCTCTAGTTGAGCTAGACGAAGCACGCGAGAGTTCTCGCTTTCTTGCGTGGTCATCACGAAGGAGAGCTACGAGGCGAGGCTAGTGGTTCACAGATGCCACGCCTACACCCGTACCGAGTGCCCACGCCGGGTTCTTTACACCAACGCCGAACCCCGGGCTCACACCCACCTTCCAAAGATGAGGGGATGTTCACACCTCATCCGCACCAAGCGAGGGGTCAAGATGGCATGAGACACACACGGTGTCCTCCGACTCGAAGGGATGCCACCACCACGTCACTCTATGGTGGGCCCCGTGAGCGCTCAAGAGATCAACACCCGACTTCGGGAATGTGGAACTCCGCACAGTGAGATTGCGCTTGATCCTCTCACACGGGTTTTGTGCGTGGTTTCCGATCAACGCCATCGCCAGCATTCGCAACACCAAGCGGAGGAGGCGAACGGAGACGGCGGGAGCACGAGGCACGCTTGGCGTTCGGGCCCACATGGGGTACTACCCCCTAACCCATAGGCCATCGGCTAGCTTGGGGAGGACCCCCCACCTGAGGTAAGTACCTACCTCCCTATCATTTTATTTTATCTCTTAGTTTGTCACTTTCATTTCCTTTAAAAAAAAATGAAAAGAACAAAAATATGATTCCACTCCAATATGTAGTATAAGGATACTTAATTTCTCTGAAGTTGAAATGATGAATAGTTGCTAGTTCAATTTGCACCTAGTTCATAACATTGTATTCCCCAATGTTTAAGTTTATTGGCTTAACTTGTCTTGTCCTAAAACTTAATGATTTGTGGGTATGCAAACACATGATTCTTCCCTAAGCTATTGCCGGATATGATATGGTAAAAATAGAATCTACTATGATTTTATTCTAAGAGAGATTCATCATTCGAGAATAATTTCCAAAATTCCTTAATGATCAAAATTCTCATGATATCCTATGTGAGACACCTGTCATACGCTTTTGATCAAGATTCACATTCACATTGCCAAAAATAGGTTATGGGCTAAGCTAGAAAAAATGGATGTGTGTCCTAAAAAATAAAACAATGGGTACTTCGATACCCGCCTCTAAAAAAAAAAAAAGAGAGAGAGAAGAATAATGGACAAGTGTCCGAGGGCGAGTAGAGCCCACTTCTCTAAAAAGAAATAAGAGCTAGCCCATACCTTATCAAAAAGAAATAAAATTTCACTTGCACATCTTGATCAAGGCTTATGACTTGTTTCTCCTTATGGTTTGCACACCGAGATGATTTAAGGAATCATTACGAAAAATCTCCGCATGAATGATCAATCAAAGAATGAATGACTAGTGTTTCTATGAAAACCGTTCTATCTTGCAATAACCCAAGAGTTTGGAGAATGTTATAAGCCCCATATGATTTAAGTAAACAAGGATAGATAAAAATGCCAATTTATTTAAACAACGGAAGAATACTTTATTATGAGCATGGTACATTTTGAAATATATCGACATTGTAGCAACTCCCCGATCAACAACCAAACACTTAGCTATTTGCTCGGGACGAGCAAAGGTTAAGCTTAGGGGACTTGTTGGCGGTCATTATCGAAAGTATATTATACCGCCAACCTTTATCCAATTCATGAGAAAGGGGCAAACTTATGTTACATATACCTTTACTTCTAACCTAGTTCCACTTGTATTCGTAGAAATTATGTTTTGCAGGAATAAGAGTGGAAACAGTACAAAGTCGATCAAATAAATTAGAAAGCGTATTGAATAAAAGACGCCAAGGAGTGGATCAATCAAGAGGACCAAACCCCAAGCACAATTTGGCCCATGCACCATCATAGGCCCAACATTTGAAGGACAAAAACGCGCAACGAGGAGAAGGCCGGGGCCGGAGGCCCGACCAGGGGCCGGCCGGCCGGGGCGGCCCGGCGCAAATTTTCGCCCAAAATTTGCCGCCCTTTCTCTGGCGGTTTGGACCGGTCTTCACGCTGGCGGTTGCATGCGGTGCAAAGTTTCGTTCCCGCCAAGAAGACCTCGAAGCAAGGAGAGCCCTCCATTCACTTCTCCTCTCCACTATATAAAGAGAGGCACCCCCTCACACACACACACTCACACACAACACATTACACATTGCTACATCCTCACCTTGAGCTCTACTCTCTCCACTTCATTAGTTTAGTAGTAGGATTCGAGTTAGGCAAAGCTTTAAGGAGGGCTTGTCTCCTTGGAAGGATCTTTTGGTAATTTACTATGAAGTTCTTTCCTTTATTCAAGTCTCATTATTTATATCGCAATGCATATGAACTAGAGTATAGTTAGTATGATGTGAAATTTAACATGATTAACTTTAGGCTAATTGAATCATATATCGTTCTTGGAACGTAGTAGAACTAAGCTCGGGTGATGGTCTGGTGTACCTTCGGGTTTACCTTTACTCTTGCCATGTCGATCCGTAGGGTTCGGGGTACCTAGGGGGTTTAGGTAGTTTTCTATAAACGTAAGCGTGGTGCTTAGGTCTATAGAGAATCATCTGGGAAATGCCGGCATCCCACGGTAGTGAGGTAGGCGGCAGATGGTGACAGCTCTGTTCGTCCTTCGCACTCCTCCACGTCCGGGTGTCGGGTTGGAGTCTTATCAAGTGTCACCGGCTGGCATATACCGGCCCTTGGGCATCTCCTCATCACTTTAGCCCATCTCTCGCAATGAACCATGAATGACATATGTAGACTATAGTCTGACGCATTGGCGATATTAGAATAGCCAACTCAACATAGATTTTCCCTTTCTTGTTATTTCCTATTTATTCCTTCTAGTGCTCAAGAAGTGTGTGTGTCACCACTATCTCCAATATTATTGTCACTTACCCCCGCACATGATTAGTGGCTATCCATACATACATTGTGGGCTATCATCATCATATTAAATTTAAACCTGCCTTCCCATGGGAAAATATAAATGAACGATACCGAATACTCCCGGGTGAAATGCTACGATGATAGATCCGTGCGCTTGTGGGTTGACCCTTGCAATATTCAATTTATCTATCACCCGACGCTCTCTCGGCGTTATCATTAAGGATAATATTTATTCTTAGTGATTGCGTTAAGAAACGCCAACATCAACACACATTCTCCATTTCCCATTCTTCTTCTTAACTAGTACGAGGGTTGGCTATCCACTCGGATGATACACCTCCTTGATAAACCTAGCGGCTAAGAGCTTATCTATCTCCTCGGCGATTGCTTGGTGTCGGTCGTCGTCGAAATGTCTGAGCCTTTGCTTCACCGGCCGAGAGCCGGGTTTGATGTTCAAGGAGTGCTCGGCGACTTCCCTCGGTATGCCCGGCATATCCGAGGCCCTCCACGCCGAATACATCGAGGTTCGCGCGGAGGAAGTCGACGAGCTCGCTTCCTATTTGGGGGTGAGCTCGGACCCTACGCTGTAGGGTGCGCCCGTCCCTTGTCGACCGTGACCTCCTTGGCGCCCTTCGGGGCTCGAACGTGCCCGTGACCTTCGGCGAAAGAGCTCGTGCCCGCCGCCTTTGGGAGCTCAACGGCCGAGCTCGTGCTTGTCATCTTCGGGAGCTCGACGACGGAGCTCGTGCCGCCATCTTCTTGAGCTCGGGAGTCCCCACGCTGGCCCAAAGCCGCCATCTTGGGCAGCATCTCGCTTGATCTCGACGGCGGCGTCGGCGCACGGACGGCGGCGGCGGCCTCGCAGCCGAACGCGTGTTCAAAGGTGGAGTCGACGGTGATGACCCCCTCGGACCGGGGATCTTGAGCTTGAGGTAGGTGTAGTTGGGGACGGCCATGAACTTCGCCAGAGCATGGCCGCCCCAAAGAGCGTGGTAGGCGTTCTTGAACGGGAGCACCTCGAACGTGAGGACCTCCTTGCGGAAGTTGTCCGGGTTGCCGAAGGTGACGGGAGGTCGATCCGCCCGAAGGGAGCATCTCGCTTCCCGCACCACGCCGTGGATCGGTTCGGCGATGGCGGAGTCGCGCCTTTGGGGATGCCAAGGGCTTGAGCGCGTGGATATAGAGGAGGTTGAGGCCGGCCGCGCCGTCCATCAGCACCTTCCCGAGGCGCATGGTGCCGATGATGGGGTCGACGACGGCGGGTACCTCCCGGGTGTCGGGATGTCGGCCTTTGATGATCGCCCTTGTCGAAGGTGATCGCCGGGGCACCACCCGAAGACGACGTTGAGCTTTGCGCCATCCTCGGCGTAGATGTCGGCGTCGAACTCGTCGGGGGCGGCCTTGCGTCCTTGTCGCCGTCGTTTTTGTCTCCGCCCGCAAATGCCCATCACGTGCTTCTTCATGAGACGGCAGTCCTTCATCTTGTGCTTGACCGGTCCCTCGTGATGTGGACACGGCGCCTCGAGCATCTTGTCGAAGTGCTCTTTGGGCACGAAATTCGCGCCACCCTTGGGGCCGGCCTTGCGCTTGTCCGCCACAGCGACGAACTCGCCGTCGTCGTCGTCGTCGCGGGGACGCTTGTTCTTCTTGTTCTTCTTCTTGCGAGCGGGACCCGGACCCCTCGGCGACGTCGTTGTCGACCTTGGGCCTGCCCTTGCCCATGACGGCGGAGACGGCGTCCTCTCCCTCGGCGTGGCGGGTGGCGAGGTCGAGGAGCTCCTTCACGGTCCTGGGCTTCTGGACGCCGAGCTCGTGGATGAGAGTCTCACAGGTGGTGCCGAACGTGAAGGCGGTGATGACCTCGGAGTCGGAGGCCTCGGAGAGGTTGTTGCAGAGCTTGGAGAAGCGCCTGATGTAGTCATGCAGGCCCTCCCCTTCTTCTCGCTTGCACCCTCGGAGGTCCCATGTCATGCTTGGCCTGGTGTAGGTGCCCTGAAGTTGCCGACGAAGACGCCGCGCAGTCCTCCCGCTTGTGGATGGTGCCTTCCGGGAGGTGCTCGAGCCACGACCGCGCGGAATCCGCAAGGTAAAGCGGAGGTTGCGGATGATGAAGTAGTCATTGTCGGCGCCCCGGCTGGCGGCCGAGGCGATAATCCTCGAGCCGTGGCGGGTCGGTCTCCCCATTGTACTTCGCACCGAGGTCGGAGCTCGGAAGCGAGAAGGGAATGGGGGCGTCGTGAATGCGTGAGCCGAACGCTCGGCCTCCTTGAGCTCGAGCACGAGGGCCGGCGGTCCCGCTTTTAGAGACGGGCTCCCATGGGCGCGCACGGCCGCCGGGCTGCGGCTCTTGTCTTCTTCGTCCGTCGTGGGCGCCCACCGCGTCGCTTGCTGTAGGTGCGAGGACGCCCTCGTGGTCGTCGCGGTGGTACTTTGTCGCCGTCCCGGGACGCTCTTCTCGCCCGAGCCTCCGCTGGCGCCGGGCGCTGATGGTGTCCCCGGGCGTCGCGGTTCCGCCGACCAGCCGGCGCTGCGGGGACCTCGGGGGGGGAGGAGGCCTCGTGCTCTTCCAGCCAGACGGCGATCTGCGACGCCGAGCTTGCCGCCCCCGCTGGACCGCCGCCTCCGCCAAGAGCCTCTTGAGCTGCTCGTGGGTTCTCCGTGCCTCGGGCTCCTCGGGGGCCGGGCAACGGCGTAGGAGCAGCGCCAGGCGCCGCGCCGCCAGTTCGGGATGCCCTCCCAAATACTGGCGGGAGCTGTTCGGGACCCTCGTCCCGCTTGATGCGGTCTTGCACCTCGCGAGCTCGAGCTCGTGCATGCGATTGCTGTCTTCCTCCTGGCCGAGCAAGGGGGGCCTCGCGCCTTGAGCCGCCGCGCGTGCTCGAGCTCATCTAGCTCGCCCACCGGGCCTTGACGTGGTCGACCGAGGCTCGCGTCGGCGCGCGGCGGAGCCCCCGAGGCGTATGTTCGGAGGCGTCGCCCGCGCGGACCTCTTCCACCGCACCCTCGGGGGTGTGGCACATGTAGCACTGACGCAGTGGGGTCGCAGTCCATGAGGCTCATCCCGTCGAGGGCGAGCTCGAGCTCGTGGACGCTGGTCTCCACCGGGCTTGTCGCCCCCAGTAGAGTGGAAGGCCCGGCTGCCCGTCGGGTACATCCCGCGTGCCGCCGTGAACTCGCCAATCGACAACGCCTCCTCGCCGGCGAGCCGGAGGATGACGCCGGGCGGTGGAGAAGGTCACATCGCGAAACAGCTCGCGCGGCTCGCGCCCCCAGATGTTCGGGAGCAAGTCCTTGATGAGGATGAAGAAGCGACCGCGGCGGCGCGGATGGGGTTGGTCACCGCAGAAGTCGAATTCCGCCCCATGCTCGAGAGGACGGAGTCGGTGGCGCCGCTGAGGCGACGGATGTCCTCGCGCCGCATCGAGCGGGCGAAGACAGCTCGGTGATGGATCGCCTCCGCTCGGTGCCGAGAAGTCGATGGTGCCGGGCGCATCGCTAGCGCCGCGGCCGTCGGTGAGGTGAGGCGGAGGAAGCCATCGGAGTGGAGATCGCCACACTAGCGCTGCCCCCTACCGCGCGCCAACCGTCCGTGGTCTAATACCACCGCCACGCGAATGTTTGGCTAATGCGTGCTCGATGGCCTAGCTCTAGAGACAATGACACAGGTTTATACCGGTTCGGGGGCAAACCGGGCTCCCTAGTCCAGTGTGATCACTATCCGAGCTCAAATGCTCATACCGGGGCTAGTACAAGCAAGGCGAGAGAGGGAGGGGGCTCCCAAGTCCGTGTGATTGAGGCTAGTGCCAATATCGAGTGGGTGTTGTGCCGTGGGAAGTGAACTTGCCGCCCTTGCCTCAACCGGGGGGCGCCTCCCCTTTATAGTCACAAGGGGCGAGGCTCGAGAGCTCCCTTCGAGTTGAGGACTTAAAGAAAGCGAAAATACATGTACAGAGTGTTAGATGCGTGAAAGAGCTCCCGCATGAGCTCACGGCGCGGGCATGAGCTCCCTTTGAGCTCCGTGGTGCTTTGATGCTGAAATTGGTCATCGCCGCACGCTGGAATCGGGGTTTGGGCGGTGGTCGCCGTCGTCTTGTCCCTAATCGCAGTTGGAAGATGTCCTCTTGGTGTATGGGTGTCCATACCGTCGATGGGAAGGCGTACCCCGTATGTACCCGCGCGACACTGTGGCGGAGCTGTTGGAGTCGACGGTGTATGGTGAGATGGTCGAATGACCTCTCCCTGTCTCTGTAGTTTTACGTGGCTACAGTGCCTGTCAGGGAGTGGTTGAGCTTGTCAGAGAGTTGTTGACCAACTCTCGTACCCGCAAACTTCTTCGGGAAGGCAGGCGGATGAGCTCTTTGTGGCCGTTGTCGCGGGGCTCGTGCGGGAGAGCTCGAGCGAGTCGGAAAGAGGTTCCCGGGCGAGGTCTCTCGTGGTGAATACGGGGGGAGCTCGACGAGGGAGAGCTCGACCGGGGGGGTAGGAGAGCCTCTATCGGGGAGCTTCGCTTCCGCTGGAGCTCGAGCGAGGAGGGAGCTTGTCCGCGTGTGGGGAGCTCGTACATGGTGAAGACTTCGTGCGTTGCGGTAGGACGTCTTGTTTCTCTCACGATCGGGATTTGGGGTCGTGTTTGAATTGAGAGCTTCGCTTATGGGTGTCCCAAATATCGATCCCCCACAAATACCAACAGTAAGTATTATTATTGATACACTATTGTTATGGCTTTGATCTATATAATTATTATATTCTTATTGATATGTGTTTATGCATGCTATGATTATATGTTTAGTTTAGTAAGATTGCTTTATATTTTATGCATGGAATTGTATAGCATCCATATAGATGATCACTATGTGGGTGATAAGCAATGTGTAAACGTGGTGTTTATATAACGTTTATCCGTAATTGCACCCTACATTCCGGGCCGTGTGGTAGATCGCAGGAGTGACAAATCCTGTTGAGTCCTTTGGAATCCACCCTCCGAATGTAGGACTAGTCGAGCTTATAATTACGGTAATAATCAAGTTTCGTCCTTGGTTGTTATTGGTAATGCTTGCCATGTGTAGAAGTAATCCAACCTTGCCATGATAGCTAGATGTATTGCACTAATTGTAGTATTCATTACCATATGATTAGGAGTATCTTAGGAATATTCTTTCTATTCTTTCTATAACATGCTAATAGCTCGTATGATACTAGTGGCATATGATGATCTTAGACTTGAGTATTTATCATTTATATAATTATCTTTATCTTGTGACTTATCCTGTTGAGTAATGTTAGATGCATATGGCTACTCTGCATTACACTACCGTAAGTGGATCTCATAAATAAATCACTTCCTAAATCATTAGATATCCTTTTCTCTCTACTTTCCATAGACTCCCTTCCCTGTGGTAAAATATAAATACGATACCTGGATTACTCCCGGTGAAGTGCTACAATTGGTATTTCTATCTGTGCGCTTGCAGATATCATGTTCATTCTTTTATCAAGGCCTATCAACAAATACCATGCCTCGCATTTCTTAGAGCGTTATTGCTAGGGTGACAGACTAGTGTATAGGTAATGCCTAGAAATGAGTGGTATACCTTGAGTACATATCCTGGTGAGATTAACTCCACTATGGATAATGATGCTAAGTTTACATCCCACTACTAACACCGCCTAACTCCGCTTTGTTGGATCATGAGGTTAATCCCATATCCAAGCTAACATGATTAGATAGATATCTCATATATATTTCTTTCGCCTTCCTAATTGGGATTGTGTAAGAAATATCAACAAGCATTTCTGGCGCCGTTGCCGGGGAAGGTGTAGTCTATCCAGAGAAATAATTTTTCTTGGCTTTGTTTTTCAAAACTTTCCTAGTTTAGAAGAGCATAGTCAATCTTTCAAAATTTCAAAATGTGTTTTCCTAACTTCATAAGTTTTTCTAGTGCTTCTTTCCAGCTTTCTCTAGTTTGGAAGGGTATTAGCCAAGACTTAGAAAGTATTATTCCCAATTAAGTTGGTATTGTTTCTGACTTTTCCTAGTTAGAAAGGGTGCTAGCCAAAAATCCTATAAACACATCATATAAGGAAACAAGAGAGATCACTTACACTACCTAATGCATTGAGAACCCATTATCACATACTCAAACAGGTTCAACCCTGTTTTCTATTTTGTTTTTATTCTATGCAGGGGAATTGTATGAATTGGAACCTTCCAGAGAATTTTATTGAAGATCCTGAAAAATTAATCGAGCAGGCCGAGCAAAACTCGAGAAAAACTCCAAAGACCTACATCATCATCATCATCATCATTTGAGACACCAAGACCTACTGATCCGGAAGTTAATCAAGTTACTTGAAACTTAACACCCGAATTTGAAGCTATGGCAACCAAGACACTTCGTGAGTTCTCGCCTTCTACCACGGACAACATTCTCGTTGGTCCGAAGGTAGAGGTTGGAGACAATGGCTTTGAGCTTAAGCCGGGGCTCATCAACATGGTGCAATCAAGTCAATTTTGTGGAAAGGCACATGAAGACGCAAGTGCTCATCTCCAACACTTCCTAGAGATTTGCGGCACATTTACTATGAAGGACGATCCAAGGATGCAATCTTGCTTCGTCTCATTCCATTCTCACTATTGGGGAGAGCTAAGCAATGGTTTTATGCTACTAAAGATAAGAATACAACATGGGATATATGTTCCACGACCTTTCTTGCTAAGTTCTTTCCGATAGGCAAGACAAATGCCTTAAGAGGAAAGATATCGAATTTTCGAAGAACAAAGATGATGAATCAGTCCCTAAGCGTGGGAACGTTTCCAAGAATATATTTCAAAATGTCCACACCATGGGATGGAGAAGTGGCTGTTGATGCGGACTTTCTATCATGGGCTTGTTCCTAGTGCTCGTGAAACTATGGATGCCGCAGTGGTGGTGGTGCTTTCTTATCACTTACAATAACTCATGCCATAGAACTTGTGGAGAAGATGGCTTCCAACCAAGGTTGGAGTGAAGAGCGCCAACCTCGCAAGAGAGGAATGCACCAAAATTAAAGAGGTAGATATGCTATCTCGCCAAAATGGACTTAATTATGAAGAAACTAGAGGATAGAGATCCTCAACCCAAGGCAGTCATGCAAATTCAAGACTCCCGCATGACATGTGAAGAATGTGGAAACACAGCCACACCGGGCAGAATTGCCCGTAGATCATGGAGGACATTAACTTCATCAATAACAACAATAATTTCCGTCCCTCAATGTAATCAAGGTTGAAACCAACAGAGGCCCAACTATCAAGGAAACTACCAAGGTAACAATCCGGGTAACAACTTTAATACTTATCAACCTTCTTTGAGAGACCTTGTCCTTAACCAAGGTAAAACCATGGAGAATCTGTCTAGACAAATAGCAACTAATGATAAAGCTCTTGAACTTATTAATACTGCTTAGAAAGCTTTTCTTCAGCTATAAAGAATCAGCATAGTTTTAATAAAATGATAGAATCTCAGATTTCTCGCTTATCTGCTCCACTAACCACACTGTAAGATTCCGGGGCAGCCTAAGAATTAGAAACCGCAAACCTTGTCGATATTTATAATGTAGGTCGTTACTATAGAGAGACCTCGTGAAGTCGTTGGTTGGATGACTCGATGCCACCTAAAAAGGAAGATCCGGAAGGCCACCATTACAATCAAGATTAGACAACACACCTTCGACAATGCTCTCTCGCGATTTCGCTCAAGCGTGAACATACTACCAAAGGTAATTTATGAAAAGATTTATAGTGAACCGCTTTGGAAAACAAATATAAAAATTGCACCGATTGATAGAGCAATGAATAGTCCCTGAAGTGCTACAATTGGTATTTCTATCTCGTAAACGCTTGCGATATCATGTTCATTCTTTTATCAAGGCCTATCAACAAATACCATGCCTCGCATTTCTTAGAGCGTTATTGCTAGGGTGACAGACTAGTGTATAGGTAATGCCTAGAAATGAGTGGTATACCTTGAGTACATATTCGTGAGATTAACTCCACTATGGATAATGATGCTAAGTTTACATCCCACTACTAACACCGCCTAACTCCGCTTTGTTGGATCATGAGGTTAATCCCATATCCAAGCTAACATGATTAGATAGATATCCCATATATATTTCTTTCGCCTTCCTAATTGGGATCATGTAAGAAATATCAACAGAGGTAAGGACCTTAGGAACGCCAGACGCCCGCCGCCATCGCCAAGGCCTAGACCCCCACGATCGACCTCACCATTGTCCCCCCCGCCCGTGTCACAGAACGGTGCTTGTCGATGACGCCGACGCGCCGCCGCCGGTCCCCGTCTCTCCACCTCCCCTCCGCCTCCGTGAGATCGAGAGGCGCCGGTCGAAGAAGGCTCGTGAAGGTGGAGAGGATTGGGGTCGCCCCCCGCCGTAGCCTCCTCCGTCCCTCGGGCATTTCACGGGGTTCGGAGGCCCCAAGGGCTTGGCCACCCTAATCAAAAAGAGGAATCAACACACATCCAAATAAGAAAAACACGACAACGACGTCGAAGAACAGAGCTCAAAAGCTTACTCGCCGGCCATACGCCTCTTCTTCACCTCCGGGCGGCGAGCTCGGGGCTCCCCTCCTCCTCGGTGCGCGACCACGAGGAGCGAGACTAGCCGCGACCTAGGGGACCATGTCCGAAGAGGCGAGCCACCTCGCTGGATCGGCGCGGCCAAGGACGACGACGCCCCCGGCCCACCTGAGGTTCCCCGCCTCCCCGCCGGCCGAGGTCTCGCCGACGCCACCTCGAGCTCCGGGGCTCGGACGCCGACTTGTCGAGCCTCGCACGCCGCTATCCCCCGATGACTCGACACCATCGGGCTGGGAGCAGAGCCCGAGGCGACGCCCAGACTAGCACGGTCCTCAACGGAGGACGGGATGGTGGGAGGTCTACCACTCCAACCCGCAAATCACGAGATCGGATAAGACGTCGGTGCACAAAACGGGGCATCAAATCGAGAAGAAAAGAAGAGGACGAGCTCACCAAATCTATTGTCTCATGTGAAAGCAAATACGGCCGGTATGGAGTTGGGCTCGCCCAGATACTAAACGGGGACCCGGTCACCCCGTGGACCCACCACTGACGCCTTCCTTTCCCGTGATCGCCCCCATCGCGCCCACGAAAGGGCTCTTCTCTTATGTCATCTCCCAAACATAGAGAGTCCGCCGCTTCAGGGTGACGTCGCCATGCCCGAGCCACCATGCGACGAGGAGGGGTTCCGTGAGATCAGCATTGCAAAGAAGCTTAATCTTCTTGACCACCTCTAGGATCCGCGGCTTCACGTGGTCATGAGGGGCCTCCCTCCGTGATGCGGTCCGACTTTGGGAAGACGCGCCCGTGTAGCGCAAGCAAATGGGTGGAGGTCGCCGTTTTTGAGGTAGAACCACTCGTCGCGCCATCCGGTGTTGGACGTTGGAGTGACGGCCTTCAGAATTTCGTCTTCATCCCCGCCACACTGGATCGTCATGCACCCGATGGGAACGAGCGCCTTCTTGCCGCCCGAGCCGGTGGCCGGATCTTGGCATAGAAGAAGTAGCGAACAGCTCCCCTCGCTCGCCTCGATCCCGAGCCACCCTTCGCAAAGGATGGTGAAGGCGGCGAGGTGAAGAACCCCGCTCGGGTTGAGATGCCGGAGCTCGACCCCCAAAGAGGGGAGAGTAGCCCGCGGAAGAGATCGGTGGAGGGGACATCGAGCCCACTCGCGTGGAAGGACGCGAACGAGACAATGTACCCCTCCGACGGGTGGGGCACGACGCCCGCCGACGGAGGCACCATCCATTCCTCCGCGCCGGTCCAAGGCCGGAGCCCGCCATACCGACGCCGCCTCGAGCATCTCCTTGGTCACCCCCGTCGGCGCCCACGCACCCATGGTTTCTTCCTCGGCTCGGGCGGCGGCACTCGACGACTCGCCGGCATCTCCCTCTCACTCTCCGAGAAACGTTGGCAAGGAAAGGCAGATTGGATCTAGAAAGTAGGGGCGGCGGCGATCTCCTTTTCCCCGCCAGCCAGACGGAATGGGAGAAAACTAATTCCGCCCTCCGCCCCTTCTATTTATAGACAACACGAGGCGGATGCGCCGAGGTGAACGGGTCGTGGTGGCCCACCACGCACTACGGCCCCTCCAGAGGCAGCCATGTGCCCGCCACGCGACAGGCAACGGGCGAACGCAGTAAAAGGCGGCAACGGTTACTCCCGGCGATGGTAACGGTAACTCTACCCAACGGCTATATCTCAACGGCTCTTTTTTACTGCAGATAGAAACTACCCGAGCTCATCGCCAACGGCCGCATTTTTGAGGAGTATCTCACGACCGGGAACTCGAATCAACGACGAACTCTAGGTTCGAAGGCCGGCCCCCCTGGGAGCACGAAGGCCGCCCGGAGACAACCCGAGCGAGGAGCACGATGGAGGAGAGGCATCGACGGCCTGCGCTCCGAGCTCGGGGGCTCCTCCCGAAGTGCGCTTGAGTCGCCAGAGGTGACGAAATGACCTTAGGTCATCCTCCACGACGAGGAGGCATCGAGCCCCCGAGATCCTTGCGAGGTCTCGGGGACCATAGAGGTCAAACCCCTGGAACATGAGGTCGGTCCACAAGCTGACCAAACGAACAAGCTCGCTGCGAAAGCGAGCTCGGACCTCACTCAAGTCATCCGCTAGCAGCTCACCGAGCACTCGATTTCGGCCATCGAGGTAAAATCGAGCACGAGCTCGCCCCTTCCCTCGCAACGAACGAAGCATGGGAACAAATGAAAAAACACGAATCATTCCAAGCCTCCGTGAGAACTTCCCGTTCTCGTGGAGCCTCTGGGCGCACTCCGTGGGCCGCTGTAGCACCCAACCCGAGAGCTCGGTTTTTGACTTCAACCGCGACCTCAACAAGCCAAAAGCGCCTGAAGGAGAGCCTCACCCCTCCAGACGCTCGGGGGCTACTATGGAATACCGATATTCCAGATATCCTAAAAACAGGCCCAATTCAAAACAAAGGCCCAGCAATAGCCGGGCCCAGCTCGTAAGACGCACGACGGGGCGAGCTCTATCCCGCCTCACACGTACTCGAGCTCGCTCACTCCCCTCCGTCTCGGACGAGCTCCTCCGGAGGCGAGCTCTTCTCATACGAGCTCGAGCTCAGCTCATCGACAACTTTCCGCCTCGGACGAGCTCTAACAGTAACGAGCTCTCCCCTCCCATACGAGCTCGAGCTCGGGTTACGAGCACTTCTCCGTCTCGGACGAGCTCTTCTCCTCACACGAGCTCAAGCTCGAGCTCGGCCCATGAGCACTTCTCCACCTCGGACGAGCTCCCGTGTCGATACGGTGCCCGAGTAGACGCCCGACAGAAAGCCCATACCGCGGCGCCGACCGACGGGCGCCATGGCTATCTGTCGGGAGCTACAACCTGCGGCGAGATATCAACAGGGGAGCGAGATCCCTAGGGGCACGCGTGGCGAAGGCTGGTCAGTCCAAACCCATGCCACGCCCGGGCATAACGGACAACGGCTACAAAAACAAACACAGCCCCGACGATATTCTTCGAGCTCTCCGGCAAGCTCTCTTGTCCACATATTTTCTTGCGACATGCCGTACTCCACCCTTCCGTCCAGCGCCGCAGATCCCGAAAAGTCTTTAGTTTGGTTTTGGATAATTGATGACACCCCAGACTAACCTTTATGCTAAGTGGTTGAATTAATTGAGGTGGTTCTAGCAAAGTGATCATGATGGATGGACGATGACGATCGAAAAGATTGATCAAGTGCTCGTGTTTTGAAAAAGAAAGAGAAAAACAAAATCCTATGGACTCAAGGCAAAGGTATAAAATAGGGTATTTGTTTTGCTGGTCAAGACGCAATAGAGTGCGTGATCGGATTTAGGATAGATAACCGTACTATAAAGAGGGAAAATCTTTAATCGCAATGGTTATCTAGTGCCACTAAGTGTGAGTCTCATTTGCATATACTTAACGCTTAGTGACGTGGTGAGAATGCATGAGAAAGCCCGGAAAATTTATTTGTGAAAATCTATCTCAAATGCTATTTCGTTTTAGCACTTTTGGGAGAAAGAATATTAAATGGTTATAATTAGAAAAGAGATATGCTTTGCGTTGGCCACTAAAGTTGCAAAGCCATGCATGTGCGTTGGCTTCTGTCATCCATTCATTTGGATTGCAGTGCAGCAGCAATTCACAGATCGACGGGTTTGAATTTAAAATGCGACGTGGCACATCATGGTTGGCCTGCTGCCGTCGGCACATTTGACATTCACGAAAATAAAAAAAAAAAGGAAGAGAAAGAGAAGCTGCTGGGCCGGCCTGCTGCCCACGTCCGAGCTGCTGGCCCATGGCCTGCCGTGCGCTGCGGCTGCCGCTCGGCTAGCAAGGCAAACATCGGTTCACTTCAGTACTGATTCGTTCCTCTGCCTTGAAGCAGCAGCCGCCCCCTGTGCTCTCTGTTTCTCGGTCAAGCAGCGTCACATTTCCTCCCGTTGGCCAGCAGGGCACCAGCGAGCGCGTGGAGGCAGTGAGGGAGCCGACCCTTGGAAGGCAGGCACCGTCGGCCAGCGAAGGGATAAGGCCGGGCGGCTCTGCTCCTAGCTCCCCCTCTCGGTTAGTACACGGTTAGTACACAAAAGAAATAGTGAGCTCATTTCTCTCTTCCCCGTCTCAAACCCTAGAAGAGAAAGTTGAATTTCTCCATCCCTTCACTCCTTTGATTTGTGCTCCAATCAAGTGAAGGGTAGTGCTCTAGAGATCGATTTGAGAGCTCCAAGAAAATCCCCTCCCTCTCTTCTCCTAGCTTGTGGCTCATTTGAGAGTGGATTTGGGGAAACCCTAGGTGCATGCATTTATGATTCAATTTTTGGCACTAGATGATTGTTGCAATTGGGGATTTCTTGTTTTTCTTGGAGAGCACCACTACGGTTTGGTGATTGTTGAGGCGCTTGCCCACCTCCCAAACTTTGATTTGTGAGGGGTTTGTGATCTTTTCGATGAGCAACAAAGTTTTCATAAGGGAGTGCCAAATTGATACTCTAGTGGATTGCGACGTGTCATTGAGTTACCCCTCAATCGCGTGGTGTCAAGAGGGCCTTGTAATTGTAGTGAGACAAGGCTATAAATACCCGCCACCTTGAACCACCGTTGAGACGGACTAAGTATTCACACAGTATTCTTACCCAACAAATAAGTGGAGACTAGCTTGAGAGTGCTCAAGTGAACTCCACCGGAGTGAACAAATCATTTGTCATCTCATTTGTCATTGATTATCTCCCGGTGATTGGCTTCATATTGCATCATCTTCCGGTGATTAAATTGACTTGCCGCTACACGTTGGTATAACACCTCTACTCTCTACCTTGCAATTACATTGAGATATATATTGTGCTTGTGTAGAATTGCTAGTTGGGTAGCTTTCTAGAATTATTTAGTGTAATATTAGCTTGCTCATCTAGTTGGTAAAGTAGCGACATAGCAATTGTGTGAATTAGAGATTGTAAATCCTAGAATTGCTATTAGGTGGCTTGCCGACAAGTAGAGCTAGAGCAACCCCATTTACGCTTTGTTATTGTCTAACAAATTGTTCTAGTGAATTGTAGAATTTTTATTAGGCTATTCAACCCCCCCATTTAGGACCTTACAGATCCGGCAGCAGACAATGGCGCATGCCTGGCTGATGGTGGGACGTATTGCCGGCTATAACGGCGCTCGCGAGCTCGGTGCTCCTCCACACCCGACCGCCGAGCTCAGAGCTCGGCGGCTTGGCGTACAGGACGTCGGGAATCAGAGCCGCCCCCTACGCACCCTACAAGAATAGGCGAGCAGACTACGACGTGCAAGGCGGCGACGGCGCTACAAGACGCCGGGGCGGTCCAAATATGCCCCCACCACCGCCTACTTGCTTTTTTTACCTCTCTCACTTTGTTTTCCTTCTCCATCGAAGTCCTCCTCTTGATGAACCCCATGTATCCCCCTTGTAATTATAAAAGGGGGCCCTCGGCCATCTGGAGGGGGCAAGCTCTCAAGCATACAAGCCTTCAACACACACACCCTCACAGAGACCTGGGAGCTCATCTCTCTCTCTCGACTCGCTTGTACTCGTCCCGGTACGAGCCTTTGAGCTCAGATAGTGCAAACACTGGACTAGGGAGCTCGGTAGCCTCGAACCAGTATAAATCTCGTGTCACTGTCTCATGAGTTAGGCTATCTTAGCACACACTAACCAGTCGATTACTGGGACTGTGGTATACGACCACGACAATAGGTTTTCAATAAATATTTTTATAGAAAAGACAAGTAAAAGTTGTTTTTTGGAGACCGTGTCGCTGTCCTAAACGTCTTTCTTTTCAAGTATGGAGGGAGTACAAATAAAAAGTGGTACAGTAGCCGAACCCAAAATATTTCACTAACTAAACATGCCTGAAACCGTTGAACCATCCGGTCTGCTGCTTGTCTCTGGTGGTGTGAGTGCTACTGTCTTTGGTGGTGGGCTCTGCAGCTGCTGTTGGGCCCGGCCTGGCTGCTACTACCGGCCTGCGCTTGTGCGTATGGATAGTGAGTCACGTGCGTGTTCCCTTTTCATGTTTATTGACTTTTGATTTGAGGTTGTATTTTTAATTTCAAAATTTGATTAATATATATCCACATAGATTATTTTAATACGCTATTCACAACAGAATACTCTATTTTAGCATCTGAGTTTTTTTTTAGCTTTGGATAGACCGTGAGTATATGAATTAATTAATATGCACATTTTCAGTATATCCAATAAAATAACTCTTCAACACAAAAGTCTTATGACTATACCCATCCTCCTACAGAAAGTCTTCGTTTGAAAGTGTAACATGTGCAGATTTGACTTCGTTACCAAAATCATCAATTGTATTGCGTAAGTAGATTATATGAACTTAAAAGGTAGCTTCCTTTGGAGTTAGACAATGACATACAACTTGTCATGCTAGCTGCCAATCTTGAATTCTTTAGCGTATAATTTACGCAATGTGACTTCCGTGTGAGCTATTGTAAGTCATCGATCTAGTTGAGTTGGGGAAAGTTTGCTGCTTCAAGGAAATCAGGGAGGATGGCTGAAATCTTTGAGAAAGTGGAGTTCGTCGACCAAGATGAGAGCGTGCAGGTTGTTGCAGACAACGTCCGTGACACTGGTGAGGTTCCTGAAAGGTATGTCAGATCTGAGACTAATCATGATCCTGTCATCATCGATGCCGAGGGTTATAATCTACCGGTAATAGATATGTCAAGATTGCTCAACCCCGATTTTTCTGAGGAGGAGACTGCTAAGCTTGGATCTGCTTGCGAGCATTGGGGATTCTTCCAGGTTTGTCTTGTGGCAGAAATTACCACCCTTTGAAGCATGCCTCCCCACATTTATCTCACTATCCGTCACTCAGTCTGTATGTACAATTCAGTTGCCTTGTATCTACTACTCTGATGATTATTTCACTTATTAAGTAAAGAGAGATCCACTGTTTCGCTCTGTTATACCATGGTTGACACTAATCCCAATAAACTCATGGGATTTGTGTGAGAATTGCAGCTAGTGAACCATGGATTGGATGGAGGATTGTTGCAGCAAATTAAGGCTGACATCACAAAATTCTTCAGTCTTCCACTGGAAGAAAAGTTGGCAGTGGCCATTCCACCAAATGGCATGGAAGGGTTTGGACACTACTTTGTTTTCTCTGAGGAACAGAAGCTGGACTGGGTCGACATGTTGTTCCTTGCCACACGGCCTACTGAGCAAAGGAAACTGTCCTTCTGGCCTGCAAAGCCTTCCTCATTCAGGTGAAATTATCTTAATTCAGCCAGTTCGTGCCATGCTTTAAGAAACTTTTGGATTTGATGCATGTAACAATTGGACATTAGATCCTAAAATAGATAGCACAAGGAGTTGGAGAATTGCTTCTGTAAGCTAACATGGAAGATGCCTTTCCAATAACATCTGGATGTACAAAGATTTTTATTCAACATGTATGACAGTATATTTATTCAAATTTCAAATTGGGCTTTTACATGGACGCTAGGTACAAGAAACCCCCGTTTTTGATGCTGATGTTTGCTCCTTCTAGGGACACGCTGGATAAGTACTCACTGCAGCTGGCAAATGTTTCTGCACAATTGTTCAAGTTTATGGCCAACAACCTTGGTGTTGATCAGGAGACATTCCTTAGTGTTGAAATAATAAGGCAATTTCCAGATTAATTTCAAAATATAAATCATGACAAATAGATGAACTAGATTAAACATGTTTAAATTACTAGCATGACAGATCAGTATATCGCATATACTAGCAGGACAGATCATGATATCACGTAGTATGAACATAATAACTAGTGTAAACCCAACTTGTACACTAGATATGTTTATACTGGCCGACGTTGAGGACAACGTAATGAAGAGGTTCCCCGAAAGCGACGCCGAGGTCCTCCAGTCGCCGCCGCCGCTCGCCGATCGGCGGGCCGCCGAAGAAGTCGAAGAAGCCGTCGAAGAAGACGGCGCTTGACGGTCCTCTGCGTGTCCTTCCCGGAAGACGAGCCGTGACGATGATCGGGAGCGAGCGATCAAGAGCGCTTCCCAAAACCTTATTCGCCTTCTCCCGCCGCAGGATCGCAAAGACGAGGGTTTCGAGACCTGCCGCCCGGGCCGCCGGTGCACGCAAGCAATCGGGCCGGAGTAGCTACGGCGGCGCAACAACAAGAAGAGGCGAAAACTATATCTCAATTCTCCGGAGTTGAGAGATTGTCCATTCAAGGGACTCCTCTCTAAACCAAGATGAGATGTCGGATCTGATTTTTGGCGTGGCCGTAGGTCGCTTATATATCCCGAACATCGTGTCGCGATCACGATCGCTTTAGGACTCTCTACTCGTCGAGTCGGTTCAGATTCTGCAGCTTGAAGACCAAGATTACCAAAAATAGAATGGGCCTTTGAGATCTCTCTAGGAATTTCCGAATTTGTTATTGGGCCAAGCCCATCTAAATTCCAACAATCCCCACCGGATCTCAAATACCCATTTAGAGATTTGCCAATTCTCGCCGCTTTTAATATACCAAAGATTTCGGCAGAGAGATGTGAAGTTGAACTTCGCCTAGGTCCTTAGGCTACACTTATTCACAACTTGAACAATGGACTACGCCTTGAATTGCAAGTTTTGTGCGAACAAGCTTTACTTAAAGCCACACTAGTACTGGTGCGCCAAAGAGCCTTACCCCGTGGGTGGAGCATATACGTCATACTCCCCGGTCTCTTCATGAGCTTACTAGAGACCACCCAAGTCTCATAGATCTGCGACGTTTAACAATCAAACTCATATAGGTATGTTCTTTCAAGAATGCTCAGTAGGATCGCATCTTCGCTTGTTAAAGCCAATAGAACATATTAAGGCATTAGCCAACCTTGCCATCTGATGCTTCAACGCATTTGAGAGTTATTGCATCTTCACTTAGAGAGGGTTATAAATATACTCTCCTCGGTTTACCAATAGCTTGTTCTTCCCGGATCCTTAGTCACGGGATCTCCGATCAAAAAGGTTGGGTTACTACTATCAAAACTCATATGGGTCTCATACCCATCTCCCTCGATGCAATTTCTATCACATTACGTGATAGCCCTTTAGTAAAGGGATCTGCCGGGGTTTTTGTCTATCTCGTATATAAGATACGCTTATTACTCGGAGAGTTTCTCAACTTCCCGGCCAGTCTTCAAGCGTCTTTTTAACGTGTCTTGTTGACTTTGAATTATCCTTAGCACTATTCACTTTAGTGATCACCGCTTTGATTATCACAGTTCATAAGGATAGCCGGTACGGTTTTTTCAACCACCTAAGGCAAGTCGGATAAGAGCTCACGCAGCCACTCGCCTCTGCAGATCTTTTTTCTAAAGCAAAGAAGTTTCGCTTTTATGGTTGACTTAGTCAAAATAGTCTCATTTACAAGACCTCCATGACACTGCGCCACCTCCAAGAGTAAAGACATACCCAGTTGTGGCGTAGATTTGAGCAATATCGATATATCGGTTCGCATCACTATATCCCTCTAGCACATTTGGGTGCCCTAATAGTGTATGCCATAACTCATTGTACCTTTAAGATAGCACAAGACCCTCTCTAGTACATGCCAATGATCATCACCCGGGTTGGACATATACCTACTCAACTTGCTCACAAAGAAAAGAGATATCCGGTCTAGTTGCATTTGCTAGATACATGAGTGAACCAACAATCTGAGAGTACTTCAACCGATCTTTAGTACTCTTCTTATTTTTCCGCAATGTCACACACTAGGATCATAAGGTGTTGGAGAAGGCTTTCTATCCATAAAGCCAAAACGGCTCAAAAGCTTCTCAACATAGTGAGATTGCAACAATATAATCCCACTCTCTTCCTTAATTTGCTTGATGTTTAGAATTACATCAGCCTCTCCTAGATCTTTCATGTCAAAACTCTTAGACAAGAGAGACTTGACTTCATTGATCACATCAATGTTGGAACCAAAAATTAAGATATCATCAACATATATAAGCATAATATAACAGATTCGCCCCACCATGTCGATAATACACACACCTATCAGCTTCATTGACAACATAACCGGCACTAGTTAACGTAGTGTCAAACTTCTCATGCCATTGTTTAGGTGCTTGTTTCAAGCCATACAAAGATTTCAATAGCTTGCTCACCTTTTGCTCTTCACCTTTTACTACAAATCCATCGAGTGATCCATGTAAATCTCCTCATCCAACTCTCCATACGTAAAAGCTGTCTTTACATCCATTTGATAAATGATCGGACCATATGAGGCAGCCAAGGATAGTAGTGTTCGAATAGTGGTCATTCTAGCAACAGGTGAGTAAGTATCAAAGAAATCCTCGCCCTCCTTTTGAGTATAACCCTTTGCCACAAGCCGAGCCTTGTACTTGTCAATAGTACCATCGCCTAAGCTTCTTCTTGAACACCCACTTACATCCAATTGGTTTATAACCGAATGGTAGATCAGATAGCTCCCAAGTTCCATTAGAAAGAATCGAGTCCATCTCACTATGAACAGCTTCTTTCCAATCATCTACATCTGGGGATGCATATGCCTCGAGATAGAGGTGGGAGTATCATCCACAAGGTACACAATGAAATCATCACCAAAAGATTTTGCAATCCTTTGTCTCTTGTTTCTCACAGAACTTCATTGTCATCCTTCTCAAGTGGTTGTTCAAATGCTACCAACCCACTAAAATCTCATATCCAAGGCGTTTTGGTCTCTTTATTAATTGAATATTGACTTTGGAACATCCCCACGCGCAAGTATGAAAGTGATGGTTTCCTACCAACCCACATCTCATATGGCGTTGTCTCTTTATTTACTTTTGGAACTCTATTCGACAGACATGACTTGGTTCCTTCCCCCACCATGCCTTAGATAAACCGGCCAGTTGTCTAACATGGCGTTAACCAAGTCGATCAGGCGTGCGGTTTTTCCTCTCGGCAATTCCGTTGGATTGAGGCGAATAGGAGGCGTCCTCTCGTGAATAATACCATGTTCGCACAAAACTCATCAAATATTATAGGAAAATATTCACCACCACGATCTGACCTTAGACGTTTAATCTTTCTCTCTAGTTGATTTTCAACTTCAGCCTAAAAAGATTTTAAAGTAGTCTAATGCCTCATCTTTAGTTTTTTGCAAGTAAATATAGCAATATCTAGAAGCATCATCAATCAATGTCATGAAATATCTCTTTCCACCTTTAGTCAACACACCATTCATCTCGCATAGATCAGAATGTATGAGCTCTAGAGGTGCCAAGTGTCTCTCCTCCGCCGCCTTGTGAGGCTTTCGAGGGGTTGCTTAGATTGCACACAACTATGGCACTTAGAACCTTTGGCAATAGTGAAATCACGAATTAACTTCAAGCTAGATAAATGTGACATCAAACCAAAGTTCACATGACATAAACAAGAATGCCAAACACTTGAACTATCATTTATTGTGCCACAAATATGATTCAGCGACTTATTACATAAATCTGCCAAACTTAGGCGGAACAAGCCACCACGGTCAGTAACCCTTACCAATAAATTGTCCATGCTTAGACATGACTACTTTATTGGACTCCATCACTACCTTAAACCCATCTCTTAAAAGAAGGGAAACACTAACAAGGTTCTTGCGAATAGTAGGGACATGTTGCCGTTTCTTGGTTATGCGATTTTACCTGAAGTAAACTTCGTTCTCTACCGCGCCAACACCACGAAAAGTAAGCATGTGACCCATTCCCCATTAGGACAAGAAGAACCTTGTAGTTCTTTATAAGAAGAAAATAAAGAGATGTCAAATACACACATGAATATTAGCACCCTTGTATCAACCCACCAACTTGGTGATTGAAATACCGATAGTACAAGAGGAACATTCTTCATACTCTTCATCGGCATTGCTAATAGTCACGAGGTTGACATTCTTATTATTCTCACTGAAAAAAGTGACCAAGCCGTTTATAAGTGAAGCAAGGCACCTCATCATTTTTTTTCTTCTTCTCGAAGGTAGTTGCTAACTTGGTATTGAAAGATTTATTCCCTTTGTTCTTGCCATGTGGGTTTTCTTGCACAATATTAGTGCTAGAATGGCCCTTGTTCCCCTTCTCAATAGTATTCTTCACCCGAATCTTTTCATCAACATCAAGAGATGCTGCTCAGGTTTACAAACTGATATTTTACGTCTCTTGTGTTTTAGAATTGTCTTAGAATTTCTTCCATGAAGAAGGCAACCTAGCAATAATGCATCCGGCTACAAATTCATCGGGTATGACATACTTAAGGAGTTCAAGTTCTCTTGCCATGTGTTGAACCTCATGCGCTTGCTTGAATATAGATCGGTTAGCAACCATCTTGTAGTCATGAAAGCTCTCCATAATGTACAACTCGGATGTACCAATGGTTGCATTCGGTTGATCCCACAATGCCCTCTCATCTTGGAAGTGCAAGTTTGCATCTTCTAAATGACTAGCAAGACCGTTTAGGATTGTTCTTCTAAAGATAGTGTTGTCTCCCCGAATCTTCTCTTTTCTCTAGAGATATTTCCCCGAGGCGATCCAACAAGTAACCCAGAACATCTTAGCCTCTAACCCAGAGCATGGCCTTAACTCGCCACCTCTTTATATGTGCACTAGAAAACTTTTCTAGTCTCAAAGACGTCGATGAAAACACCATAGTTAAATCAAGAAAAAAGCCTATATTAAGGTTTTTGGATTGTTGAAATAATAAGGTAATTTCGATTAATTCCAAAATATAAATCATGACAAATAGATGAACTAGATTAAACATGTTTAAATTACTAGCATGACAGATCGGTATATCGCATATACTAAGCGGGGACGCATCATGATATCACGTAGTATGAACATAATAACTAGTGTAAAGCCCAACTTGTACACTAGATATGTTTATACTGGGCGACGCTGAGGACAACGTAATGAAGAGGTTTCAAGCGACGAGGTCCTCCAGTCGGCGTAAATCGATCGATGTTCTTCTTTGAAGAAGTCGAAGAAGTTTGTCGAAGACGGCGGCGGGGCGGTCCTCTGCGTGTCCTTCCGGAAGGCAGCCGCGTGATCGATCGGGAGTGTCAAGACGCTTCCCCAAAACCTTATTCGCCTTCTCCCATTGCAGGATCGCAAAGACGAGGGTTTCGAGACCCGCCGCCGCCCGGCCGCTGGTGCACCCAAGCAATCGGGCTGGAGTAGCACGGCGCAACAACAAGAAGAGGCGAAAACTCTATCTCAATTCTCCGGAGTTGAGAGATTGTCCATTCAAGGGACTCCTCTCTAAACCAAGATGAGATGTCGGATCACGATTTTTGGCGTGGTAAAAGGCTGCTTATATATTAGAACATCGTGTCGCGATCACGACGTTTAGGACTCTCTACTTCGAGTCGTTCGGGACTCTGCTGGAAAGAACCAAGATTACCAAAAATAGAATGGGCCTTTGAGATCTCTCGGAATTCCGAATTTGTTATTGGGCCAAGCCCATCTAAATTCAACACTTAGTACCCTCAAGGGTCTACCTCGAGCATGAGGATCAATCTATTACCCTCCCCGTAGTCAAGCCGAGGTGGGGTTTAGGCCCTCACCGCATACGGATGGTGTTGGCTGCGTTTTTTATACCGAAGCCAGGACCCGAGAAACCGCCGGGGTCGGGAATCGATAAACCGTCGATTCTAGGTAAACCGGCCTAGTTCTGGGACGGTTTGGAATTTGAATTGTTTGAATTCAAACGGCCCGGCTGACGGTAAAAATCCGATAAACCCGGGGCGGTTTGGAATTTATACCGCTTAGGTTTGAGCGGTTTACCGAAGCGGTTTGAGCTTGTTTGAGCGGTTTTTCAAAATTCAAAATGTAATTTTTTTATAAAATGCTAAAAAATTTCTAAAAATACTTCATGATTTGTAGAATCCAATGATGTCAAATTACTTAAATTTGAGTGTGTTTAGTATGTTTTTCGACCTTCATGATTTAATGGGCCTTAATGGGCCGGTGTGTATTTTTCTTTTTCTTTTTTCAAACTTAGATTTGAAATTTTTTTATACCAAACCAACTCCAATTTGACAAATTTTTACACCCTTGGCTTCTATAAATCACGAACTATTTTTACAGAATTTTTTCAACGATTTTTTCAAATTTTAAATTTTGAATTTGTCTTCTTTTATACCGCCGGTCCGTAACCGGACCCGGCCGGTATAAACGGTAACCGCGGTTTACCGTCCCAGTAGAAAAAACGCGAGGTGTTGGCATGACATTCCTCCTCCATGTCAATGATGTCGAAGGACTACAAATCAGAAAGGATGGAAAATGGTTCTCTGTGCAAGCCATGCACGGAGCACTCATTGTGAACATAGGCGATGTTATAGAGGTAATTTGGCTTAACGGTTACTCCATATGTTATAGAAAAAAAGGGTGTCACTGTAAGTGATAACACTTGCATATTCATTCGGACTGCATCACATAAACCATCAGCCTTTTAACATTATTTATCTCCAACAGATCCTCACCAATGGCAGGTACAAGAGTGTTGAGCACAGGGCAGTAATAAACCCCAACAAGGAAAGGATTACCATTGCAACATTCCAGAGCATTCACCTTTACTGCACAATTGGCCCACTTCAGGAGTTGCTGACAGCAGATGAGGCACGCTACAAGGTGATAGATGGTGTTGAGTTCACCAAAGGGCTACTTTGCTGCAAAGCTAGAAGGCAGGAGGTACTTGGAGAGCTTGAAGATAGGCCTATGAGATTCCGGTATTTTATTGTATTTTAACATGTTTACCTTGATGGCTTGATCTTTCCTTTGAATGGGTAGTTATTGATAGTGTTCCTTCGCTTTCCGCAAAGTTGTGAGTTGGCGTCAAGATTGACAAGCGCTCACTTTGAAGGCTCACTAGTACTTTGGAGATCACAGTATTGAGCCTCTTCGCGTCCTTTGAATTTTTTGAACGTAATATTATTATTTTTTTGAACGTAATCGCGTCCTTGTGATGACCTTCGCGAAAATTAGGTTTTAAGTTTGTTTGTCATAAACTTCTTTGTGTGCCTTGAATTATTGGTTGTAATAAGTTGGTCTGATTCCTCTTTAACAGGTTAAAGCCATGAGTTAATATTTGTGGATTTGCGTTGAAAAAAAAATTATTTGTGGAAGGAAAGTATAGTTTATTATTTGTAGTGAACGTCATTGTCCTGCATCTGCCCTCGAGAAATTAAATAGGCAATCGTCCAATCCGCTACTTCATTCTTTTCTATTTCTTGAAAGTGACATTGTCAATTGCAATCAGTAGGAGCTTGGACTTTGGTGACAGGCCATGTGATTTTCTGCTGGATAGGTTCAAAACTTCATATAGATTAGTCTGTCCACATAAGCATCATCTATTCAGATCTTCAATACCTCAAGGGTACAGTACAACAGGATATCTTCTGAAAAGAATCAGTCAAAGCAACCACCAGAACCTGCAAGATCAAGAAATATCAATGGCTCACGCTAGAGCTTCAACATCTCTACCGGTGGCAAATGTGCAGGAACTAAGCACAGACTTGCAGCAGATCTGAGGAGCAGGTACCTGAGAGGTACATCAGGGCAGAGGCTGACACTGAAGATCTCACCACTGGTTATGCTAATAGCTCTGCGACTGAAATTCCTATCATTGATCTCAGCAAGTTGTATAATCCCCAATCATCGCGTGAAGAGTGTGAAAAGCTCGGATCCGCGTGTCAGCAGTGGGGCTTCTTTCAGGTATGAAGAGATTATTTCTTGCTGTTTCTAATTGGACGGTTGCCCACTTGCCAAGCACCAAGGCGGTGCTAATCAGATTTTTTGTAGTTAAAGTTTAATTGTTTCAGTGTCAAAAGATAAGGGTGATAAACGCATATGTGGTTTCGTGTCACCTAGTGCATAGTGATCTCATCCTTCATCTCCTACAGCCTCTGTATATGGCTCCGTGAAGCCCGGTTTTCATGTATAGTAGATTTATCATGATTAGTACAACTTCACCAAAATGATCCTGATCCATTTTTGAGTTTGACTTGTGCAATCAATGGGAATGAAATTGAAGCATTGACACGAAAAACTGCAGCTAATCAACCATGGGGTGCCAGACGAAGTGATCTGTAACCTGAGGGAAGACATTGCCGAGTTCTTCAATCTACCATTTGAAACCAAGAAGGCATACTCACAGCTACCGAACAGCCTTGAAGGCTATGGCCAGGCCTTCGTTGTGTCGGAGGGAGCAGAAGCTGGACTGGGCGGACATGTTCTATCTTGTGGTGCGACCGAATGAGGCTAGGGACCTGAGGTTCTGGCCTGCTCACCCTCCTTCCTTCCTTCAGGTAACCAACCGGCCAAAAGTTGCAATTCGTACAGATCATAAACGTTGCTTTGTGAGTTATGCTTTCTTCCTGGTTGATCCTGGGAACTCTGTTTGCTTTGCAGAACATCCATAGATAGGTACTCCTTGGAGGCGGCGAAAATGGCACGCTGCTTACTGGAATTCATGGCCATGACATGGGAGCAGAGCCGGCATCACTGCTAGAGATGTTCCAAGGGCAGCCACAAGGCTTCAGGATGAACTACTACCCACCGTGCCGGCAAGCCAACCGGGTTTTGGGCATGTCGCCGCACACAGACGCCGCCGGCCTGACACTGCTTCTCCAGGTGAATGGCATGCCGGGCCTGCAGATCAGGAGGGACGGCAGGTGGTTCACCGTGAACGCTCTAGAAGGGGCGTTGGTAGTCAACGTTGGCGATGTACTTGGAGGTGATGGATGCAGTCTGTCTAGCTCTAGCACCCTTGTTTGATGCTTTCTCACTGATCTCATATGAACAATGCGTCCTGTTACTGCATTACAGATCCTGAGTAACGGCAGGTACACAAGTGTCGAGCACCGGGCAGTGGTGCACCCGAACAGAGAGCGCATCTCGGCGGCGGTGTTCCACCGGCCATGCCAGGATGCCGTGATAGGCCCTTTGCCGGAGCTCCTGAACGACAACAGCAAACCGCGGTACAGAGCAATGGGCTACATGGAATTCATGAAGCGGTACTATTCAGCAAAGCTCGACGGACGGAATCGCCTGGAGGCTTGAGAAATGAGCTGTGAACTCAACGGAAGTCTCAGCAGTCAGCATGCTTCAGATGACATGCTTCGTTGCTTTGACAGGTCTTGTAGTCGTTTTGTTTTATACATGTTGGGGTTGGGACTAACAATTTTATCTCAGTAGTTTGTCCAGTACGTTTTCTTTTCTATTCTCATGCACCTGAAACTGAAATCCACAATAATCACAGGCATCCCCCTCAACTCTCCTCGCCAGCTTCCTCAACAACACGACTGGGCCTCGCTCGGTGCGTTTCAGCGCCCGCTGCATGGCAGCACATCGAGCCACTCGCCAGCGCGACTGGGACGGCTCCGGCGTCCCGTGCGGCACGCGAACCGTGGGCCTCCTCGAGGAGAGGTGTCGCAAACGCGACAAATCTCGCCTCTAACTCCCTCCTGAGCCGTAGAAGAGTAGCCCGCAACGCCGACATCTGTGTTGCCATTAGTTGTAGAAGTCAGCAGGAGGAACCTGACTCAAACCTCGAACACCTCCTGGGCTGCAGTACTTAACGGGAACAACCACATCGGCAGCAAGTGAGATTGCCGACGGACAGCTGCAGCCTCCTCAACCACCAATGTGGCATATGATTGCAGAATGTGAGGAGGGTACAGCAAAAAGTGAATTCAAGGTGAATAATTTTCCAGAGATGGATGAAGGTTGAATAGGATGTCGATTTTGTATTTTGGAACCCTTCTGATCTTGAAGTTTGGAGGGAACCACTTATAGACATAGTTTCCAGTCATCAGGGCGTATTGAATATTTCGCACGAGAAAAACGACTGATTAATAAACGAAAACGACATACCGCCAGAAGCATTTACATGGTGTCTAAAATGGGGGTAAAGAGCCATTTAGATGAACGGTGGTAAGAGATACAGGAAGCATCAATGCATTGGATGTGTTTGATCAGATGTAACCCGTTGGATGTGTAAATACATGATTTACGGATAGAAGGGTTCATGATGTTTGAGGGCTCCATTGTGATTGGGTTGATGTTGATTTGACGAATTAATACTTTACTAAGCAAAATACGCTCGTCAAGGCTGCACTGCAGACAATGTACATATAATTTATAGCTTGTACTCAAGCCAAAATTGTAGTCGTGATAGTCTTAACATGCACGTTTGAGCTGTGCCAATAAGGATATGACACTCCGGTGTATTACAATTGTTAAAAATTTATCATAAACAATTAAGTTAAGAAACATGGAAGTTGCACATGTTGTATTTTTCCACTGTGTGGACAGATAAAAACACCTAATTAGCGGCTCTCATATAAATTCCTGATAAAAGGTTTTTCCTTTTTATCAAGAACCAATTGTATTGTTTTTCCTGACCAAAAGCTTGCCATGCCATTTAATTTTTCCTTTAGCTTGCTTGTTAAAAACTGCCGAAGAGACCTTTCTTTAATTGCTTTCAATTATTCTTAGCAATATGGAAAATTCAAGGATATTTGGAAAACTCAAGGATACTTTTTGAAGATGCTCGACATCATATTCATCCAAATTTCCATTTTACACATTCGAAGTCAAATCCTTTGTTTTGGTCATTAGGATTGGTTCTTATATTTTAGTGAGCGTATTACGATCTTCTAAATTAAAACTTTGACCTTTTTGTATTGTTTGTGAGTATGATATTGATAGTACACTAAATTAAAAATATAATAGCATCAAGTTTGCATTTTAAGTTAAAAACTTCTTAGACAATTGTTGGTAAAAATTATAAATATATCTGACGACTTAGATTTGTGTATTTGTATTTTTGAGATATTTATTCCTTAATTAATTTTCAAAGGAAAAGGGCATATGACGTCATCAACACATCATGGTTCAATAGGAGAGCACGGCGCACGGTTTAGGCTCCATCAGACTTGAAGGCCTTCCGGCTGTCGCTCACTCGCCCGCCCGCCGGTGGTTCTAGCGGGAAGGTGGCGACGCTGCTCAGCTCCGGGAGTCACAATCCCTCCTCCCAAGTCTCGAAGTATCGATGGCGCTGCTATGTCCCGGACAGCTGGCGGCCCTGCGTGCCTTCACCGCGCTGCTCCAACCCCTGATCCCTCGCGCAACACTGGTGCGGTCAGTCTTGACAGCGTCGTGACTTCTGCACCACGACGACGCTGCTCTGTTCTGGAGCCACCTCGAAACTTGGATCAAGAAGTAATCCAAAGAAAGCTGCATGCATACCAATATC
>JADLZK010000795.1:0-187734 GCA_015847255.1 Hyparrhenia diplandra | reverse complement strand
CGACGCGCATCGTTCGGCGAGGGCCACCCGTCTTCCTCGTCTGGTCATCCATCCCCACTGCACAGAGCCTCACTTTGCCCCCTCCACACGCCCGCCTCCACACGCACCGCCACCAGACCCACATCCACCCTCCCAGTTGCCCGCGCTCCGCCATCTGCCTGCCCCTGCGCCCGGCCGCCCGCCCCCGGACGGTTGCCCTGTGCCCAGCCCCCGGACGTCCGCGCCCGCCCCCGGCTGCCCGCCCCCTCCCTGACCGTCAGCCGCGCCACGCCGCCCATCTCTCTGACAGATCGACGACGGGGTGGCCCCCTTCTTCTCCCTCGACTGGGTCCATGAGGGGTGGCTGTCCTTCTCTTCCCCAGCCAGATCCACGACGAATCGGCCGCCCTTCTTCTCCTCCGGCCAGATCCACGGCATGGCAGCTGCAAACCACGACGCAGTGGTAGCGGCGTCAGCGACTCTTGATGGGTTATGTTGGCAGCGAATCTCCGACAAGCCAGCAGCAGGTTCGTTTGTTTCTCTCTTTTTTCCCCATCCTAGATCTAGTGTAGTTATGGTGGCTTGATGTGCTTTTTCTATATTGAGTTCATTGTGTAGATTGAGGCATTGAGCACTAGCTCAAAGCAGATGAATATTTTTACTAGTTATTCTATCCCAATTTTAGACGAACTTCAGAGCAGGTAATGGAATTCGGCAATGGCGTGTCCTCTAGCTTTCATTAAACCTTACATACAGTGTGTTGGTGTCCCATAATTTCCAGAATCGTTCTGCACTGTCTATGTGATCAATGATTCAATGTAACCGCTAGTCCAACATTCGAACCTGAAAAATTCTTGTTAACATTCAGTCAAAACAGAACATGCAATTCATGGCTCATCTTCAGAGTCAACACAGCGTTGGCCTGCTGTACTATGGCATCACAAGCTTATTCATTGATTACAAAATTGTGCCCTGATAGAAATGCACCGACTGAACCTTCTTACATAATGGCAACTTTGGGTCAGTGGTGCTTTAGGTACTTTCTGGTCAATTGATCAACTGCCAAGATATATTGGCTGAAAACAGTGTATATGAACTGAATGATTCACACTTTTAACTGAAATAAACATTGCAAATTAGGTGTGACAGCAGCATAAACAAAAGGCAAAAGTTACTTGATTTTCTTTTTTATTGTGTAATTGTGCTCAGGTTTACTAATCTACATGTTCATGTCTACTTTGGTATGCAGAGTATGGCTACAAGTTCTACTCCAAGAAGGCAAGAACTGGGAAGGCTCTTTTGATCCAAAGGTCTCTCTGTTGATTATTTTAGTTACCTTTTTACAGTAATTCATGTTCTCAAGTGCTGCAGTTTACAATGTGTCTGAAGTATTTGAGAATCCCAGTTTTTATATACTCTCTTGGTGTCAGCATGTAATAAGAAGGCTGGCTCAGAGTCGTGAAGCTGCATGCAAAAGTCGGCTTTGAAAGAAGATGATTGTATGAGCATCAGATAGATGCAAACTGAACTTCTTCTTTAAACAAGTTTCTGACAATTAATTATTTCAATGTACCATAGGCTTATATTCAGCAGCTTGAGAGCTGTAAGCTGAAGCTTTCTCAGAACTCAGATGGAACAGGACATGCAACGAGCCCGTTACTAGGTTCACTTCCTACCCTCTCTCTCTCTTTTTTTTTTTTTTTTTTTTTTTTTTTTTGCCTGCTGACTTCTAACTGAACATCTGAAATTTTGAATAAATGAAAACCGGAACTTGTGTGTCCTGTTCTTTTAGGCCCTCTTTCTTGGAGGAGCTCTAGGTTCAAACATCAGTTCAGGTGCAAACACCAGTTCAGGTGCCTCGTCTGATCTTCATTTCTCAACATTCTCTCCAGCTGTAGATATTGTGTAGTTTGTTAAGGTATTTGTTTTCCAGAGCTAATATTTACGCTCCCAATTCCTAAAGTTAATTCCTCTGTTCCCAGTTTCCAAATGTGTGCAGCTTCAAACCAAGGTTGATGACCTCATGGAAAACACTAGAGATTATATTCAAACTGTTCTTTTGCAAAACTGCATATGCCTACTATGATATTGACCACAGAAAATTTCAACCTATGTATGCAATGTTTCTTTTGCACATCCCATTGCCAATGATGTATCTATTCCTATCTATGCCCACAGCTCCGAACCCCACGCCGATAGCCATTTGTTTTCATTAATTTGGCATATTCATGGTTTATTGCTTAATTTTAACACTATTTTGCATAGCTCGTGAACTTTTTTGCCTATTTTATAACCATATTATTGCTTAATTCTTAGCGCTATTAAAAGTATTGGTCCAGTTTTTGTCCATTTATGCATAGGACTAGTTGAATCATGATTTTTTGTGGGACGGGTATTATGAATTATCGCTTTGACAGAGATTGTTGCCTAGAGCAAACTAAAGTTTATCAGTTGTTGAATTGTTCCATACTTATCTAGTCTAGTTTATTGAATGACACGTGCAATCGGTTAATTAGCATGGCATTCTACTTGTTATCAGTTTTGGTGAGTTAATCTACTTTTCTGTGCTCTCCTACCAGCCTAGGCATCAGTCCTAGATGCTACCAGCTGTGTTGAATCTATCATGTGTCGAGAGTTTTAATTGGTGTAAATTCATGGTCAACTCAAGGATGTTGCCAGTAAAATCAACAAGAAAAGTTCTGTTAGGTGGTTGCCTTCTACTGCTTGCTGTATGTTCCTCTGTTTGATATGCATTTGTGCCTCTGCTCGGTCAGCCTTTTTGCAAATAAAACCGCTCGGTCTGCCTTTTGCAAATAAACCGGTGGTGCAAATGAACACAAGCATTATACTTGTTTTTTTTCAGAATACATAAATGTCTATTTAGGAAGACATTGTTGCCTAACTATCAATATTTAAATTACCTAAGAAAATGTAATTCATTAACAGATCATTCTTTTTTTTTTTTTTTTTTTTTCTATTGTTGTGATGATCATTTCGTTCAATCATCAAAGTAGATTTTGACATCATTACCTTTCCCTCTGTTTGTTTTGTTTTTTTTCATTTTCGGTTCCTTTTCGTTCTTTACTTCTGTACCTTAGGTTTCGTTGATTCGTAGAATGTCGGATCCGATTGCCAGGTCCGGCTCTTCGACGAAAGGTTCTCGATCCTCTTCAAGCAGTTCGTCCCGATTCGCCTACAAGCGGTGCGGTTGAGCAGCGCCCTCTTTGAGCGCTTGGGGCTGACATTTGTATAAAGCTAGTCTTTTTACATTATATCATCTTTTGCCTTTATTAGATATGTTTGTTTTTTGCAAATAAAACGGGAGGTTTGGGGCTTTTGGTTTGCAAATGAACATGAACATATATACTATACTTGCTTTTTTTTAGACTATATAAATTGCCCATTTGGGAAGAAATTGTTGCCTAACGATTGACACTTAAATTGCCTATAAATTGCCCATTTGGGAAGAAATTGTTGCCTAACGATTGACACTTAAATTGCCTAAAAAAAATACAATACAACATTACCAGCATGAACCTGCTCATCACTAATAGAGGCTCCAGGAACATCCTCTTTTTCTTGTATGACATATTATCCTTTTCTTCTAACATGCAGGATGCAGGCCATGTATGGAAGAAGCAAGATGCAGGCCATGTACAGAGAAGCTATGCAAATGTGTGCTTTTCCTAGGAACAAGATGTATGTAGTGTTGTGCACTAGAAAATTGCAAATTCAAATGTATTCTTATTCGTTAGAATGGCAGGCAAAAAAACCAATCGGTCTTATGAGAAGCTTACTACAAGTATTTTTTTACTGCAAGTATTTTTTTTTGAATTCATTTGCTTTTTTATGTGAACGTAGATATGCATTATTCTGGTTTCCCTTTTCCCATTTAAACCATAGTCAGTATCAGGGCCGCGGAGCCAAAGCTGGCGGGAAAACTTTTCTTGTGGGCGCAACCAGCCAGCTGTTAGCATTGTTGCCGGAAATAGAATATAATAATGGATTTTACTAAAAACGGCAAGGCCGTAAGGAGAGTCTAAAAAATACAGCCGGCCGTAATTTAGCTGCCCATTTTGAACAAGTGCAGCCATCGGGTTTCAAACCCACAACCGCACCACACAATCACTAGTCAATAGTTATATGATGCAATCTGTTTGTACTAATATATACAAGCAATCTTAAATAAGAAAACTTTCAATTACAAAGTTTTAGATCTCGTCGAGCACTACAACTTTGATATAGGACATTTCTCTATCCAAGGTCATTTAAAAAAATTAAAAAAAATAAAATATAAAAACTATATCCATATTTAATGAACTTGACATAAGAAATTGTATCTAAAAATTATTTTTTTTCGGAAGCAGTTCTCTTAAATGTCCTTAAAAATATATATATTTGTAGTGACGGTTTACTTTAATAGAACCGCATCTAAAAATATATTTCTAGAAGCAGTTTATAAGCTACAGTGCTCCATGGTATAGTTACTAATGGCTTCCTAAGTAGACTATTCGTGAAAGAAATACTTGGCGTCCCTGAAAATTATTTCTGTAATAGTGTTGTTGGCTGGTCAAACATGAATTATGACAAGAACGTGGCTATCATTGACCCACCATGCACGAAGCCCACTGATCAGGCATGCCGAGCAGGTATATCAAATAAGGGAAGGGTTTTGCTAAAGTATATCCAAATGATTGCGAAAGGTACGTTTAATGAAGGTCTGGTTTGGTTGTTCGTTGAGGTTTTGAGCTAATCTAAATGAAAACTTCCTCGATCTTGTGACAAATTTGTAAATTACGTATGGCATTTGTTTTCTACAAAGATATGACCATCCCGTGTATATATATAAGAGGAGCACAACCAAGTGAGTGGCTCAGTTGATCAAAATCAACCGGCTACACTTTTTGCTCTATATATTCTTCAACTTTTTGCCCTATTCGTCAACCTCAAACTCTTCCAGCCCCCTGCTATCTAGGATGTCGATGTGATTTGAAAGTTTATAGGTGGACATGCATGTCGATCCTAGGACTCCATACATGTCTCATGAATGATCAATAGAGGCACGGATTTCTCTGAATTTATTTTTAAAATTTAGATACAATATTCTTTTTGTAGTAGTTATGTCCATTGATAATTAAACGTCTTTGGTCACTTTATCAATCTTGAGATCTTCAAGCTAAATTTTGTCGAAGTGCTAGTTCTATTTATTAATTTGAATTTGGGTTGAGTTCCAAATCAAAGATAGACATAATAATGACCTGTATATCAAATGATCATATGCACTATATTGACTTGTGCCTCCGCGGCACCTTGATATATGGCACCTCTCTTTACTTCGCAGAACACTGTTGCACCAACTAAACCACACAATCAATGTTGTTCCACTTGTCAAGGTGAGTAGGTGACATATATAGAGGCAGATGTGGACTTGATGCCGCCGGAGGTCAGCCTGATATTTTTTGGACCCATTGGCCTTCCATGTAAAATAATTTCGAGAACTAACAATGAAAACATATACAATGAAAATGGCGTGGCTTTCGTTTTACCAACATACTTCCCTCCGTTTTTCGTTTACTTGTCACCAACCTTTTTGTTGGTGTGGCCCCGGCAAAGCCACTCCGGGTAGGACGAAACACCGAACGAAACTAAAGATAACACACGAAAGGTGGAAACGAAAACCAAAGCACTCTTTCTATTGATTTCACTGTCTTTACAACGCCCACGGGGGTCTATTTATAGTCTGTAGACTCTTACAATTCCTCTTATGCCCCTCTACCTACCCTGGATTCCTTGAGCTCCTCGCTGACGGCCAGGGGTAGAGTGGTCCTTTCTCGCCTTGTGATCCTACCAACCCCCTCCGGGTCCATTCGTCGCCGGATCACGAACTCCCGCAAGATAAGGACAAATAACTGCGAAAGGAAAGCTCATTCGGTTCTCGCTACCGAAGGGTTTTAGTTTCGCTATTGGAGCCGAAACCCCCGCATTAGGCGGTCAAACCACCGCTCCACGTGGGAGGGCGCGAAAGGGCACATTCGGTGGGGGAATGTTATTGCGCCGCCATCTCATGGAGGGTGGCCACCGGACACTTCGCTCGCCGTGGGGACCAGACCTCGTCCGTGGTCCGAGCCGGATGTCCCGACTTTCATCCGGGCGGACGAAGGGGGAGACTTCGGGCCGTTCCGTGCTCGGCGTGCCCGGATGTCTCGTCTTTTGCCCCGGATGGGCGAGACTCCAAGGCTCGGGCATTCCCCGCTGGACCGCGCGCCTTCCCCCTATATAAGTGGTCCGGCCGAGGCGGGTCGACCCCGGCTCACTCGCCTCCCATCGCGCTCTGCCTTCTTGTGACCGTTGCGCTTTCAGCTTTCGGTTCCTTGAAGCTTTTGGCCTTTCGAGGGATTCGCACCGGGCTTCGGTCTTCGAGTAAGGATTTCTCTTCTTAGTTCTTTTCCATTCGGTTGTGTTAGGCGCCCATTTTTTTTTATTTTCGGTTCCTTTCGTTCTTTACTTCATACCTTAGGTTTCGGCTGATTCGGTAGAATGTCGGATCCGATTGCTTCGGGGTCCGGCTCTTCGACGAAAGGTTCTGGATCCTCTTCAAGCAGTTCGTCCGATTCGTCTACAAGCGGTGCGGTTGAGCAGCGCCCTCTCTTGAGCGTTCACCCTCACTTGTATTCAAGCGACAGTGGTAAAAAAACCGAATCAGGTGGTTGTTGACATTTCTTAGCGCAATCACTAGAAACAGGTTTAGAACCCATCTCTAATAACGGCGCCAGAAATGTGCCGTTGACATTCCTAAGTGAAATCACCATGTCGGTGATCATACTAGGAACATCAACGGTGATAGACCTTGCCAAAATAGATATTCATCCGCAAAAAAGCACGGATCTATCATTGTAGCATTTCACCCGGAGATATTCAGGGTATCGTTATTTATATTTTCCCAAAGGAAGGCATGGTGGAATAAGGATCTAAAAGAAACATGAACAAGATAACATGGCTGTGTAGTGGACCAATGCTTATAACAGGGATATAAAGGAACGGTACAAGGATAACTTGACACACTCACTCAAGCCAAACTCAAGGATAAAGATAAATAAGGAATAAAGAAAGTCCTAAGTGGAGCATACAGATTCTAGTCATGGTTGTGCATAGAACCAGCTGATAGTCATGTAACACACATGAGTAGGAGGTCAGAGCTGAGAGTGAGATGGACAGGGAGACCTTCCTGCATACCGCCCAATGGAAAGGTAGTTTAGACTCCTACACAACATACGAACGGGGAGGATTACAAAGGACGTACAGGGCTGTCACAACCCTGCCGCCTACCCCCACGACCGTGGCATGCCATCATATTCGAAGGATACCTGGCATCCGGACACCACGTCCGCATACTAGGACACTACTCATGTCCCCCATGGCCCCACCCTACGGATGGACGGCGTAGGACACGAGCAAACCCGAAGGAACAACGAACCGTCATCTCAGCACAATCCCAACATTACTCAATTATATTGCATGAATGGTTTAAGCATAAAGTTCTATGACGATATCATAACATAGAAACTATAGACTAGTTCATACGTCATGATCATGTCAAGAGAACAACATGTTAGATCATAAGATAAATCATGACGCACAGAAATAACATGGAGACTCTAATTCTAATGCACAACCAAGATAAGATAAAGGGACAAGGCTTTGGAAGAATACCATAGATAGATTATACCGGGAGTCCATCTTCCAAGGAGCCAAGCCCTCCTTGGTAGCTTTGTTGCCTAGCTCCGCATCCTAATCTACTAGGAGGAAGAAGAAGAAGAGTAGAGAGGTAGAGAGTGGCTCTCTTGTGAGGTGTGTGTGAGAGAGGAGCTGAGGGGGGCTACTTATACAAGTGGGAGAGGGGTCTAAGTGCTAAATTCCCCCAAACCGACCATCTCTCGGACGTCCAGATGCAGTGCACCTGCCACCAACGTGCGCACCGCCCTCCTCATGGTTTAATGCACCGCCTCGCCAAACCTGGGCCTGAACCACCTCAGGATGGGTGGGTGCGGTCGCACCCTTCGTCCCCGGCTCCCGAGCTTTGGCGGCCGCCGTCATTCGCTTTGAAAAGTTGTGGGCGGTGTTGATTCAGCCCAGTTCTGTCATTTTGGTCCATTTCTCCCTTGGGCTTGATGTTCTTCAGGAATGCGCTTTCCAGGGAGGCGCCTTTTGGTACATTTTCCACTTGGTTTTTATATAAATCCTGCAAAACATTATTCTTGCACTACAAGTGGAATTATGTCAATAATAAATGTATATGTGTGTAGTAAGGTATAGTTTCACCCCCTTATTGGTAGAATGTTGACGTTAAAAATACGTCGTTAGTGACCGTCAACAAACTCCCCCAAGCTTACCCTTTGCGTGTTCTCGAGCAAAGATAAGTACTTGGTTGTTGATCAGGAGTTGCTTCTATGCCGTTTATGTTTCAAATGTTCCATGTTTATAGCAAAAATTTCTACTAGAATTTGAATAAAATGGCATGCTTACTCACCCTTTATTACCTTTCGTCATTTGTGGGGCTTTTCAAATTTGTTTGAATCTTGGGTGGTTGCAAGATAGAACAGTCGATGAACTTGCTTGTCTTTCACTCTTTTTGAGAGACTATCAATCCAGAGGTTTTGAAATATTTTTGCAAAGAATATAGTTCCTTGAATGATCTCTTGATCGCTCAGAATTTGTATGTGGTTGTTCCTCACCAAAGGCTTAGATTTGCCTTTCTTTTTGCCTACTAGCTAAATAAGGCTTTTGTGGAGCTCTGGGGTAGGTAAAAGATTGGCATACTTGTGTCATGTCATGTTGCCAGTGTCAAAAACCGAACCACATGGAGAAACTAGTCATAGACCTAGATCAAGATGTGCAAGCGTGTGGGAATTTTTGTATTTTTGTACTCCGTGTATCATGACTCTCTCTTTTTGGTGGAATAGTGTAGGAGGTATGGGCTTCCTTTATTCATTCCTTTTCTTTTCTTTTCTCTTCTCTCTTTTTTTTGGACGAGTACTGACTTCCTCGTCTTTTTATTTGGGACATTTTGTCCATCTCTTTTTTTTTTGTCTTTATAGCCCATACTTCTCTTTTTGGAACAAGAATTTTTGTGAGAGGTCATGGTACAAATGCATGGAGTATATTTGTGGTGGATGGAAGGGTGCATGTTGTGCGCAACTCTCAGTGTAAGAGTTGGCAGTTTATTTCTGGGTGTACGTGAATCTTGATCTTGGGCATATGAAAAGAATCTCGACATAGGTTACAAACAATTTGACATAGGCTCACCATGAAAACAAGCAGCATATGACTAAAGTTTTTCATGAATGATCATATTATCATGTCATATGGCTTTGGTGGGAAATGCATATCATCGAGGAACTTTTGAATTTTGATTTTTGAAAATAAAACTCTGGATATCAGGTCACTCTAAGAATGATGTCATAGCAAAGTCCATGTCACCATATCATAACTCGCAACTACCTAGATCAGATAAGCTTGTGCAACCCACATGATTCAGGTTTTTCAAGGTGAAATAAAACTTAGCCACTAAACTCAAATCTTAGAGAAATTTAAGTTATAAACTAGGCAATGTATAAATCATAAGACGAGCAACTATTCATCATTTCAATAGGGGTAGAACTAAACTTTTCTACAACACATATATATGGAGTGGAATAAATCTCCTCTCTCTTTTCTTCTTCCCCCTTTTTTTTTTTTTTTAATTCTCATACCTCATCATTCTTATAAGATAAGAAAATAACTGAATGGAATGTGAGATACGAGTTAGCTATGTGGGAGTCCTCCCCAAGCTAGCTTCCGACTTATCTTCGGTTAGGAATGTTGCTAGCTTGTGCACGCCATGATTTGATTCTTGATTAACATCTTCATTTTAGCGTGCCAGGAGACTCCCCCAAGCTTGTCTTGTGATGATCTTGGAAGAACGGGACAACCATTCTTGGGGTTTGAAAGGTTTTATTTATTTTTATTTTATTTTTATTATATCTTTTTTTTTTGGTTCACCAGGCAAGATCGATCTCCATTGTCATCTCCAGGACACCCTCTTGAAGTTGACAATTTTCTGCAAGGGTTAGTCCATTTGGTCGACCAAATTCTACACAAGCAGTTTTGATTCAATAATCAAACTCGACTCCATGTCTAATCTGATTATGGTAGACTTTTTTGACCTAAGCACCATGCTTAATTCAAAATGCCTATGGAAGTATGATCATTCGAATAATCAAAACTTCCAAACCAATACATGCCAACATAGAAAAAGGAAGCATGAATTGAAAACAAGATTCATCCAATGGAGATAAAGGCATTGTAAGGCGAACAAAATGATTATAGTTTTTTTTTTGATTGATTGATTGATTTTTTTTTGCAAGGTAATGGAAAGAGATGCGAGTAAAAGATTTGCATTACCTTGTTTTGGTCCTCCCCCAAGCTAGCTCAAAGCCCATCGGATCGGGGTTTTACCCCCGTGCTTTTTTTTACTTTTCCTGCATGGTTAGTTTATGGTAGATTCACGAATGGATTTACCATCCTTCGTGATTACCAAATTTTGAAACATATGCGAAGGAGCAAAAGAGCAGCTTGGTTTTTTTTTTTTATTTTAAGATTTTATTATCAAGGGAGGACATAAAAGCTTCACCAAACTTTTTATACTCAAACAAGGCTAAGATAAAGATGCAATATAATTCTAGCCTTGCTTTATCTCCATCATGAAATAATTCAAATGTTTATGATGTCGACTCAGGTTCATTAATCAAATTTCAACACCATATCAAAATTTGATTAAAGAAGGTCTTTTTAACCCAAGCACCATGCTTGATTTAAAAGACCAATGGATGTATCACACTCTAGAATGAAAATACATCCAAACCCTGTATGTATTTCATAAACAAAGGAAACATAGATTCTTTATATGGAGATAAGTATGAGTAGAAAGAATTGGTGATCGATTACCTTTGTATACCTGAGTGTGTATGTACCAACCGCGCATGAAGGCAAGAATGTTGAAACTTCCGCGGTGGTAGCTTGATGATCCATCTCAGGCGGGCCACAAGGCTTAGGTGATACACACAGGTAGTGTGTATGGACCATGGGCCTTAGTGGTCACAAAGGTGTAAAGGAGGTGGCTCCTTCTTTTTTTTCTTTTTTTTAGACCTTTGCGTGCCTGAGTGTACTTGACCGGCAGCTTGAGGATAGAGTTCAGAGTTGCTGCATCGGTGGCGTGTTGATCTTGGTTTGGTTATGACTTTCGCAGGCCAGAGCAGAGGGAGGCATACCAAACTCACTCAGGTAGGCAACAAGGCTTAGTCACACACAAATGATGTGCATGATCCATAAACCTTGGTGCTTACGACAAAGGCCTTGGGAGAGCAAGATCCCTTCTTGCTTATATGGAAGCAATGCTGGGTGGAGTCAGGTGCCTTCATTGTTTATTTTGACCATGTGGGGCCAACCTGCTCCTCTCTCCTCTTATTATATATTTTTTTTTTTTATATATATATATATTATCCTTTTTTTCACACATTTTTTTGACTTTCTCTATTTTTTTATCTCTCTTATGTTTTTTTCTCTTTTTTTTTCAACAACCATTTTTTTCGATAACACTTCTTTTTTTTTTTTTCTCTAAAATCTTTTTTTTTTTTTATATATATCTTTTTTTTTTTCAACTCCTTTTTTCTCTCTTTTCTTTTTTTTTATAGCAAGGGGAGGCTAATCTCTTATTCATCTCTCTCTTTTTTTTTTTTTTTTTTCTTTCTACTTCTTTTTTTTTATGATCCCCTTGTACGTGGAACCTGATATTCTCACCATCTTCCCTTCCACACTTGAACTTTTGTGAAAAAGTCAAGTGTGTAAGGTCGGGGTCTCCTTTTGAGTGCGTTCCTCCGCCCAAGAGCATCAAAGTTTTCTTATTGAGGTAGCTCCCATGTTTTCAAGCGTCGCGTGCCCCTTTGTTCTTCTTAGTCTCCACCTGAAACGGTTAGCGACAAGAATACCCGAAGGTGCATACTAACTTGATAACAAGTCCTTGCTTTTTATTTATAGGATTTTTTTTTATATATATAAAAGATTTTTTTTTAGATAAGCCTGTTATAAACAAAGGTCACTACACACGCATATTATCATGATGAACATGTTCTAATAGATTTCGTAGAAAAAACCAATGCCTTCCCCGCAAACGGCGCCGAGAAATGCTTGTTGACATTTCTTAGCGCAATCACTAGAAACAGGTTTAGAACCCATCTCTAATAACGGTGATTGCGAAATGTGCCGTTGACATTCCTAAGTGAAATCACCATGTCGGTGATCATACTAGGAACATCAACGGTGATAGACCTTGCCAAAATAGATATTCATCCGCAGCGCACGGATCTATCATTGTAGCATTTCACCCGGAGATATTCAGGGTATCGTTATTTTTATTTTCCCAAAGGAAGGCATGGTGGAATAAGGATCTAAAAGAAACATGAACAAGATAACATGGCTGTGTAGTGGACCAATCCTTATAACAGGGATATAAAGGAACGGTACAAGGATAACTTGACACACTCAATCAAGCCAAACTCAAGAATAAAGATAAATAAGGAATAAAGAAAGTCCTAAGTGGAGCATACAGATTCTAGTCATGGTTGTGCATAGAACCAGCTGATAGTCATGTAACACGCATGAGTAGGAGGTCAGAGCTGAGAATGAGATGGATAGGGAGACTTTCCCGGTGCATACCGCCCAATGGAAAGGCACTTTAGACTCCTACACAACATACGAACGGGGAAGGATTACAAAGGACGGACAGGGCTGTCACAACCCTGCCGCCTACCCCCATGACCGTGGCATGCCATCATACTCGAAGGATACCTAGCATCTGGACACCACGTCCGCATGCTAGGACACTACTCATGTCCCCCATGGGCCCCACCCTACGGATGGACGGCGTAGGACACGAGCAAACCCGAAGGAACAACGAACCGTCATCTCAGCACAATCCCGACATTACTCAATTATATTGCATGAATGGTTTAAGCATAAAGTTCTATGACGATATCATAACATAGAAACTATAGACTAGTTCATACGTCATGATCATGTCAAGAGAACAACATGTTAGATCATAAGATAAATCATGACGCATAGAAATAACATGGAGACTCTAATTCTAATGCACAACCAAGATAAGATAAAGGGACAAGGCTTTGGAAGAATACCATAGATAGATTATACCGGGAGTCCATCTTCCAAGGAGCCAAGCCCTCCTTGGTAGCTTTGTTGCCTAGCTCCACATCCTAATCTACTAGGAGGAAGAAGAAGAAGAGTAGAGAGGGAGAGAGTGGCTCTCTTGTGAGGTGTGTGTGAGAGAGGAGGTGAGGGGGGCTACTTATACAAGTGGAAGAGGGGCCTAAGTGCTAAATTCCCCCAAACCGACCATCTCTCGGACGTCCAGATGCAGTGCACCTGCCACCAACGCGCGCACTGCCCTCCTCATGGTTTAATGCACCGCCTCGCCAAACCTGGGCCTGAACCGCCTCAGGATGGGTGCGGCCGCGCCTTAGGGTGCGGTCGCACCCTTCTGGTCCCGGCTCCGCCCGAGCTTTGGCGGGCCGTCGCCATTCGCTTTGAAAAGTTGTGGGCGGTGTTGATTCGCCCAGTTCTGTCATTTTGGTCCATTTCTCCATTGGGCTTGATGTTCTTCAGGAATACGCTTTCCAGGGAGGCGCCTTTTGGTACATTTTCCACTTGGTTTTTATATAAATCCTGCAAAACATTATTCTTGCACTACAAGTGGAATTATGTCAATAATAAATGTATATGTGTGTAGTAAGGTATAGTTTCACCCCCCTTATTGGTAGAATGTTGACGTTAAAAATACGTCGTTAGTGACCGTCAACAGTGGTCTCGAACAGCCCCAAGTGGCGGGTGAAATGGATGAAGATGTTGACATTGTGGGGTCCCCCGTTGGTGGGGAACTTTCGGCAGCAGATGATGCTGAGGGGTCTTTCGGTGCCATCGAAGGTTCGGAAGATGGCAGCTTTGCTCTGGAAGGGTCTGGGGAGAATCCAGGACCCTCGGCCCGTCGTGAGGTTTACTGGGCCGGTACTTCGCGTGTTACGGAGGATGACTTGAATGAGTATGTACGAAAGGGATACATGGATCGGAGGACTCGTAACTTTTGTCGGGCACCGACTGGTGAGAGGTACCCTAATCCAAGACCTGACGAAGCCCTTGTGTTCAGAGATTTTTTCAGAGCTGGGTTTCGTCTGCCGTGTGAAGATGCTTTCATCAGCGGAGTACTGGATCATTTTAAACTCCAGTTTCACCATTTGACTCCGAATTTTATTACCCGACTTGGGGCTTTTGTCTGGGCCATGAAGATGATGGGAGCCCCTCTCTGTGTTGATACTTTCATACAATTTTATGGATGTCATAAAAAGCCGCATAAGATTCAGAACGAAAAGACCGGTGAGCACTGCGTTGTTCAGTTCGGTGCTTACACTTTCATTCCCAAGGGTAACATTCGTCTTGCCCCGGCTTTTCGGAACAAGTGGACGAGATGGACAGATTTTTGGTTCTACGCCCGAGTTAGCGCTCGCGACGAGAGCGACGCTACACAGACTGGTCTGACAGTGGGCAGTTCGCTTATCAGCCGAATGATTCCTATGCGCGGGAAGTGCCAAGCGCATCACTTTGAGGGTGCCGAAGGTGATGCTAAGGCTACCCTTGCCTTCCTCGCTACCTTGGAGAAGCAAAGTACCCGTGACCTGGTGGAGGAGTGGGTTGCCATGGAGGTTCGGCCTCTTAGTTCGAAAGTGCGGTTTGATATCGATCCGCCCAACTTCAGCTATGAGACTAGGCAGATTGAGGCTTGCATTCTGCCTCGATTTCATTCTAACAAGGCTTTCTTGGATTTCATTACCGATGAGACGGATGTTGTCCTGGACCCGATTGGCAACCGAGAGTATCAGTTGGAACTGCAGACCGTAGGCGATGATTCCCGCATTAACCGGGCTTTTGATGCTATGGGGGTTACCTACCCGAAAGGTCTTACTCCTGCCGAAGCTAGGGCTGATAGGGCTGCTCGCAAAGCCAACTATCGGGGAAAGACTGTTGTTAAGGATTCGGCACCTTTTGAACGAATCAAGAGGCAGAAGACTTCTCAGCTTCGACGCCCAAAAGAGGCGAAAGATGTCGAGGTAGGTCGGGATATGGCTAGAGTCCCGGGGCGACGTAGCCGAAAGGTTACGTTCGGTCGCACACGCACTTTCGGTGTTATTACTTCCGCTTTGGTACTTGCTATCTCATGGATTAGCTGTGCTTTCGGCAATTTGTTTGTTTTGACTTTCGTCATTTGTTGATGCTCTCAGTTCGTTTGTCCTGACGTAAGCTTGCTTGGTCTGTGATTTGTACAGGAAATTTCTAGTGATTCAGAAGAGATGGCGCCCAAGAGCGTGAAGGACCCCCGCGACACCCTGAGGGAGGAGGACGATATAGCCTCCCGGGTCCGACATTCGCCTGGGTCAAGCGGACCCGAGATTCGCTCGCTATCGTTGCCGTTCTCGCCAACGCTCCTTCAGCCCCTCCCCGGCCGAAGAAACAAAGGACGGGCAAGGATGTTCCGGCTTCGGCTCCTATCAACCCATTGACCTCGACTTCCAAGATTGTTCCGGGTAAGTCTCGGTTCTATCGGGAGTTCGTGAAGACTTCCGGAATTCTTAAGGACTGCCTATTCGGCCATGGAGTCCTTTCATTGGGTAGCGACTCCAGTGACTTCGGGGAGACTACCGTGTATTCGGGGTTGAGCTCTCCCGAAGAGATGAGTCCTCGGAGAGAGAAGACTTACAAACTTGCTCGTTGTCTAGGAGCAAATTTGGATGCGAGGGTGGTCACGCATGTGGATCCTCGCACCCTGCCCCTCCTTCCCTCGGATTGGGGGGTGCAGTTTGCTACGGATTGCTCCACTTCCTTCACAGCCCCTCAAACGGAGAAGGAGCTGTTGAAGACCGACCCCCTTAAGCTCATTGAGGCCCTCAATTTCTATGCTACAGGGGTGAGCTTTCGTCCCTGTTGTTTCGTTTCAGATTATTACTTTCGTCTTGCTAACGGTTTCGTCTTTTATGTATTCTTGTAGTCGATGCTCGCCGCCCGAACCCTGGAAAAGCAATTCCAGGGTCAGGGCAGCTCGACTTCCAAGATCCTTGATGCCGAGAAGGCCAAGGCTGATAAATTGAGCAAGGACCTGAAGAGCGCCAACGCCCAGAAGCAGAAGGCCGAGGCTCGGGCTCAGCAGGCCGAAAAGAAAGTGGCGGACCTGGGGCAGAAGGTGACGGAGCTGGAGGAGGAGCTTCAGGCCGAGAGAGACCAAAACCATACGGTGACTCTCGTCGTGGAGCGCGAAGTCAATGCCGGGGTTTCGGTCCTCCAGCACCTGTTGGCCTCTTTCAGTGATGAGGCTGTTCCACCCCAGGGACTCGGCTATGGGGAGACCCTTCCTTGGCTGGTCCAGGAGCTCAAGGGCCTGAGTGCGCGGGTGGAGACCAGGGAGGGGCTATGCCTCTCTCGAGATCCTCCGGGCTTTCGGCTCTGCCCTGCATGCGCTGGAGTGCGAGCACCTTGGGGCCGTGGAGCCAAAAGAGGATCCGTTCGAGTACTGGCGGACGCCTGCTCCAGTCCTTGCTGTGGCTGGGAAATTTTATGAAGGTTTCTGGCAGAAGGGCGGGAAGGATCTTGCCCTGTATCGCATGGCCGACTCCCGAGCCAACGTGAGTTTATTTTTCGCGATTCGTTGAATCCATTCGTACTTTGACAGATTCGACTTTTGTTTGTTTCGTTGTTACTGACTAATTTTATTGTTTGTCCAGAATGAACAGGAGAAGAAGGAGATTCGGGCTAAGGTGGATGCCTTCTTGGCTGAGAGGGACCGAAGGGCCTCGGGATACGAAACTGGCAGCCCCTCCACCGACGCAGGCACTCCTCCTATTCAGGGGAATGCCGAAGCTGATGCTGATAGGGTAGAGAACGTTTAAGAAACTCTTGATTCGGCCTGTGTGGCCTAGATGTTGTAATGATACATGTTTGAATGGTTTTAACTGTTTGGCAAGCTCCCGAGGAGGGGACCTTTGACTTTATGGAGGATATCGCTCTGAGAGTTGAGCAAAACAGATTCAGTGTTAGTGGAGCTTCGTGGCATAACTTTCATGAGAAGTTACCTGAACGAATGGGCGAGTTTTTCGCATCTCGTCGCCGAAAGATTAATCGTAGTGGTAGAAGAATGCACGAGTTTTGGAAAACTTTTGTTCCCTCTGCTAGGCAGAAGAGCTTAGTTCGTGGTTTGTTACTTGAACCGAAAGTAGAATTGCAAGACGAAACCGAGGTACTTCTGGCTCCTCGATACCGATACTGTGGTGTTAAGGACCTTGATCTCGGTTGAACGAAAGTACAACATTTTGCGTTTTTCGCTCATCCTTCATTTATGTGCTTGCGCGAGACATTGTTTTCGGCATAATGCGTTTCGGTTCTCGCAAAAACTGTTCTTTGCTAAGAAACCCCCCTCCCCCCTTTTGCGAGGATCGAATGGTATGTGGAGTTCGAAAGTACTTTTTGATAGATTCGGTTTAGGACTCTTTACATTTCGTTCTTGTTACATAGGCGCTTGTGAGCCTAACTCAGGTCCGGGCGTACCACGTGGGGCGAATGCTTGTTTATGTTACATTCGGTCATCTTGGTACCGCAGCTTTTCTAGGGTTCCCCGCGATCTGGTATATAAGGCTAGGAGACGAAACCTATGTAGTGAGCTTTCGTCGCGTGGTTGCAGGCTTGATATTGCCACATGGCGTGGTCTGGTTGACCATGCCGGAGCTTACTCTAAAGCTTTTGGCCTTCTTGCGCACTCGATCAGCTTCAGTGCTGCATCTGACAGCTTGGTAGAGCTAGATTCGCACGAGCTGGAATGTGAAGTCGGCCTTACCAGAGCATTCGGTGCTTCCGATTTCAGATGCATTTGTTGCCGAGATAGGCTTCGAGCTAAAATCCTAGGAGTTTTGGCCACCTTGAGTAATCATTGATGTGCCTGAGTTGGTTGATGCACTTTCTACGCAGCTCTTGGAGAGTTCTATTTGAGGACTTCTACCTGGTAGAATTGTCCTTCAGCTAGCTTTTTCCTAGCAGCAGCCTTAATCCAAGTGGCCTGAGCTAGACCAAACTGCACCTCTCCGCTCTGAGTGGCCAAAAGCTATATGCGACTTCCTGAGTCCTCTTAATCCTAATGAGCCGGAGCTCCTGTGGACCGAAGTCCCTACCCATTGACTGTATTTTTGGTGGCTATCAAGGGTATTTCCCTTTTACAACTTGTGGTCGCTCTTGGGGAAGAGGTGACCCTTAGGTATCATTTTATAGTAGCTCCGCTTGTCCTTTGCTTGATCTCAAGCTTTTATTGTTTTGATTGCCCAAGGACAGTCATTATGCGACTGATCTTGCAATCGGGAAGCATGTGCTTTCGTACGCCTTTTATTAGTGAGGTGTACTTGTTTTAGTCCTTTTCTGGACTTAGGTAGGCTTTATGCCGTACTTCATTGTTTAATGCCCAGGCTGAGCTTTTATAGCCGAGTAGCATTAGTGCTGGGCTTCTCTGCCTGTGTGCCGATTTTGGCTCCTTTTGGTCAAACTCGGTTAGCTTGAGCGTTCTTGCCCTGGCTATTTATTTCGGGGGTTGTCACTTTTTGACTTCCTCCAGACTTTCGGCCCTTTCTGGCCTTGGTCTTTTGGCTTCCCTACCATTGTTTGCTGGTCTCTTCAGCATATACCTTCTCGGGTACGTTGTTCGCCGAATATATCAAGTGTGACTTAGTCACTTCTTGTTTTCAGCTTTTCTCTTGGTATTGCTCTGTTGCTTGGGGAAAAGAACCTTTATAATGGGTTTGACCAATGTTGCCCTCATTAAAAACCTCACACCCTCAAAAGGGCTTCCCAATGAGGAAAAAGAGCGCAACCCTATCAGTAGTTTCGTACTTTAATTATTACAGACCGAAATGAAGAAAAAAGAAAATTACAACTCCCGGCTTAGGGAGCATTCGTCAGGCGTAGAATCGGCGGAGATTGTCCGCGTTCCAGGTGTGGGTTGTTTCGTTGCCTTCTTCCGTCCTTAGCTGAAACACTCCGGGCTTGACCATGCTTGCGACGACGAACGGCCCGTACCATTGGGACTGCAACTTGCCCTGCTTGTCTGCGTGCCGAATCAGCACGAGGTCGCCTGGGAAGATGCTCTTTCATAGGACCTTCTTGTCCCGCCAGCTTTGCGTCTCCTTGTGGTAGTTGTCGAGGTTCTTCGCCGCCTGCAACTTCCTAAATTCAGATGTGTCAGCATCTACATATCTTTGGATTTCGGTTACATCCGCTATTTGTGTACGAAAGGAACCGAGCTTTAGTTCTTCTGGCGTTACTGCCTCCTCCCCATATAGCAATCGAAATGGAGTGAATCCGGTCACTCGGGACTTGGAGATGTTGTGATCCCAGACCGCAACAGTCATTTCGGTCGGCCATTTCCCTTTGCTTGCATCCCACAGGGACTTTGAGATGGCCGAGAAGATTAGGCCGTTGGCTTTTTTGACGGCTCCGTTGCTTTGAGGGTGATAGACTGATGCGAAAGTCACTTTGATAGAGAGTTCTTCACAGAAATTTCTAAATTCGGTTGAGTCAAACTGCTTGCCATTGTCCACTGTTATATGAAGGAACCCCGAAGCGGCAGACTATCTGTTGCCATACGAAACTGATCAAAGTGGCTGAAGTGATTCTGGCGAGAGGCCTTGCCTCTATCCATTTAGTAAAGTACTCAAGCGCCACGGCTGCAAATCTCACATTGCCCAGAGCTGCTGGTAGTGGCCCTACTATGTCCACCCCCCAACGCTGCAGTGGCCAAGTTGGTATTATCGACTTGGTTGGATTTGAGGGTGCATTTTGCTTCTTGGCGAACATTTGGCGGCTTTTCGCATATTTTGACAAGTTGCTTTGCATCTTCGGGCCGAGGGCCGAGAAAATCCCTCGTCTCATTGCCCTATGGGCGATCTCATGAGGCCCTCTCAGGCGCCCCCACACGTGCCCCATGTATTTCATCCAAGAGCTTTCGTCCTTCCTCGGTACTGATGCATTTGAGCTTCGGTGCCACAATGCCGTCCTTGTATAGCTCACCTCTGATGATCGAATAATGTTTGGTTCGGGACTCCATCCGTTGTTGCTCATGCTTGCTTTCGGGTTCGTAGGTTCCTGTTAGGAATGCGAATATTGGGCTTCTCCAGTCATGGCTTGCGATGACATGGATTGCCCTAGGTGCATCTTCTTCTGCCCTGATTGCTTTGACCGAAAGCAGCTGGAAGAAAACATCCGGCGGGGTTGGTATCCCAAGCGCTGCTGCCTTTGCCAATTCGTCCACTTCTCTGTTCTCGTTGCGTGGTATGTATCTTATTGAGAATCCTGAGAAATGCTTCTCCATTGCTCTTACCGCTTGCAGGTATCTGATAAGTACCGGTTCCCTTGTCGTATACTCTTTTTCACAGTGTCCACTTACCACCTGGGAATCTGTGCGAATGACGCATCTTTTGACGCCCATGGCTCTTAGCTTTCGGAGCGCAAGCAACACGGCCGTAGACGGGCCGTGTTATTGGTGCTTGTGAACTGTAGCCTGGCTGCATACCTTATGGATGGTCCCTGTTGAGGGGTTAGAATGGCTGAAATCCCGGCGCCCTTATCGCACCAAGCTCCATCGCAGAATGCTATCCAGGTTGGTTCATCAAATATAACCTGATTACCTTCGGCAAGAGTGTCCAAATCCGCTATGAAGTCTGCTATTGCCTGCGACTTAATGGCTGATCTGTGCTCATAGTCGATTACGAACTCATTCAATTCGGCTGCCCATTTGCCTACTCTTCCCACGGCTTCACTGTCCCTGAATAGAGCCTCAAGAGGCTGAGAGGAGATGACCCGAATCCTGTGTGCTTGGAAGTAATGCCTCAACTTTCGGCTTGCCATCAACACAGTATATGCCATCTTTTCCAGCTCTGAGTAATTCAGCTTTGCTGCCGAAAGAGCCTCAGACACGTAGTAGATGGGAAATTGTTTGAGCTTGTTGTCGTGCTCCCTTTCTTCTACCAGAACTGCACTTACCGCGACTGGGGATGCTGCCAAGTATAGTAGCAGAGCTGCCTTAGGGGATGGCTTGGACATGGTTGTTAGCTTGGTAAGATAATCCTTTAGGTCCTGGAAAGCTTTCTGCTGCTCAGGCCCCCATTCGAAATCGGTGCTATCTCTGAGCACTCTGAAGAATGGCAAGCCCTTTTCGGCTGACCTTGAGATGAACTCCGCCGAAGGCCCGCTAACCGTCCCGTCGGCCCGGACCTTTCTTTCGGTATGTCTGGGGGCTTCATGTCAATGATAGCTACAATTTTATCTGGATTCGCCTCGATGCCTCTTGCTGACACCAAGCATCCTAACATCTTGCCCTTTGTGATGCTGAAGATACACTTTTCTGGGTTTAACTTGAGGCCGCTTCGCCTTAGGTTCGTGAAAGTTTCCCTTAGGTCACTGATGTGCGACTCTTTCGTACTGCTGATCACTACTAGGATACCATCTACATACGTTACCAGATTCTTCTTCTTCTTCTGGTCTCTGAACACTTCGTCTGACATTCTAGAGAAAGTAGGCCCAGCATTTCGTAGCCCCTCTGGCATTTGTCTGAAACAGTAAGTCCCCCCTGGAGTGATAAAACTTGTCTTCTCTTCATCCTCTGGGTTCAGGTGTATTTGATGGTACCCGGAGAAACAATCGAGCAGGCTCATTCTCTCGCAGCCTGAAGCTAGGTCAATTAGAGTATCTATTCTGGGGAGAGGATATGGGTCTTTCGGGCATGCTTTGTTCAGATCAGTGAAATCTACGCACATCCTCCACTTCTTGATTTTCGGATCAGACGTCTTCTTCTGGACCATGACCACGTTTGCCAACCATTCCGGGTACTAAACCGGTCTGATCACCCCTGCGTCCGAAAGCCTCTGGACTTCAGCTGCTACTGCGGCGCTTCTTTCCTCAGATAACTTCCTCAGCCTCTGCTTCTTAGGTTTTACTGTCGCTGCCACACTTAGGTTGTGCTGAGCCAAGTTTTGGCTTACTCCTTTAGGTCTTCTGCTGACCATGCAAACACATCTGCGTTGGAGTCAAGGAACGAGGACAACTGGGCTGCCTCCTTAGGTTGAAGCTCGGAGCCAATTATGACTTCTCTTTCGGGGCCTGTAGTAGACAGCGGGACCCTTTTTGTAGATTTGGCCGTGTCGACTTTCGGCTCTCTAACCCTTTCGGCCTTTGGCTCCAGTTCTTCCTCTTCTCTCTCTTCTTCTCTTTCGGTCAGGGTTACCTCATTGATCATGCTGTAACCGGAGATCGGCCTTGCATCTATCTTTCGGGCTGCTTCCTGGTCCCCCTAGAGGGTAATCACGCCGAACGGCGAAGGTATCTTCATACACAGGAAGCTCTGCTTGATGATTGCATCAAACTTGCTTATGGTGCCCCTGCCAAATATAGCCATGTTTGGGTAGTCTATGTTGACTATGTCAAACGTGATGATTTCCGTTCGGCACAGCCCAACCTCTCTGAATGTTACAGCAATGTCTTTCTTGCCAATGGCATCTATTCTCCTTCCTCCGAAACCGAACAAGGCGTTTCCTGGCGGCTGAAGGGTTCTGCGATCCATGTCCATGCACTGGAAAGCCTTAATGAACAAGATATCTGCCGAGCTTCCGTTGTCCACAAGGATGTTATGCAATATGAATTTGTCCACGCATGCAGTTGCTATGAATGCGTCTGTGTGAGGGTAGTCTCTTACCCGGAAATCACTTTCGTCAAAACTGATCGGTGCCATGGACCAAGCCGGCCTATTTAAAGGTAGCCTGGGCATCACTATGTGGACTCTCCTCACATAGTCTCTTCTGGCTCTCTTGCTTTCATGCTCGAGGTTGGACCCACCTGTGATTGCGTATATGTGACCCTGGGATGGCAGTACTGAGTTTACAAGTCTGTTACCCTGATTGTCCTCGGGCTTCATTTGCACATTCGTTGCCGTTGTTCTCGTTATTTGGTCGGGAGGATGCTGCCATTGAAGGAGGCTGAGGTTGTGGGTAATAGTTTGGGTGGTTCCAGGAATACTGGTGGTGATGAACAGGATGCGCTGGCTGCTGCTGTACGAGCTGGGCGGAGCTGACTGCTGAGTATGCTGGTAACCGAAATATGCATTCGGCTGTACACCTGTTGCTTCCCTCATGTTGTTAAACACATGCTTTGGCACTTGGCTACTCTGAGAGCTTTTGTCCTTCGACTTTTGCTCCTTGGCCATCTGCCCGTATTTGCAATCTCTGCTATAATGTCCCGCATCTTCGCCGCAGACAAAGCAAAGATGGTATTTTTCGCCCACACCTCGGCCTCTTCCGCGTCCTCTGCCTCTGGAACCCGGCCACCTCTGTTTGACTGAGTTGATCTCAAATTTTGGGTGTCCGAAGGCCCTGGCTCTTGATTTGTTTTGGCTGCCTGCGCCGAATCGTCTTGTACGTTGTTGACCGGGCGGAAAGTCTTGCCACCTCTCTGGGTATTATTTGCATTCGAGTGCGGCGACTGTTGTTTCTCATCTTTTCGGGCCGCCTTTCTTCTCTTTAGGCCTTCCTCAGACTTGGCGAATTTCTTGATCTGGTCATATAGCTCGGTCAAGGTCTTTGGTTCTTCTCTGTCTAGAAGTGATGCGCACTGGCCAATGGTCATGCCTTCGACTGCCGCCGCGATGACCACCTCATCTGATACATTCGGCGTCTGAGCGCGAAGCTGTACTATCTTCTCAAGATACCGTGTCGTCGATTCTCCGTCTTCCCGCTTGAGCTTTAGGAAATCTCTCGGTTCCCTTCTTTAAGGCCCGAAACCCTTCGAACGTGATGATCAATTGCTCTTTCACCGCTTCCACTTTTCATCGACAACGGATGGAGGGCGATGTACCATTCATGCGCAATGTCTTCTACTGCCATGATTAGTGACTTTGCCAGAGTAACGGCGTCCCCCCCTGCCGAATGTACTGCAGCTTCATAGCTAGCAATAAACTTTCTTGGGTCTGATTTCCCATTAAACGATGGCGATGCAGGGTTTGTACCCTCGCGGCCACGGGCTTTGTTGCAACTCGGCGAAAGTGGTGATGTTGAATCAACATCGCCTCCACCTCCGCCGAAACTGGCCCTTGCCCCTCCTTGGGGTAATCTTTGTGCTTTTCTCCAACTAGCGCGATTTCCGCGAGAAGGTTGTCTTTCTCAATTTCGGCCAATTTCAGCTGTTCCCGAGTCGAATCTTCCTTTCGCCCCGGCTGCTTCCCCTTTCATCATTGCATCTTTACGAGCCCCTCGCCTCCCCGAGCTCGGCCCTGTCACCGAGGCTTAGTTCTTGTATAAGTCTGGCACGTTCCTCCTGCTCATTGCCAGCTCCTTCTTGTTCGCCTGACTGATCCTCTTCCGAATCTTCCTCCTCCTCCTCCTCGGTAGAGCCTCCTCCCACCCAAGTACTGGGCCGGTGTTAGGGCCCCCCGGACCGGTAGCAAAGATCTTCAGCCGCGCTTTGGCCCTGTCCCGCCGGAGTGATGACCTCCGGCGGAGGGTCCGACGGAGGATCCGTTGGAGGGGATCCGGCCGGTGCCGCCACTGCCTTAGATCTTCCTCGCCCCGGAGCCATGGGTTGCTGCACAACCACGGTGGCGCCAATGTTGGTGTGGCCCCGGCAAAGCCACCCCGGTAGGACGAAACACCGAACGAAACTAAAGATAACACACGAAAAGGTGGAAATGAAACCAAAGCACTCTTTCTATTGATTTCACTGGTCTTTACAACGCCCCACGGGGTCTATTTATAGTCCGTGACTCTTACAATTCCTCTTATGCCCCTCTACCTACCCCGGGATTCCTTGAGCTCCTCGCCGACGGCCGGGGGTAGAGTGGTCCTTTCTCGCCTTGTGATCCTACCAACCCCTCTCGGGTCCATTCGTCGCCGGATCATGAACTCCCGCAAGATAAGGACAAATAGCCGCTGAAGGAAAGCTCATTCGGTTCTCGCTTCCGAAGGGTTTTAGTTTCGGCTATTGGAGCCGAAACCCCGTATTAGGTGGTCAAACCACCGCTCCACGCGGGAGGGCGAAAGCGGGCACATTCGGTCCGGGGGCGAATGTTCTTTGCTTTCGCCATCTCACGGAGGGTGGCCACCTGACACTTCGCTCGCAGCGGGGACCGCACCTCGTCCGTCGTCCGAGCCGGATGTCCCGACTTTCGCCTAGGGCGGACGAAAGGGGAGACTTCAGCCTTTCCCGTGCTCGGCGTGCCCGGATGTCTCGTCTTTTGCCTTGGATGGGCGAGACTCCAAGGCTCGGGCATTCCCCTGCCCGGATCGCCGCCTTGTCTTCACAGGGTCCCCTGGGACCGAAACGCGCCGCTTTCGGCCACCTTGAGCCGAAAGCTTGATCGTTAGTCCGTTTCCCCGCCCCGATCTCCCGCGCTTTCTTAAAGACCAAAGGCATGGGGTGGCGAGGTCCGGCTTCCCCCAACAAGAGCCCCTCGAGGCCAAGGGCAGGAGGTTTCGGCCTACCCTTGGTCGCAACCATTCGGTCCTTAAGAAACCCCCTCGTGGCGCGGAGCCGAATGCCTCTTTCTGCATTACGTTTCTTATTCATCTCTTTTCTTATTATATATATTTTTCTTTTTCTTTTTCTTTTTCTTTTTCGTTGCTCGATAAATATTGTTTTAAAAGGTACAGTTAGCGGCAGGCGAACCGGCGTCGCCTCGGTTCGCGCAACCCTAACTGGCGAATGGGACGGTTCCTCGGACCGCGCGCCTTCCCCCCTATATAAGGGGTCCGGGCTGAGGCGGGGTCGACCCCCGGCTCACTCGCCTCCCATCGCACTCTGCCTTCTTGCGACCGTTGCGCTTTCGCTTTCGGTTCCTTGAAGCTTTCGGCCTTTCGAGGGATTCGGCACCGGGCTTCGGTCTTCAGGTAAGGATTTCTCTTCTTAGTTCTTTTCCATTCGGTTGTGTTGGGCGCCCATTTTTTTATTTTCGGTTCCTTTCGTTCTTTACTTCTGTACCCTAGGTTTCGTTGATTCGGTAGAATGTCGGATCCGATTGCTTCGGGGTCCGGCTCTTCGACGAAAGGTTCCGATCCTCTTCAAGCAGTTCGTCCGATTCGTCTCTACAAGCGGTGCGTTGAGCAGCGCCCTCTTGAGCGTTTGGGGCTGACATTTGTATAAAGCTAGTCTTTTTACATTATATCATCTTTGCCTTTATTAGATATGTTTGTTTTTTTGCAAATAAAACGGGAGGTTTGGGGCTTTTGGTTTGCAAATGAACATGAACATATATACTATACTTGGTTTTTTAGACTATATAAATTGCCCATTTGGGAAGAAATTGTTGCCTAACGATTGACACTTAAATTGCCTATAAATTGCCCATTTGGGAAGAAATTGTTGCCTAACGATTGACACTTAAATTGCCTAAAAAAATACAATACAACATTACCAGCATGAACCTGCTCATCACTAATAGAGGCTCCAGGAACATCCTCTTTTTCTTGTATGACATATTATCCTTTTCTTCTAACATGCAGGATGCAGGCCATGTATGGAAGAAGCAAGATGCAGGCCATGTACAGAGAAGCTATGCAAATGTGTGCTTTTCCTAGGAACAAGATGTATGTAGTGTTGTGCACTAGAAAATTGCAAATTCAAATGTATTCTTATTCGTTAGAATGGCAGGCAAAAAACCAATCGGTCTTATGAGAAGCTTACTACAAGTATTTTTTTACTGCAAGTATTTTTTTTTTTTTTGAATTCATTTGCTTTTTTATGTGAACGTATATATGCATTATTCTGGTTTCCCTTTTCCCATTTAAACCATAGTCAGTATCAGGGCCGCGGAAGCCAAAGCTGGCGGGAAAACTTTTTCTTGTGGGCGCAACCAGCCAGCTGTTAGCATTGTTGCCGGAAATAGAATATAATAATGGATTTTACTAAAAACGGCAAGGCCGTAAGGAGAGTCTAAAATACAGCCGGCCGTAATTTAGCTGCCCATTTTGAACAAGTGCAGCCATCGGGTTTCAAACCCACAACCGCACAATCACTAGTCAATAGTTATATGATGCAATCTGTTTGTACTAATATATACAAGCAATCTTAAATAAGAAAACTTTCAGTTACAAAGTTTTAGATCTCGTCGAGCACTACAACTTTGATATAGGACATTTCTCTATCCAAGGTCATTTAAAAATTAAAAAAATAAAAAATATAAAAAACTATATCCATATTTAATGAACTTGACATAAGAAATTGTATCTAAAAATTATTTTTTCGGAAGCAGTTCTCTTAAATGTCCTTAAAAATATATATATTTGTAGTGACCTTTACTTAATAGAACCGCATCTAAAAATATATTTCTAGAAGCAGTTTATAAGCTACAGTGCTCCATGGTATAGTTACTAATGGCTTCCTAAGTAGACTATTCGTGAAAGAAATACTTGGCGTCCCTGAAAATTATTTCTGTAATAGTGTTGTTGGCTGGTCAAACATGAATTATGACAAGAACGTGGCTATCATTGACCCACCATGCACGAAGCCCACTGATCAGGCATGCCGAGCAGGTATATCAAATAAGGGAAGGGTTTTGCTAAAGTATATCCAAATGATTGCGAAAGGTACGTTTAATGAAGGTCTGGTTTGGTTGTTCGTTGAGGTTTTGAGCTAATCTAAATGAAAACTTCCTCGATCTTGTGACAAATTTGTAAATTACGTATGGCATTTGTTTTCTACAAAGATATGACCATCCCGTGTATATATATAAGAGGAGCACAACCAAGTGAGTGGCTCAGTTGATCAAAATCAACCGGCTACACTTTTTTGCTCTATATATTCTTCAACTTTTTGCCCTATTCGTCAACCTCAAACTCTTCCAGCCCCCTGCTATCTAGGATGTCGATGTGAGTTGAAAGCTTATAGGTGGACATGCATGTCGATCCTAGGACTCCATACATGTCTCATGAATGATCAATAGTGGCACGGATTTCTCTGAATTTATTTTAAAATTTAGATACAATATTCTTTTGTAGTAGTTATGTCCATTGATAATTAAACGTCTTTGGTCACTTTATCAATCTTGAGATCTTCAAGCTAAATTTTGTCGAAGTGCTAGTTCTATTTATTAATTTGAATTTGGGTTGAGTTCCAAATCAAAGATAGACATAATAATGACCTGTATATCAATTGATCATATGCACTATATTGACTTGTGCCTCCGCGGCACCTTGATATATGGCACCTCTCTTTACTTCGCAGAACACTGTTGCACCAACTAAACCACACAATCAATGTTGTTCCACTTGTCAAGGTGAGTAGGTGACATATATAGAGGCAGATGTGGACTTGATGCCGCCGGAGGTCAGCCTGATATTTTTTGGACCCATTGGCCTTCCATGTAAAATAATTTCGAGAACTAACAATGAAAACATATACAATGAAAATGGCGTGGCTTTCGTTTACCAACATACTTCCCTCCGTTTTTCGTTTACTTGTCACCAACCTTTTGTTGGTGTGGCCCCGCAGGCCACTCCGGGTAGGACGAAAACACCGAATGAAACTAAAGATAACACACGAAAGGTGGAAACGAAACCAAAGCACTCTTTCTATTGATTTCACTGGTCTTTACAACGCCCCACGGGGTCTATTTATAGTCTGTAGACTCTTACAATTCCTCTTATGCCCCTCTACCTACCCCGGATTCCTTGAGCTCCTCGGACGGCCAGGGGGGGTAGAGTGGTCCTTTCTCGCCTTGTGATCCTACCAACCCCCTCCGGGTCCATTCGTCGCCGGATCACGAACTCCTGCAAGATAAGGACAAATAGCTGCCGAAGGAAAGCTCATTCGGTTCTGCTACCGAAGGGTTTTAGTTTCGGCTATTGGAGCCGAAACCCCCCGCATTAGGCGGTCAAACCACCGCTCCACGTGGGAGGGCGAAAGCGGGCACATTCGGTCGGGGGGGCGAATGTTCTTGCTTTCGCCATCTCACGGAGGGTGGCCACCGGACACTTCGCTCGCCGCGGGGACCAGACCTCGTCCGTGGTCTGAGCCGGATGTCCCGACTTTCGTCCAGGGCGGACGAAAGGGGGAGACTTCGGCCGTTCCCGTGCTCGGCGTGCCCGGATGTCTCGTCTTTTGCCCTGGATGGGCGAGACTCCAAGGCTCGGGCATTCCCCTGCCCGGATCGCCGCCTTGTCTTCACAGGGTCCCCTGGGACCGAAACGCGCCGCTTTCGGCCACCTTGAGCCGAAAGCTTGATCGTTAGTCCGTTTCCTGCCCTGATCTCCTGCGCTTTCTTAAAGACCGAAGGCATGGGGTGGCCAGGGTCTGGCTTCCCCCCAACAGTAGCCCCTCGAGGCCAAGGGCAGGAGGTTTCGGCCGCCCTTGGTCGCGACCATTCGGTCCTTAAGAAACCCCCTCGAGGCGCGGAGCCGAATGCCTCTTTCGCATTACGTTTCTTATTCATCTCTTTTCTTATTATATATATTTTTCTTTTTCTTTTTCGTTGCTCGATAAATATTGTTTTAAAAGGTACGATTAGCGGCCAACCGGCGTCGCCTCGGGTTGCGCGACCCTAATCGGGCGGATGGGACGGTTCCTCGGACCGCGCGCCTTCCCCTATAAGGGGTCCGGGCGAGGGGGTCGACCCCGGCTCACTCGCCTCCCATCGCGCTCTTCCTTCTTGCGACCGTTGCGCTTTCAGCTTTCGGTTCCTTGAAGCTTTTGGCCTTTCGAGGGATTCGCACCGGGCTTCGGTCTTCGGTAAGGATTTCTCTTCTTAGTTCTTTTCCATTCGGTTGTGTTAGGCGCCCATTTTTTTTTTTTTCGGTTCCTTTCGTTCTTTACTTCATGTACCTTAGGTTTCACCGATTCGGTAGAATGTCGGATCCGATTGCCGAGGTCCGGCTCTTCGACGAAAGGTTCTGGATCCTCTTCAAGCGGTTCGTCCGATTCGTCTACAAGCGGTGCGGTTGAGCGGCGCCCTCTCTTGAGCGTTCACCCTCACATGTATTCAAGCGGCGATGATAAAAAACCGAATCGGTGGTTGTTGACATTTCTTAGCGCAATCACTAGAAACAAAGTTTAGAACCCATCTCTAATAACGGCGCTGAAAATGTGCCGTTGACATTCCTAAGTGAAATCACCATGTCGGTGATCATACTAGGAACATCAACGGTGATAGACCTTGCCAAAATAGATATTCATCCGCAAGCGCACGGATCTATCATTGTAGCATTTCACCCGGAGATATTCAGGGTATCGTTATTTATATTTTTCCAAAGGAAGGCATGGTGGAATAAGGATCTAAAAGAAACATGAACAAGATAACATGGCTGTGTAGTGGACCAATGCTTATAACAGGGATATAAAGGAACGGTACAAGGATAACTTGACACACTCACTCAAGCCAAACTCAAGGATAAAGATAAATAAGGAATAAAGAAAGTCCTAAGTGGAGCATACAGATTCTAGTCATGGTTGTGCATAGAACCAGCTGATAGTCATGTAACACACATGAGTAGGAGGTCAGAGCTGAGAGTGAGATGGACAGGGAGACCTTCCCGGTGCATACCGCCCAATGGAAAGGTAGTTTAGACTCCTACACAACATACGAACGGGGGAGGATTACAAAGGACGGACAGGGCTGTCACAACCCTGCCGCCTACCCCCACGACCGTGGCATGCCATCATATTCGAAGGATACCTGGCATCCGGACACCACGTCCGCATACTAGGACACTACTCATGTCCCCCATGGGTCCCACCCTATGGATGGACGGCATAGGCGAGCAAACCCGAAGGAACAACGAACCGTCATCTCAGCACAATCCCAACATTACTCAATTATATTGCATGAATGGTTTAAGCATAAAGTTCTATGACGATATCATAACATAGAAACTATAGACTAGTTCATACGTCATGATCATGTCAAGAGAACAACATGTTAGATCATAAGATAAATCATGACGCATAGAAATAACATGGAGACTCTAATTCTAATGCACAACCAAGATAAGATAAAGGGACAAGGCTTTGGAAGAATACCATAGATAGATTATACCGGGAGTCCATCTTCCATGGAGCCAAGCCCTCCTTGGTAGCTTTGTTGCCTAGCTCCACATCCTAATCTACTAGGAGGAAGAAGAAGAAGAGTAGAGAGGGAGAGAGTGGCTCTCTTGTGAGGTGTGTGTGAGAGAGGAGGTGAGGGGGGCTACTTATACAAGTGGGAGAGGGGTCTAAGTGCTAAATTCCCCCAAACCGACCATCTCTCTGGACGTCCCGTATGCAAAGTGCACCTGCCACCAACGTGCGCACCGCCCTCTTCATGGTTTAATGCACCGCCTCGCCAAACCTGGGCCTGAACCACCTCAGGATGGGTGCGGTCGCACCCTTCTGGGCCCGGCTCGGCCCGAGCTTTGGCAGGCCGTCGTCATTCGCTTTGAAAAGTTGTGGGGCGGTGTTGATTCGGCCCAGTTCTGTCATTTTGGTCCATTTCTCCCTTGGGCTTGATGTTCTTCAGAATGCGCTTTCCGGGAGGCGCCTTTTTGGTACATTTTCCACTTGGTTTTTATATAAATCCCGCAAAACATTATTCTTGCACTACAAGTGGAATTATGTCAATAATAAATGTATATGTGTGTAGTAAGGTATAGTTTCACCCCCTTATTGGTAGAATGTTGACGTTAAAAATACGTTGTTAGTGACCGTCAACAAACTCCCCCAAGCTTACCCTTTGCGCGTCCTCGAGCAAAGATAAGTACTTGGTTGTTGATCAGGAGTTGCTTCTATGCCGTTTATGTTTCAAATGTTCCATGTTTATAGCAAAAAATTTCTACTAGAATTTGAATAAAATGGCATGCTTACTCACCCTTTATTACCTTTCGTCATTTGTGGGGCTTTTCAGCTGTTTCTGAATCTTGGGTGGTTGCAAGATAGAACAGATCGACGAACTTGCTTATCTTTCACTCTTTTGAGAGACTATCAATCCAGAGGTTTTGAAATATTTTTGCAAAGAATATAGTTCCTTGAATGATCTCTTGATCGCTCAGAATTTGTATGTGGTTGTTCCTCACCAAAGGCTTAGATTTGCCTTTCTTTTTGCCTACTAGCTAAATAAGGCTTTTGTGGAGCTCTGGGTAGGTAAAAGATTGGCATACTTGTGTCATGTCATGTTGCCAGTGTCAAAAACCGAACCACATGGAGAAACTAGTCATAGACCTAGATCAAGATGTGCAAGCGTGTGGAATTTTTGTATTTTTGTACTCCAGGTATCATGACTCTCTCTTTTTGGTGGAATAGTGTAGGAGGTATGGGCTACCTTTATTCATTCCTTTTCTTTTCTTTTCTCTTCTCTCTTTTTTTTGGACGAGTACTGACTTCCTCGTCTTTTTATTTGGGACATTTTGTCCATCTCTTTTTTTTTTGTCTTTATAGCCCATACTTCTCTTTTTGGAACAAGAATTTTTGTGAGAGGTCATGGTACAAATGCATGGAGTATATTTGTGGTGGATGGAAGGGTGCATGTTGTGTGCAACTCTCGGTGTAAGAGTTGGCGCTTTTATTTCGGGTGTACGTGAATCTTGATCTTGGGCATATGAAAAGAATCTCGACATAGGTTACAAACAATTTGACATAGGCTCACCATGAAAACAAGCAAAGATATGACTAAAGTTTTTCATGAATGATCATATTATCATGTCATATGGCTTTGGTGGGAAATGCATATCATCGAGGAACTTTTGAATTTTGATTTTTGAAAATAAAACTCGATATCGTCACTCTAAGAATGATGTCATAGCAAAGTCCATGTCACCATATCATAACTCGCAACTACCTAGATCGAGATAAGCTTGTGCAACCCACATGATTCAGGTTTTTCAAGGTGAAATAAAACTTAGCCACTAAACTCAAATCTTAGAGAAATTTAAGTTATAAACTAGGCAATGAGATAAATCATAAGACGTAGCAACTATTCATCATTTCAATAGGGGTAGAACTAAACTTTTCTACAACACATATATATGGAGTGGAATAAATCTCCTCTCTCTCTTTCTTGTTCCCCTTTTTTTTTTTTTAATTCTCATACCTCATCATTCTTATAAGATAAGAAAATAACTGAATGAAATGTGAGATACGAGTTAGCTATGTGGGAGTCCTCCCCCAAGCTAGCTTCCGACTTATCTTCGGTTAGGAATGTTGCTAGCTTGTGCACGCCATGATTTGATTCTTGATTAACATCTTCATTTTAGCATGCCAGGAGACTCCCCAAGCTTGGCTTGTGATGATCTTGGAAGAACGGGACAACCATTCTTGGGGTTTGAAAGGTTTTATTTATTTTTATTTTATTTTTATTATATCTTTTTTTTTTTGGTTCACCAGGCAAGATCTGATCTCCATTGTCATCTCCGTGACACCCTCTTGAAGTTGACAATTTTCTCGCAAGGGTTAGTCCATATGGTCGACCAAATTCTACACAAGCAGCTTTGATTCAATAATCAAACTCGACTCCATGTCTAATCTGATTATGGTAGACTTTTTTTTGACCTAAGCACCATGCTTAATTCAAAATGCCTATGGAAGTATGATCATTCGAATAATCAAAACTTCCAAACCAATACATGCCAACATAGAAAAAGGAAGCATGAATTGAAAACAAGATTCATCCAATGGAGATAAAGGCATTGTAAGGCTTAACAAAATGATTATAGTTTTTTTTTGATTGATTGATTGATTTTTTTTTGCAAGGTAATGGAAAGAGATGCGAGTAAAAGATTTGCATTACCTTGTTTTGGTCCTCCCCAAGCTAGCTCAAAGCCCATCGGATCGGGGTTTTACCCCGTGTGCTTTTTTTACTTTTCCTGCATGGTTAGTTTATGGTAGATTCACGAATGGATTTACCATCCTTCGTGATTACCAAATTTTGAAACATATGCAGAAGGAGCAAAAGAGCAGCTTTGGTTTTTTTTTATTTTTTAAGATTTTATTATCAAGGGAGGACATAAAAGCTTCACCAAACTTTTTATACTCAAACAAGGCTAAGATAAAGATGCAATATAATTCTAGCCTTGCTTTATCTCCATCATGAAATAATTCAAATGTTTATGATGTCGCCTTCGGTTCATTAATCAAATTTCAACACCATATCAAAATTTGATTAAAGAAGGTCTTTTTTAACCCAAGCACCATGCTTGATTTAAAAGACCAATGGATGTATCACACTCTAGAATGAAAATACATCCAAACCCAGGGCGTATTTCATAAACAAAGGAAACATAGATTCTTTATATGGAGATAAGTATGAGTAGAAAGAATTGGTGATCGATTACCTTTGTATACCCGAGTGTGTATGTACCAACCGCGCATGAAGGCAAGAATGTTGAAACTTCCGCGGTGGTAGCTTGATGATCCATTCAGGCGGGCCACAAGGCTTAGGTGATACACACGGTAGTGTGTATGGACCATGGGCCTTAGTGGTCACAAAGGTGTAAAGGAGGTGGCTCCTTCTTTTTTTTTTTTTTTTAGACCTTTGCGTGCCTGAAAGTGTACTTGACCGGCAAAATTGAGGATAGAGTTCAGAGTTGCCGCATCGGTGGCGTGTTGATCTTGGTTTGGTTATGACTTTCGCAGCCGCAGCGCAGAGGGAGGCATACCAAACTCACTTTCGTAGGCAACAAGGCTTAGTCACACACAAATGATGTGCATGATCCATAAACCTTGGTGCTTACGACAAAGGCCTTGGGAGAGCAAGATCCCTTCTTGCTTATATGGAAGCAATGCCGGGTGGAGTCAGTGCCTTCATTGTTTATTTTGACCATGTGGGGCCAACCTGCTCCCTCTCTCCTCTTATTATATATTTTTTCTTTTATATATATATATTATCCTTTTTTTTCACACATTTTTTTTTGACTTTCTATTTTTTTATCTCTCTTATGTTTTTTTTTTTTTTTTTTTCAACAACCATTTTTTTCGATAACACTTCTTTTTTTTTTTCTCTAAAATCTTTTTTTTTTTTTTTTATATATATCTTTTTTTTTTTTCAACTCCTTTTTTTCTCTTTTTCTTTTTATAGCAAGGGGAGGCTATTCTCTTATTCATCTCTCTTTTTTTTTTTTTTTTTTTTTCTACTTCTTTTTTTTTTTATGATCCCCTTGTACGTGGAACCTCGATATTCTCACCATCTTCCCTTCCACACTTGAACTTTTGTGAAAAAGTCAAGTGTGTAAGGTCGTGGTCTCCTTTTGAGTGCGTTCCTCCGCCCAAGAGCATCAAAGTTTTCTTATTGAGCTAGCTCCCATGTTTTCAGCGTGGCGTGCCCCTTTGTTCTTCTTAGTCTCCACCTGAAACGGTTAGCGACAAGAATACCCGAAGGTGCATACTAACTTGATAACAAGTCCTTGCTTTTTATTTATAGGATTTTTTATATATATAAAAGATTTTTTTAGATAAGCCTGTTATAAACAAAGGTCACTACACATGCATATTATCATGATGAACATGTTCTAATAGATTTCTTAGAAAAAACCAATGCCTTCCCTAAGAACGGCGCCGAAATGCTTGTTGACATTTCTTAGCGCAATCACTAGAAACAGTTTAGAACCCATCTCTAATAACGGGGCGCTAAATGTGCCGCTGATATTCCTAAGTGAAATCACCATGTCGGTGATCATACTAGGAACATCAACGGTGATAGACCTTGCCAAAATAGATATTCATCCGCAAAGCGCACGGATCTATCATTGTAGCATTTCACCCGAGATATTCGTGGTAGCGTTATTTATATTTTCCCAAAGGAAGGCATGGTGGAATAAGGATCTAAAAGAAACATGAACAAGATAACATGGTCGTAGTAGTGGACCAATGCTTATAACAGGGATATAAAGGAACGGTACAAGGATAACTTGACACACTCACTCAAGCCAAACTCAAGGATAAAGATAAATAAGGAATAAAGAAAGTCCTAAGTGGAGCATACAGATTCTAGTCATGGTTGTGCATAGAACCAGCTGATAGTCATGTAACACACATGAGTAGGAGGTCGAGCCGAGAGTGAGATGGACAGGGAGACCTTCCCCTGTGCATACCGCCCAATGGAAAGGTAGATTTTTTTCATTGGAGCACCCAAAGATCCAAAGAGCGGACTCGTCAAGACTAGATTGGTCGGAAGCAAAGGAAAGGAACTACAGAAAACAAGTGGTCGGTCGAGAGCTGTCCTGTGGCTAGTCGGGCGTTCAACTAGTCCGGGTCGACACCGTATGAAGATCGGTCGACAACACCTCCCGATGGTCGGGCGTCAAGACTCTTTCACTGCGCAGCATACGCGTGCTTTCGGGGACTAGCCGTGGGGGTAAACCCCTATCCCCTCACGGGTCACTTTGGGTTAGGCCCCTCGGGCCGGCCCAGGACGGCAGATTAAAGCCCTTGGCGATAGAAGACCGAGATGATCGGAGATTACGGCCTAAACTTGGTCGTCAAGATAGTTTCCTAGTATAGTTCAATCGTAATCACTATACACTTTCCTATTGTAACCAATCGGGATAGCCGTTGTTGGGACAGATCCGACCTGTAACCCCGCTCCCCTGACTATATAAGGAGAGCGAGGATCCCCCCGAGGGACGATAATTCTCAATCAATCAATACAACTAAGCGGGACGTAGGTTTTACGCCATCAAGGCGGCCAAACCCGGGTAAAACCCGTGTGTTTTGTCCTTCGCCGTTTCGCTTAACGCCTCGTTAGCCATCTCGCGCATCCCTAACCGCTCAATCTACTAGCCGGGCATACCCCTGCTAGACTATCGCCGGTAAACCGACGACAATTGGCGCGCCAGGTAGGGGGTGTGCACGAAGACGCCATGGCTAACAAGATGGTGATCTTCCCTGATTCCATGGCGGTCGACCCAATGGAGGACATCCACCCGAGACGCCGTGCGGAACAATGGCGCCATACTCGGCGTCGGCAACCCCGCGCCGCTCGGATCCAATCGCGCCCGGCATCGCCTTCGCACAAGACCGCACCGACCCAAATCAGGGAGCCGGGCCGCTCGGACCTCGATCGGGCTCACTCAACCGTTCGTGCCGCACCGCCACGCGGCCGTCCATGACGCCGACAACCTACTCGGCGACTTCGACAAGATCTAGATCGGTACGAGTGAGTCTATTCCTTTGGTCGATTCGGCTACGTCGCTTTCTTCCAACAGGAACAACGTCGACCACGACACGGGCTGCCCGACGCTCCTTCGGGGAGAAACAGATCTGGTCGAGGGCCGCCTTCCCCTCGGCCAAGGTCTGGTCGTCACCTCTACTCCCGAGGGGCGGGTCGTCCACTTCTCGTCGACCGCAGGTCGCCAGGCGCCTGGGCTCTGGGACTGGTCGGAAGACCGTCCTAGACCCTACGACTTCATCGACGCCCCAACATACCGCGAGGGCGCCTCGTCGACAAAGCGCGACCACATCTACATGGCTAGGCTCTCTCCGATCCTGGAGGCCACCGAGGAGGAGGAAGAAGGCACTGAACCCCGTGATGGCCGTACCGCCTCTCTGACTTCGTCCGACACCACTACTACTGTGCTCCAGGATCCGATGGAGCTCGAGATCGGCTATGACTACCCGCTGTTCGACCAGGGTACCGCTCCCGAGACCCGCGGTGGGGAATCTTCGCCGTGGAGGATTCGCGCTTCCCGACGGGGAAACCGGATGAACTCCGCGCGCCGCCGAGAGGGACGCAACGCCGATCGAAGCGCCAGCCGGGCGGGCGAGCGTAACGCCGCTTGCCAAGGGCTTAGCCGGGCGGTTCTACCCGGGCTTCCCTGGCCCGGGGGACTCTCCCCGAATCTATAGTCTCACCGACGAGGTGGCCGGAATCCCGGTCCACAAGACGCCGAATCGTAACATCGCCACGGCGGGCGGCTCTCTGTTGCGCGCGTAACGCCACAATAGAAGACGCCCGGGTTACATCTACGCCACCCACGCCAGCTCAACCCTCTCGAAGTTCATCTCGCGCCTTTCACGCCGGTCGCTCGAAGACGCCATCGCCAAAGGAGTCGTAACACCCAAGGCGAAGAAGAGGCGCCCTCGATGCCAAGGGGCAAACCCGCCCCCCGGGCGCGACGGAGCCACCCTCGGTGTAGCACAGCCGGCGGGGCAAGACGCAGGCCAAGACGGTCGGCAGGCAGGGTAGGGGGTAGTGCGCGGTGCTCCGGCCGGTGGCGCGGGTGGGCAACCACCCCGGCCCCGCCCAGATCGAAACCGTGTCCCCCGACCTCCGTAGCAGCATTGAGCTCGCCCGAGATGCCCGCTACGCATCACTACCAGCCAGCAGAGGGCCCGCCAAGACGCCGAGATCCAGCCGACGTGAAGAATACAACATGTTGTACGGAACCCGACTGGGAACCTCACGATCACTACGATCCGGTCCTACCACCCAGATCTCCGCAGGTCCGGTGGCCTCTAGGTTTCAAGGGCACCAACACCCTCTCAAAGTACACCGGCGACCAAGATCCCGAGGCCTGGGTCATGATCTACGAAATTGCGATCGTGGCGGCGGAGGCGGGAAGACGCCATGGCAAACTACTTCCCCGACAGCCTTGACCAGCGCCAATCGTTGGCTCCCGGCCCTCCCTAAGGGAGGCTACGCGACGTGGCAAGACGTCAAGGATATCTTCATCAGCACCTACAAGTCCACGTGCAAGCAATCCGTACAAAGTACGACCTGGAGCGGTTGCGCCCGGCCGCAACGAGCCGCCCTCGGAGTACATCCGCCGCTTCTCCGAGGTGCGCCCGACGATCCCGACATCACCGACGAGGAGTGCGTCGGCGCATTCACTAAGGGCCTCGTCTCCAATGGTAACGCCCGAGCCCGTGAGCTACGGAAGAAGCTCCATAGGTCCAAGATCACAACCATGTCCAAGCTACCGGATGTGGCGCAGAGGTTCGCCGGGCAAGATGAGGCCGAGTACGTCTTTCACAAAGACTACGGTTACTCTGCCCGCCGGGAGTATTCCCCCCGCCGCGACGCTTCCCGTGACGATAAGCGGCGCGACGAGCGTCACGATAATCGCCGCCCTAACGACTCCCGCGATGTCGCCGCCGGAAGAGGGTCGCGCAACTATCGCGAGCGCCGTCGTGATCGAAACCGTCGGGGAGGTGGCGTCAATAATGTCAAGACCGGTGGCAAGAAGAAGGCGCTCAACTGGCGAGATCCGATCCAAAAGCTCCTACACGGCAAGTGCCCCCGACACCCGGACTTGAACCATAGTCTGGCGGAGTGTCGGCACTTCAACGCCGAATATGAGAGCGAACGCAAAAAGCTCAAGATCACCGATGAGCAACCGGAGGAGGCACCTAAAGTTGCCCGCAACAACCGGGAAGAGGAGCCGGATGAGGACGCCGATCCTGTGCACCGCTACCATGCCGAAGACGCCGTCGTTCACACAATCATGGGCGGACACTACGGGCTGCGAGGTGGGCGAGATCGCAAGGTCTCCGCCCCGTAATGTCCCGACCGGCCAAAGACTTCAGCGAGGGGGTCACGGACCCGATATGGCCTACCTTCTCCGAGCGGGTCATAACTTTCGCCGCGACGACCAATGGTGTAACAACCCGCACCCCCAGCGATTCCCCCGGTCCTCGACCGTGATCGGGCGCCCGCGCCGAGAAGGTCCTCATCGACGGCGGGAGCGCCCGAACATGCCGTTCCGAGCTCGATGAAAGCCCCGACATTACGGCGACGACCTCAAGCCATACGAGCACCCGCTCGGGATCCTCCCCGAGAGTCGCCAACCCCTCTTGGGCGGTGACGCCAGGTGCGCTTTGGCGGCGCCAAGCACCATCGCATCCAAGACATGAATTTCATCATCGCCGACTTCGAGTCATCGTACCATGCCATCATCGGACGGCCAGGGATTGACCAAGCTCATGGCGGTCCCGCACTACGGCTACCTCATCCTCAAGATCCCCACGGAGAAGGGGGTCCTCACATGCGAGGCCAATGTACATATGGCCTACGCCCGCGTGAAGGAGGGCCTCGACAAGCGGGAGTTCATCCTCCGCCGGTCCGGCAAGAGGAGGTGATCAAGAACGCAAAGAAGATGAACCCCTCCGACCCCGAGATACCCGAGGAAGAGCGACGAAGAAGACCACCAAGCCATCGGATACCAAAGACATCCAAATTGGTGGAAGGAGACCCGCCCAAGACGACGAAGATAGGCATGAATCTTGACCAAATAGGAAGACGCTCCATCCGGTTCCCCGAGGGATAACGTGAGCATTTTTGCGTGGAAACCCGCCGATATGCCCGAGTACCTCGGAGCCGGATCGAGCACCGCCACGCAGTCAAGTCGACGGCCAAGCCGCGGCCCAAAAAAATACGCCGCTTTAATAAAGAGAAATCCGCCGCCATTAAAGCGTAAGTAACTAGATTGCTAGCTGCCGGCTTTATTCGCTAAGTGTATCATCCTCGACCGGATAGCTAATCCGGTCCTTGTAAGAAAGAAGAATAATGAATGGAGGATGTGTGTTGATTATACCGATCTCAATAGGGCTTGCCCTAAAGACCCCTTCGGTCTCCCGCGCATCGACGTTGTTGACTCCACCGCAGTTGCGAGCTCCTTAGCTTCCCGGATTGCTATTCGGGCTATCATCAAATCACCCTCGCGGTCGAAGACCAGGAGAAGACTTCCTTCATCACTCCGCTTTGGCGCCCACCGCTATACTACCATGTCGCTCGGGCCGAAGAACGCCGGAGCCACCTACCAATGGGCTATACGGGGCTGCTTAGGGAACCTTATCCCCGACCTCACTCAGCTTATGTCGACGACGTCGTGGTGAAGACCCGCAGCGCTCTCCCCGGGTCGACGATCTTGCAAGGGTCTTCGCCAAGCTTAACGAGTACCAATGGAAACTCAATCCGAAAGTGTGTTTTTGGCGCCCCCTCCGTAACTTACTCGGCAACATTGTTAGTAGGCATGGCATCGAGCCAAACCCAGAAAAAATCAGCGCCATCATGCGGATGAAGCCGCCCCAAAACGCCAAAGATGTCCGTGGTTGATCGATGCATGGCAGCCCCGAGCCGTTTGCCGCACGGCTCGGGCGAGAAGGGATCGCCGTTCTTCAAACTCCTTCGCTAGAGAAGCTTTCCGGTGGACCAACGAGGCTCAAGAGGCCTTCAACGGCTTCAAGAAGTTTCTCACCACACCTCCAAAGGTATTGGTGGCCCCGAACGACGCTGAGACCATATCGCTTCTACATCGCAAATAACCAATCGGGTGGTTAGTACCGCTTTGGTTGTCGAGCCAGAAGAAGAAGGGCACGTATACCCCGGCCCAACGGCGGTCTATTTTGTCGGGCCGAGGTCCCGAACGACTCCAAGCAAAGGTACCGCATATACAAAAATTGCTCTATGGGATCCTTATTACGCCTCGCAAGTCGCGCCACTACTTTGACCTTCACCCGATCAACGTGGTGTCGGACTACCCATTGGGTGACGCCTTATGAAATAAAGATGCTAATGGTCGTGATATGCAAGTGGGCGATCGAGCTCAGCCTATTCACCATTGAATACAAGAATAGGAGTACCATCAAGTCGCAAGCATTGGCAGATTTCGCTTTGAGTGGACGGATCTAGAGACTCCCTCGAAGACACCAGCCGCTTACGCCGGACAATGTACTTTGACGGTTCACAAACATCGATGGTCCCGGGCTAGGCGTCTACATCATATCGCCCTCCGGGGATACACTCCGTATGTCCTCCGGATCCACTTCCCGCATCCAATAACGCCGCTGAGTACGAGGTCGCTCTTCACGGCCTCCGTATCGCCGTCCAAATTTGGGATTCGCCGATCGCAAGTATTTGGTGACTCGGCATTGGTAATCAAGCAAGTCAACAAAGATTGGGATTGCAAGAGTGAGAAGATGGATGCATATGTGGCGGCCATAAGAAAGTTGGAAGGCAAGTTCTACGGGCTCGCCTTTGATCACGTGGTTCGACTACAACCAAGCCGCCGATGAGCTCTCCAAGCTCGGCTCTTCTCGCAAAGATACCGGCCTACGTCTTCGTCGAAGATCCGTGGAAACCAACCATCGGTGACCTGGCGGCCCCCTCCACTCGAGATACCGTGAGCATATCGCCGCCACCCTATCCAATACCGTTGATGAAGATTGGCGAGTCCCGATAATCAAATATCCGCAGAGGCTCTCGTGCTAGAAGACGTGGATCGGAACAAGAGCGCCTCATCGGGCGAAGTAAGAATTATGTCCTAGTCGATGGTTTCCTCATGCGAACAAGATCGGAGATCGGGTCCCTGCAGGTGCATCTCCGGCGCATGGTATAAAATTGCTTGACGAAATCCATGGTGGGATCGTGGCAATCATGCGCCTTCTCGCACCCTAGTCGGAAAGGCATTCGGCAGGATTTTCTTGGCCGACGGCGATTCTTGCCGATGCGTAACACCCGGTACGGCATTGTGAGAAGTGTCAATTCTTCGCGGGCAGAACGCGACGCGATGCCGGCACATGGGCTCCGTGACATCACCGCAAGCCGCGGGCCTTTCTCGTCTTTGGGACTAGACGCCATCGGGCCTTTCAAGGCAGCCCCCGGTGGCTTCAAGTGGATATTCGTTATGGTCGACAAATTCTCCAAATGGATTGAATATCTTCCTTCCGGTCGACGCCAACCCAGCACAAAGCCGTCGAGATGTTGGATGAGGTGGTCCATCGCTTTGGCATCCTGAACTCCATCATCACGCATCTTGGCAAAGACATTTACGGGCAAATTTTTGGGATTATTGCGAAGACAAAGGCATCCGGGTGAAATATGTGTTCATGCGCCCATCCTCGCCAACGGGCAGGCCGAGCGAGCAAACGGCATGATATTAGAAGCCTTGCGGAGTTTACTCTTCCCGCCGATGGGAAATATCCCGCCGATGGCTTAAAGAGCTACCGTGGCCGCCGTTCTGGGACTACGCACCCAACCCACCCGTAGTACGTGTATCCCCATACTTCATGGTGTTTGGTTCGTAGCGTCCTCCCTACCGACATCGCCACTCTCCTCGTGTCGAAATTATAATGAAGAAACTTCGGATGCTACTCGAGAAGATGAGCTTGTCGCGCTAGAGGAAACCCGCTTGCAATGCCGCACGCTGAATGCTAAATACCTTGAAGGCGTTCAAGATATTACAATCGCAATGTAATGGAAGAGCCTTTGCGGTTGGCGACCGGGTCCTTCGAAGGAAGAAGAAGAGCGCATACAAGCCGGGATCTCATTGGGAAGGCCCTTTCAAAGTTAAGGAGGTTACCCGACCGTGAGCATACCGGTTGATGACCATGGAAGATGTCGACGTCCCCAACTCCCCGAACATTGAGCACCTCGCGACGATTTTTTCCCGTAATCTCTGGGACTCTATAAGCCAGCTTGTATCGTTTTTTTTTACTGCCGCCGCATTAATAAAGTTTATTGGAGTATGTTGACATGGTTATATTTTCTTTCTACCGACATAATGATTTATTTCCATGCTCGACTACACTCTTAAGTCACCTTTGGACCCCCTAGAGCCATCTCTCGTACTTTGGTCGCTTTTAGCAAAGATGCGTGATCGTGTACTCCCCGCATAGATCGACGACCGCGCGATGACTCCTTACCGTAGTCGAACAGCCCAATAGCTTGCCTCGAGCATCGCGTCTCCTTGCTACGCTATACCGGGCGCTGTAAGGCTAGGACTGCATCTACCATAAGTGACCCCCTTCTCGCCATCGGTCTACACTTCATCGCCTACCATAATCGTATGCATGCTAAAACGATTGTGAGATAAAAACAAAGTATTAAGCTAATTATGCCACCCACATCCGGCGTGGCTCGCTAAATTCCCAAGTGTTTTTCAACGGCTTTTTTTTTCACTAACCGCTTTTGCTACGGCCAAAAAGAAGCAAAGTACCATGCCCGGGGCAACCTCACCTGTGACTTTACCTTTCAAACGGCTCACGGGAGTGGGTTCATCTCATCGCCAAGTGTTGTCACCGCCTGGTCGGCCGCCTCGCGCAGTTTTAGCGCACTGCCTCTGCCGTCCCGAAAAGCGTAGCCTAGGCGGGACGTGCTCAAATCGCACCTCGATGATGGGAAGCGCACCACCGCCGCAGCATGTCGAGCCGTGTCGCGAGTAGCCCGGGCGGGTGAACTCCATGAAGTTTGCCTGTGAACGCCGCGACCGTTGCTCCATGTTCCGGGCGCCGCTGGTGGCGCCCTCCGGATTGGCCCCCCAGCCAACCGCGTAGCCATGGATGGCGCCGAGGATCGCCCGACACCTTGCGGAGACTTTGTGTGCGATTCCTCCATAGAGCATATCCAAAATCCGTGACGCTAATCCGATAATCGAGAGGTTGCACGCAAGCCGCCGCCAAAAATATACGGTAAGCACAAATCGCTCAAATAGTTTTTGAGCAGGTATTATTCTATGGCATAAGGGTATACCATCACGATCGGCGGTGGTATTCGGAGTTCCTCGCATAGCTCACCCACAATTGGTTCGCCATCACCGCTTCTCGCTTCACAGTCTCAATGGGCGCTTCATGCTCGCAAGGTATCATACAACCGCCATTTTAATCATTTTTATTACTAACCGTTCTTGCAAAGATGTCTTCGGTCGACTTTTCAAGTAATCATTGCACATACCCGTATTTGGGTTTGGGCCTCATGGCGTGCCAGGCCGCTTGAGCGACGAGTTCCACGCGCCTCCTCCAGCGCTTACGGGCCGGCGGCAAGGCGCGTCCTTCTTCCGTGGCCTTACCCTCCCCGGCAATCCGGCGCTTCGCGATCCGCACGGGTTCGCTCAACCTCAAGGACTTCCACGCCGGTGGCCGTGCGCCCTCTCCCGCAAAGGCGTGGCGCTTGGCGTCATTATTGTTGCCGCCAACAGCGGTCCCTCTCGACCACGAGCACCGCCGCTCCCTCAAGAAGACGGTCGCGCTCACGGGAGAAACTCATCCCGCGCTGTCGGCCTCAAACAAAGCGCCTTGGCATTGCCTCAGCTTGGCGCACTGGGCGGGTTTCCTCGCTACGGATATGCTACACAACAACATGCAATCACGCAGGATGTCCATGGCGGTATCAAAGGCAAAACAAGTTGGTCGAGTACTTACGCGCAGCGGCCGGCTCCCTCTTCTACTTGGCGGGCTATGCGGGTTGGTTCGGCCCCTCCTCTTCAACCTCGGGCCATTTGCTCCACTTGGGGTTCCGGAGCTTCGGCAGCCCTCGCACCACCCCTCCACCTCCTCCATCTCTTGGTCCTCACCCAAGATCCGGATGTCGCCCGTGAGGGGATTCGTGGCGGATGACCACGGAGCGCCTCCGCCTCGGTGCCATCTGTTTCAGGGCGTTCTCGACCGGTTCTTGGTGCACCCGGTGCCCTGCCATCTCTTGCGGCTCCTCCGGTCCGGAGCATCTTGACCGCCACGCCCCGCCGGGACTCCCGAGGTTGCGCCAAAAGCCGGGCTCGCCTTTGCCGTGGGGCGTCTCGCAAAGAACCGGCATCTCGCACAAAGCTTCGACGACGGGCCCCCCCGCACCAAGAACATGATTCACACATACATACACCGACAAGATTAGCGATCACGCACGGCGGTAAGTGTGTATTTCATTGGCAAAGCGCATCCCACGGAGGCGACCTCGAGCTACCACCACCGCGGCCTCCTCCACTCCGTGGCGCCGACACATCACCGTGTGGTCCAACCGGGCGCCCTTGGTAGATCAACTCGAACAATCGGTGTTCTATCTTCCACAGTTCTTTGCACTCAACAATGTGGTGATCGATCGATATACCCCTTACACGGGACTAGGTAACACTTTCGGCGATACAAAGGCGGCCGACTCAACAAAGGCTTGCGCTTCATCGGCAAGGAAATCATCATCATACGTAGCCGTGTCACGACGGGTCACGGCCGGGCCCCGCTGTCACCTTCTCCTCCGGACGACCTCCTCCGGGCCTGGCTCTCCAGAGGACGCTTGCCGTGAGCCCAAAGATCTCCCCCCGCTACCCCGGGCGCTCCGGCTGCCGCCGGGCGCAGGGCACGGACGGGCGGCGTTCACCGTAGCGCGGCGCTGAACGACGGGCAAACTCCTCCGGCGGATGTCGGGTACCGGCCATCGGTCATCCCATGGATCCGCAGCAATCATCGACGGCGTGGACGACGCTTGCACTACAAAGAAGGCACAACAACACAATGTGGGACTACATTCACTCCGGGGCCGTGGTGGGTTCCGGCGCGTATATGGGCACCGCGGCGCCGGATCGTGCGGCCCCTACCGGCCGCCACCTTCGATACCCGCCTCCCGGACTCCTGGCCGACCTGGCAGAACTCGCCGACTCGCGGTTGGGATCATTTAGCCCTGCATCAAAACCCGGGATGATCCTCCGCTTGAGTGGTTAGATCCAGCGCTCCACGAACACGCGAGCAAGGTCGATGCCATCCACATGCAGGTCATTCATCATCGCTGCCAGCCTCCCCACACGCTGGCATGTCGGTGGTCGCTGGTTCTTCGCTCCAGCTTGCACGCCTCATCGAACACGGGTGGATCGGCCGGAATTGGCACATCCGATCATGTAGCAGTAAAACCAACGCGCAGTACCAAATTCGTAGGCACATTCGCTGGCAGCGGTGTCGACCTGAACCGGCTTGCCCGGCTGCCCTCGAGTTTTCACAAACACGCCGGCTACCCGTGATCCCGAATCCCCTTCATCCCAACATAGAAGAAGTACTTCCACAAGCTAAGGTTGGGGAGAATGCCGAGGCAACACTCACAAAGGGTGATGAAGATGGCAATGTCGAGGATGGCGTTCGTGGCGTGGCGTAGCCGGGAGGCCGTAGAGCACCGTGAGCTCCAGCAGAACGGGTGCGCCAAGATCCCGAACCCGCGCCAAGTGGCTCTCGAAGACCACCACTTCATCCGTCCCACGCATCGTACGGTTCCGCCTCGCATCTCCAACCGGGCGATAACCCTCTCTCTCGGCGTAACGCGGCATCCACCAGCCCCCCACCGCCGCCCGGTGGACGGCGAGTTTGGCCATTCCTATCCATCGAGATGACGGGATCCGCCACCGCGAAGCGGCACAAAGCTCTCACACGCCCAAAAGCGGCGGCGCCCCGCGCTCGCAGCAGCAGCCGGGCCGCCCTCCTCCAGCCGCCCGCACCATGGCCCCGGCGACCTCGCGAGCATGGCGGTCCATCCCACCTCAAGCGGTTCTACACTCCAAAATAATGAACAGTATTGGCAACCAAATCAACCAAATCCGCGGCCCAAAATCGATTCCATCGGGGCTAAGCTAACGGGCGCATTGACGAATCCACAAGGTACTTACCTCTTGCAATCTGGTGGAGGCGTCGGAAGAGGCCTAGCGCCGGGCGCGCCGCAAACCCTAGCCGGTGCTCATCAGAAAGGGGGGGAAGACGAAGGACTCGAGAAGAGGAAGGGGCTTACCGTGCGGATGCGACGAAGGGCGCGGGATGCTGATATTTATAGTCCTGACCGCCCTAGGGTTGATGCATGAGCAACCGCGGCCGCGGGCCTCGCGTCTCCTCGTTTCCCGGGTTGAGTGCGTGTGGCGGCGGCGGCGCCGGTTGCCATCATTACCCTTTCCAGAGCGCCAGTCGTTGTGGCGCCGCCACGCGTCCCTATCTCCCTCGATTCTCACGCCGGTCTGTTTCCTACATGATCCGGGATATTAATTGACCGTATATCTTGCCGCATCGAACCGAGCGGCCCTATCTTCTTGACGAAGCTTCCTTCATGCACGGGTTATCCGCATTTCCCGACACGGCCCGGATATTCTTTGGGATGGCACTGCTCGTGCCTCAACCCATGCATGGTGCATGAGCACCCTACGCTCGGGCAGATATATATCGGGCTCGGGGACTCCCGAGCGTACGCTCCACATTGGAGTACAAATGAATGCGCCCGGCTAGGTTTCCGATTACTGGGGACTATTTGATCATATTTTTTTTTTTGACCCTAGCAAAGACGTGATTACTTACCTACTCCTAGGCTCGGGGACTAAGTGGGCACACTTCACCTACGGTGAATCGCGTGCTCAATTTTTTGGTACTTACATTTTTTACAGTGTTTATCCACTACACGGGGCACACTTCGCCGTAAAGAAAAAGATTTTTTCATTGGAGCACCCAAAGATCCAAAGAGCGGACTCGTCAAGACTAGATTGGTCGGAAGCAAAGGAAAGGAACTACGTGAAAAACAAGTGGTCGGTCGAGAGCTGTCCCCAGGCTAGTCGGCGCTCAACTAGTCCGGTCGACACCATATGAAGATTGGTCGACAACACCTCCCGATGGTCGAAGCGTCAAGACTCTTTCACCTGCAGCATACAGCGTGCTCGGGGACTAGCTGTGGGGGGGTAAACCCCTATCCCCTCACGGGTCACTTTGGGTTAGGCCCCTCGGGCCGCCCAGACGGCGGATTAAAGCCCTTGGCGATAGAAGACCGAGATGATCGGAGATTACGGCCTAAACTTGGTCGTCAAGATAGTTTCCTAGTATAGTTCAATCGTAATCACTATACACTTTCCTATTGTAACCGATCGGGATAGCCGCTGTTGGGACAGATCCGACTGTAACCCTCGCTCCCCGGACTATATAAGGAGAGCAGGATCCCCCCGAGGGACAGATAATTCTCAATCAATCAATACAACTAAGCAGGGGCGTAGGTTTTACGCCATCAAGGCGGCCAAACTCGGGTAAAACCCGTGTTTTGTCCTTCGCCGCTCGCTTAACGCCTCGTTAGCCGTCTCGCGCATCCCTAACCGCTCAATCTACTAGCCGGGGCATACCCTCGCTAGACTATCGCCAAGAAAACCGACGACACCATCTTCCAAGGAGCCAAGCCCTCCTTGGTAGCTTTGTTGCCTAGCTCCACATCCTAATCTACTAGGAGGAAGAAGAAGAAGAGTAGAGAGGGAGAGAGTGGCTCTCTTGTGAGGTGTGTGTGAGAGAGGAGGTGAGAGGGGCTACTTATACAAGTGGGAGAGGGGCCTAAGTGCTAAATTCCCCCAAACCGACCATCTCTCGGACGTCCAGATGCAGTGCACCTGCCACCAACACGCGCACCGCCCTCCTCATGGTTTAATGCACTGCCTCGCCAAACCTCGACTTCCAAGATTGTTCCGGGTAAGTCTCGGTTCTATCGGGAGTTCGTGAAGACTTCTAGAATTCTTAAGGACTGCCTATTCGGCCATGGAGTCCTTTCGTTGGGTAGCGACTCCAGTGACTTCGGGGAGACTACCGTGTATTCGGGGTTGAGCTCTCCCGAAGAGATGAGTCCTCGGAGAGAGAAGACTTACAAACTTGCTCGTTGTCTAGGAGCATATTCGGATGCGAGGGTGGTCACGCATGTGGATCCTCGCACCCCGCCCCTCCTTCCCTCGGATCGGGGGGTGCAGTTTGCTACGATTGCTCCACTTCCTTCCTGACCCCTCAAACGGAGAAGGAGCCGTTGAAGACCGACCCCTCAAGCTCATTGAGGCCCTCAATTTCTATGCTACAGGGGTGAGCTTTCGTCCCTTTGTTTCGCTTTCAGATTATTACTTTCGCCTTGTCGACGGTTTCGCTTTATGTATTCTTGTAGTCGATGTCACACTCAACCCCTGAAAAGCAATTCCGTGGTCGGGCAGCTCGACTTCCAAGATCCTTGATGCCGAGAAGGCCAAGGCCGATAAATTGAGCAAGGATCTCAAGAGCCCCAAGCCCGTATGTATGGCCGAGGCTCTGGGCCGAAGCAGCCAAAAAGAAAGTGGCGGACCTTGGGCGTAAGGTGACGGAGGCGAGGAGGAGCTTCGGGCGAGAGAGACCAAAACCATATGGTGACTCTCGATGTGGAGCGCGAAGTCAACGCCGGGTTTCGGGTCCTCCAAAGACCTCGTTGGCCTCTTTTCGATGAGGCTGTTCCACCCCGTGGACTCGGCTATGGGGAGACCCTTCCTTAGGCTGGTCCAGAGCTCAAGGGCCCGAGTGCGCGGGTGGAGACCGGGGAGGGGCTATGCCTCTCTCGAGACCCTCCGCTTTCGGCCGCCCGCATGCGCCGGAGTGCGAGCACCTTGGGGCCGTGGAGCGAAAAGAGGATCCGTCCCGAGTAATCGGGCAGACGCCGCCCAAATCCTTTCCCGTGGGCCGGAAATTTTATGAAGGTTTCTCGCGTATGGGCGGAAGGATCTTGCCCTCATCGCGCTGGCCGATTCCCGAGCCAACGTGAGTTTATTTTTTTACGATTCGTTGAATCCATTCGCATTTTTTGGATGTGATTTGACTTTTGTTTGTTTCATTGTTACCGACTAATTTTATTGTTTGTCTAGAATGAACAGGAGAAGAAGGAGATTCGGGCTAAGGTGGATGCCTTCTTGGCCGAGAGGACCGGGGGCCTCGGGAGACGAAACCGGCAAATTTCTCCACCGACGCAGCACTCCTCCCGCTCGGGGAATGCCGGGTTTCTTGATAGGGTAGAGAATGTTTAAGAAACTCTTGATTCTACTGTGGCCTAGATCACTACACCACAACCCTTAATCACCGACCGACTTAGAGTTGCTATAAGGGGGATATACATGACTTACGGGTCCGTTCTTTGAAAGTTATAGCAACGGACTTCAGCAGATGCTAATGAAGCCGTGGTTAAATATATACAAAGAACGGACCAACATTTAGCAACGGGACCGCCGATGGTAAAACTTTAGCAACGGATAACCGCTTAGAGCTTTTAGCAACGGATGGTCTATCACAATATTGAACTTTAGCAACCGATGGTCCATCGAGCTCAATTTAATAGGAACAAAAAAAAAATCCAAATGTAATTAAATATAGACCACATTCAGAAGCAATATGATATTGAATGACACAAATGGGCACATTATTCATACTCAAATATAGATCATCATCCAAAAGTGATCCAACATTGATCTAAATATAGCACCATCAGGTTCAAGTCTAGAAACCAAAACTCACATAGCATCTAGTTCACCAATGGCTTCCTATCAACAAGACACTACCAACAACCCCATGAGAAGATTCTGCACCAAATCTGCCCCCAACACTTTTCCTACCAACTAGCTACCACCACCTAGCATCTCTGAGATGATCGAGCAGCATCTTGAGAAGATCTCTGAGAAGAACCAGCAACACCATGAGAAGACCTTGGTTGTTGCCTACATTCCTTTAGCTGTCAAGTATCATTAGTTAGTACCTGTAGATACTAACCACATATCAAAACAGAGAACAAAATGAAGTGGACATAAATGATTAAATGGCCAAGCAGCCACAGCAGTTAACAGAAGAATTTCTCAAGTGTTAGCTTCTATTTGACATGGACATAACTATACATATCACTAGCTTCTATTCTCAAGTATTTCCCACGTATAGATCACTAGCTGTCTATGCATGAGACTTGAGGATATATGTATGTGCCCAATATTGAAGAATGAAGTAATAATAAATTCACCAATAGAAAGTCAGACTCAAAGAGCACATTCTGATGAAGAATGAAGTTGTTCCTAATTACACATATAGCTGCTGTGATTATGAGCATAGGTGCTGATTCATTAGATATATGTATGGTTGTATGTGCACCTATACATGTATGGCTAGTTCTGTAGAGAAGTCAAGATTAACTAAGAAAAAGTTCACACAAGCTCTATTTTTAGAATGTCATGTTAAGAGTATGGGGATGCAGCCAATTTAATCTTATAATCATCTATTATAGTCCCCATTACTAGGCAATCTGAACTTTTGCTAGCTAAAATGCTATGGCAGATTAGTGTACGCAAAAATGCACAGTTATAGATGTGTATCATACGGGAAGACTATAGTACCTCATTCTTTCCCTGGACCTCATGTCAGAAGGCTTCTTCCTGTTTTCCTCTACAAAAAAACCAGGAAATTCACTTCCAAGCAGCATCTGCCCATCCATATGGTACTTTGGCATCAGAAGCATCCTCAGGATCAAAATATTGTATGAACCCAAATCCTTTAGGTTCTCTGAAACAGAAAGCAAATATCAATAGTCACTAAGTACGATGAAAGACTTTAGCCACTAAGTAGAAAGACTGAAGCCATTGATCAGAGATGCATAAAATTCACAAGTTGCCATGGGAAATTCAATTGTACTTATTCACCATGGCCATGGGAAATTCACAAAGCAGCACAGAACAAAGCAACAAACCACCAATTAAATTACATACTAACTAGCAGGAACACCCACGCAGGTGCGCGGGCTAGTAAGGTGTGACTTATATATGTTTGCTCAGCAATACAACAGAATACAACGCAAATAGTAGAATTGATAAATAGTGGCATATGGGGATTTGATCATATCATTTAGTCATAGAAATACAGAGTGTTTGTTCCAAAGTGAAAAAAAATGCAGCAGACATCTGTTGGGTATGGGCGATTAGAATGGTAGCCGAATCAGAATCGCTTGCCCATTTTACAAATGATTTATAGAAAGGGGATATTTTTATGACTCCTTTATATATGAAAGTGGCAGTCACTGTAAAGGAAAGATAATCATCAGTGTCACACGCTTCATTTTGAACTTATGGAGGCCTCTGGAATTTGGTTGTAATAGTTGTTACTTAAGTGCTGAACATGCTGCTTAGTACCACAAGATCTGGAACACAGAAGGTAGCCATCAGGCTGCAACGCTTATTAAGAAATTTAATCTCATGGTCCACTCAATACATTCCAAAGGTACACAAGTCATAAACAAGGGATCTCTAAAGTATGGTTGTGTAGAATGAATGTTTATCTAATAGTGTGAAAAGCATCTATGTTATTCCCTAAACTGAAATTGGTAAAGATGACTGACTGAATCGCCACCACAAATAAAGAAATCAGAGGATTCATCTCCACCTGCATTCCTACAACTACAACTGCATACCAAAGAAAGGATTATAGATGAAGAATATATCATATCAAACATTACACCTGGGGGCAAAGCAGCAGCATGTGCTTAGAAAAAAAAAGACTGGTGTATGACAGTCTGACTGAAACTAACCTTCGAACTAATTGGCTCATGCTCTCCAGATCAGTAGACAAGCCAATCCCCTCAATGAGATGTTCTCCTGCAAAGTGAAAGTGAAGAAAAAAAAACAAAGTTCAGTTCTCTTTTAGAGAAAATAAGAACAATCTCCAAATGTACAAAAACATTATGACTGGCAATGTGTACATTTTGACTAATTAGCTGACATGAATGGCAATGTATCATGAATAACTGAGACATTCTTATTCAATGCACAAAGTAAAAACTCACAATACAACAACTGTAGATAGTAGTGAAGTTCAGTTTAGTACAAGAGTTGCGTGCACATGTTTGCTGCTTCTACCAGACAGCCACTAGCTAAGTGATGAACAATCTTTGTAATACTCAGAATTAATGGTGTTTCATCACAGCACTGAATACTTACAGAACTGCCTCTAGCTTTGGCCTGGTCTGCAGATTCGCGAAAAGGGCCCAAATAGATGACTGGAAACATGACAAAGTGGTGCATTGCTAGAGCCTGAAAGCATTTACAACAAGTAAACTAGAGAGAATTACAACTAGCAGCTAGAAGATGTTATTATTATTCCGCCTTTCAAAGAGTTTCTTTTATTTTCACGTGCGTGGCGCACGTGCATTTGCACTAGTTACATAAAAAATTTCAGAAAAAGAACAAGCAGGTTAATTAAAATGTGACTGCAGTCATGGGATCAGTCGCTTCCTTTGTCTCTTGCACTGCTGTCAATCTCCACCCGAGCTTCCTTTGTCCCAGATTTACCCAAGCACTGTCCTCTACCCCCAAAACCCAAATCTAGTGGCAGGTAAAAGCAAAATAAAGGGGTATTATAAACCCATATCTTTAGTCTGAAAGCACCTAGCATTTCGATTTCAAAAGGGCTTACAGATATGGGCTCTTCTAACCAATTCCACATCCCTCTTCAGTTGCATAAACTGCAACCAAAAGGAACACGATACAGTTCAAAATTCTGAACATCGACGATACCTGACTCTTTGTTGCGTGTTTCTTCTGGCCATTTTTGCGACCCAGCAGCAAGAACAACAGCCATCTCCCGTGTAGCACCACGTCTTGTGCTTCAGTATCCAACCAGTACACGTTACCCCAAAGCTAATCCCAGGCACCATCAGCTCGAACTGAGATTGAATCCAAGGTCAGCAAATCTTGACGCACACAGACAATAAGAGGAAGGAAGGGAGGGGATTCACCTGGATCTGAAGGCGGAGGTTGAATTGGAGGTCCCTTGTGAGCTAGGGCAGGGCGGAGCCCTTGAAGAAGCCGGCGGTGGTCCAAATCCACGCTGTGGATGTAGGCGTGGAAGGCCACTTCCATCGCCAGTGTAGGGGCGGGTCCAGGGGCAGGCGGGCGGGCGGCGTCTAAGGCCTTGCCGCCGGATGGGTGTGGGCCTGGCCGCCTGCGAGGACTGGGGTGTGGAGGCCGGCGGGGCAGGCGGCCGGCGGGTGCTCGTGGGCGGATGGAACGGGAGAGAGGCGGCGCGCGTGTGAATGGGTGAACCGGAGCACAAGAGCAGACAAGAGGCGGCTGAGTACTGCGTCTTTTTTTTTTTACCTTAGGGTTTAGAAGGTCTTTTGGGCCAAAATATTCGCCGAAAGGGCCCACCGGACCGAACCAAAGCAAAATTTGTTTAAATGACGGACCGTCAAACTCATTATTAATATATAGCGACCGATCCTTCAACGTAAAATCAAAATAATTTTAGCAACGGACAATCCAACGCCAGATTCGCTTTTAGCCACCGCCGTCGATGCGGAGAAACAATTAGCAACCGACCGTCCCAACGCAAAAATAAAACTTTTAGCAACCGCAATCGATTCTTTGATTAAGTGTTGTGATGTAGTGGATGTTGTAATGATACATGTTTGAATGGTTTTAACTGCTTTGGCGTGCTCCCGAGGAGGGACCTTTGAGCAAAACGGATTCGTTAGTTAGCGAGTTCGCGGGCATAACTTTCGCGAGAAGATCCCCTCGAACGAATGGGCGAAGTTTTTCGTGATCTCATCGCCGAAAGATTAATCATAGTGGTAGAAGAATGCACGAGTTTTGGAAAACTTTCGCCTCCTCTGCGCCAAAGTAAGAGCTTAGTTCATGGTTTGTTACTTGAACCGAAAGTAAAATTGCAAGACGAAACCGAGGTACTTCCTACTCCCGGATACCGATCTTTGGGTGTTAAGGACCTTGATCTCGGTTGAACGAAAAGTACAACATTTTTATGTTTTTCGCTCATCCTTCATTTATGTGCTTGCGCGAGACATTGTTTTCGGCATAATGCGTTTTGGTTCTCGCAAAAAACTATTCTTTTGTTAAGAAACCCCCTCCCCCCTTTTGCGAGGATCGAATGGTATGTGGAGTTCGAAAGTACTTTTTGATAGATTCGGTTTAGGACTCTTTACATTTCGTTCTTGTTACACGCGCTTGTGAGCCTAACCCCTAGCGGGTCAGCGTGCCACGTGGCCGAATGCTTGTTTATGTTACATTCGGTCATCTTGATACCGCAGACTTTTCCGGGGTTCCCGCGATCCGGTATATAAGGCTAGGAGACGAAACCTATGTAGTGAGCTTTCGTCGCGTGGTTGCAGGCTTGATATTGCCACATGGCGTGGTCTGGTTGACCATGCCGGAGCTTACTCTAAAGCTTTTGGCCTTCTTGCGCACTCGATCAGCTTCAGTCTTTTGCATCCCGACTTTTGGTAGAGCTAGATTCGCACGAAATGGAATGTGAAGTCGCCTTACCAGAGCATTCGGTGCTTCCGATTTCAGATGCATTTGTTGCCGAGATAGGCTTCGGGCTAAAATCCTAGGAGTTTTGGCCACCTTGAGTAATCATTGATGTGCCTGAGTTGGTTGATGCACTTTCTACGCAGCTCTTGGAGAGTTCTATTTGAGGACTTCTACCCGGTAGAATTGTCCTTCAGCTAGCTTTTTCCTAGCAGCAGCCTTAATCCAAGTGGCCTGAGCTAGACCAAACTGCACCTCTCCGCTCTGAGTGGCCAAAAGCTATCTGCGACTTCCTGAGTCCTCTTAATCCTAATGAGCCGGAGCTCCTGTGGACCGAAGTCCCTACCCATTGACTATATTTTTGGTGGCTATCAAGGGTATTTCCCTTTTACAACTTGTGGTCGCTCTTGGGGAAGAGGTGACCCTTAGGTATCATTTTATAGTAGCTCCGCTTGTCCTTTGCTTGATCTCAAGCTTTTATTGTTTTGATTTCCCAAGGACGGTCATTATCGATCGATCTTGCAATCGGAAGCATGTGCTTTCGTCGCCTTTTATTAGTGAGGTGTACTTGTTTTAGTCCTTTTCGGACTTAGGTAGGCTTTATGCCGTACTTCATTGTTTAATGCCTAGGCCGAGCTTTTATAGCCGAGTAGCATTAGTGCTGGGCTTCTCTTCCTGTGTGCCGATTTTGGCTCCTTTTGGTCAAACTCGGTTAGCTTGAGCGTTCTTGCCCTGGCTATTTATTTCGGGGTTGTCACTTTTTGACTTCCTCCGGACTTTCGGCCCTTCGGCCTTGGTCTTTTGGCTTCCCTACCATTGTTTGCTGGTCTCTTCAAAGATATACCTTCTCGCACGCGTTGTTCGCCGAATATATCAAGTGTGACTTAGTCACTTCTTGTTTTTGGCTTTTCTCTTGGTATTGCTCTGTTGCTTGGGGAAAAGAACCTTTATAAGGGGTTCATGACCGAATGTTTCCAGGTTGCCTCATTAAAAAACCTCACACCTCCGAAAGGGCTTCCCCAGTGAGGAAAAAGAGCGCAACCCTACTGTAGTTTCGTACTTTAATTATTACGCACCGAAATGAAGAAAAAGAAAAGTACAACTCCCGCTCGAGGAGCATTCGTCAGCGTAGAATCGGGCGGAGATTGTCCGCGTTCGGGTGTGGGTTGTTTCGTTGCCTTCTTCCGTCCTTAGCTAAAACACTCCGGGCTTGACCATACTTGCGACGACGAACGGCCCGTACCATTGGGACTGCAACTTGCCCTCGCTTGTCTCACGCGTCTTAATCGGCCAAGGTCGCTGGGAAGATGCTCTTCCATAGGACCTTCTTGTCCCGCCAGCTTTGCGTCTCCTTGTGGTAGTTGTCGAGGTTCTTCGCCGCCTGCAACTTCCTAAATTTAGATGTGTCAGCATCTACATATCTTTGGATTTCGGTTACATCCGCTATTTGTGTACGAAAGGAACCGAGCTTTAGTTCTTCTGGCGTTACTGCCTCCTCCCCGTATAGCAATCGAAATGGAGTGAATCCGGTCGCTCGGGACTTGGAGATGTTGTGACCCCTGCATCGCAAATTGATCATTTCGGTCGGCCATTTCCCTTTGCTTGCGTCCCACAGGGACTTTGAGATGGCCGAGAAGATTAGGCCGTTGGCTTTTTCGACGGCTCTGTTGCTTTGAGGGTGATAGACTGATGCGAAAGTCACCTTGATAGAGAGTTCTTCACAGAAATTTCTGAATTCGGTTGAGTCAAACTGCTTGCCATTGTCCACTGTTATATATGAAGGAACCCCGAAGCGGCAGACTATCTGTTGCCATACGAAACTGATCAAAGTGGCTGAAGTGATTCTGGTGAGAGGCCTTGCCTCTATCCATTTAGTAAAGTACTCAAGCGCCACGGCTGCAAATCTCACATTGCCCGGAGCTGCTGGTAGTGGCCCTACTATGTCCACCCCCCAACGCTGCAGTGGCCAAGTTGGTATTATCGACTTGGTTGGATTTGAGGGTGCATTTTGCTTCTTGGCGAACATTTGGCAGCTTTCGCATGTTTTGACAAGTTGCTTTGCATCTTCGGCTGCTGAGGGCCAGTAAAATCCCTATCCCATTGCCCTATGGGCGATCTTATGAGGCCCTCTGTGCGCCCCACACGTGCCCCCATGTATTTCATCCAAGAGCTTTCGTCCTTCCTCGGTACTGATGCATTTGAGCTTCGGTGCCACAATGCCGTCCTTGTATAGCTCACCTCTGATGATCGAATAATGTTTGGTTCGGGACTCCATCCATTGTTGCTCATGCTTGCTTTCGGGTTCATAGGTTCTTGTTAGGAATGCGAATATTGGGCTTCTCCAGTCATGGCTTGTGATGACATGGATTGCCCTAGGTGCATCTTCTTCTGCCCTGATTGCTTTGACCGAAAGCAGCTGGAAGAAAACATCCGGCAGGGTTGGTATCCCAAGCGCTGCTGCCTTTGCCAATTCGTCCACTTCTCTGTTCTCGTTGCGTGGTATGTATCTTATTGAGAATCCTGAGAAATGCTTCTTCATTACTCTTACCGCTTGCAGGTATCTGATAAGTACCGGTTCCCTTGCCGTATACTCTTTTTCACAGTGTCCACTTACCACCTGGGAATCTGTGCGAATGACGCATCTTTTGACACCCATGGCTCTTAGCTTTCGGAGCGCAAGCAACACGGCTTCGTACTCGGCTGTGTTATTGGTGCTTGTGAACTGTAGCCTGGCTGCATACCTTATGGATGGTCCCTGTTGAGGGGTCAGAATGGCTGAAATCCCGGCGCCCATATCGCACCAAGCTCCATCGCAGAATGCTATCCAGGTTGGTTCGTCAAAGATAACCTGATTACCTTCGGCAGCAGGTGTCCAGTCCGCTATGAAGTCTGCTATTGCCTACGACTTAATGGCTGATCTGTGCTCATAGTCGATTACGAACTCACTCAATTCGGCTGCCCATTTGCCTACTCTTCCCACGGCTTCACTGTCCCTGAATAAAGCCTCAAGAGGCTGAGAGGAGATGACCCGAGTCCTGTGTGCTTGGAAGTAATGCCTCAACTTTTGGCTTGCCATCAACACAGTATATGCTATCTTTTCCAGCTCTGAGTAATTCAGCTTTGCTACCGAAAGAGCCTCAGACACGTAGTAGATGGGAAATTGTTTGAGCTTGTTGTCGTGCTCCCTTTCTTCTACCAGAACTGCACTTACCGCGACTGGGGATGCTGCCAAGTATAGTAGCAGAGCTGCCTTAGGGGATGGCTTGGACATGGTTGTTAGCTTGGTAAGATAATCCTTTAGGTCCTGGAAAGCTTTCTGCTGCTCAGGCCCCCATTCGAAATCGGTGCTATCTCTGAGCACTCTGAAGAATGGCAAGCCCTTTTCGGCTGATCTTGAGATGAACCTGCTGAGCGTTGCTAACCGTCCTGTCAGCCGCTGGACCTTCTTTCGGCTGTCTGGGGGCTTCATGTCAATGATAGCTGCAATTTTATCTAGATTCGCCTCGATGCCTCTTGCTGACACCAAGCATCCTAACATCTTGCCCTTTGTGATGCTGAAGATACACTTTTCTGGGTTTAACTTGAGGCCGCTTCGCCTTAGGTTCGTGAAAGTTTCCCTTAGGTCACTGATGTGTGACTCTTTCGTACTGCTGATCACTACTACTCCCTCCATCCCAAATTATAAGTTGTTTGACTTTTTTGACAACAAGTTTGACCACTCATCTTATTCAAAAATTTGTGCAAAATATCACTTCTTTTGCTGTGGCTTTCTTTATTAATAAAAATCCTTAAAGAATGACTTAAATTTGACTATATTTGCGTAAATTTTTTGAATAAGACGAATGGTCAAAGTTGGGGCCAAAAAAGTCAAAAGACTTATAATTTGGGATGGAGGGAGTATATCATCTACATAATGTTACTGTGATTCTTCTTCTTCTTCCTCGGTCTCTGAACACTTTGTCTGACATTCTAGAGAAAGTAGGCCTAGCATTTTGTAGCCCCTCTGGCATTCGTCTGAAACAGTAAGTCCCCCCTGGAGTGATAAAACTTGTCTTCTCTTCGTCCTCTGGGTTCAGGTGTATTTGATGGTACCCGGAGAAACAATCGAGCAGGCTCATTCTCTCGCAGCCTGAAGCTAGGTCGATTAGAGTATCTATTCTGGGGAGAGGATACGGGTCTTTCGGGCGTGCTTTGTTCAGATCAGTGAAATCTACGCACATCCTCCACTTCTTGATTTTTGGATCAGACGTCTTCTTCTGGACCATGACCACGTTTGCCAACCATTCCGGTACGAACCGGTCGATCACCCCCCCGTCCCCGAAAGCCTCACGGACTTCCCTGGCTTTGCGGCGCTTCTTTCCTCGGATAACTTTCTCGGCCTGCGCTTCTTAGGTTTTTCTTGTCATTTTGCCACACTTAGGTTGTGCTGAGCCAAGTTTCGGCTTACTCCCTTTAGGTCTTCTGCTGACCATGCAAACACATCTGCGTTGGAGTCAAGGAACAAGGACAACTGGGCTGCCTCCTCAGGTTGAAGCTCGAAGCCAATTATGACTTCTCTTTCGGGGCCTGTAGTAGACAGCGGGACCCTTTTTGTAGATTCGGCCGTGTCGACTTTCGGCTCTCTGACCCTTTCGGCCTTTGGCTCCAGTTCTACCTCTTCTCTCTCTTCTTCTCTTTCGGTCAGGGTTAGCTCATTGATCATGCTGTAACCGGGGATCGGCCTTGCATCTATCTTTCGGGCTGCTTCCTGGTCCCCCCAGAGGGTAATCACGCCGAACGGCGAAGGTATCTTCATACACAGGAAGCTCTTCTTGATGATTGCATCAAACTTGCTTATGGTGCCCCTGCCAAATATAGCCATGTATGGGTAGTCTATGTTGACTATGTCAAACGTGATGATTTCCGTTCGGCACAGCCCAACCTCTCCGAATGTTACAGCAATGTCTTTCTTGCCAATGGCATCTATTCTCCTTCCTCCGAAACCGAACAAGGCGTTTCCTGGCGGCTGAAGGGTTCTGCGATCCATGTCCATGCACTGGAAAGCCTTAATGAACAAGATATCTGCCGAGCTTCCGTTGTCCACGAGGATGTTATGCAATATGAATTTGTCCACGCGTTCAGTTGCTACGAATGCGTCTGTGTGAGGGTAGTCTCTTACCCGGAAATCACTTTCGTCAAAAGTGATCTGTGCCATGGACCAAGCCGACCTATTTAAAGGTAGCCTGGGCGTCACTGTGTGGACTCTCCTCTATTTGCAATCTCTGCTATAATGTCCCGCATCTTCGCCGCAGACAAAGCAGTATGGTATTTTCGGCCCACCTCAGCCTCTTTCACGTCCTCTGCCTTTGGAACCCGGCCACCTCTGTTTGACTGAGTTGATCTTGAATTTTGGGTGTCCAAAGGCCCTGGCTCTTTATTTGTTTTGGCTGCCTGCGCCGAATCGTCTTGTACGTTGTTGACCGGGCGGAAAGTCTTGCCACCTCTCTGGGTATTATTTGCATTCGAGTGCGGCGACTGTTGTTTCTCATCTTTTCTGGCCGCCTTTCTTCTCTTTAGGCCTTTCTCAGACTTGGCGAATTTCCTGATCTAGTCGTATAGCTCGGTCAAGGTCTTTGGTTCTTCTCTGTCTAGAAGTGACGCGCACTGGCCAATGGCCATGCCTTCGACTGCCGCCGCGATGACCACCTCATCTGATACATTCGGCGTCGGCCTTGAAGTATGTACTATCTTCTCAAGATACTGTGTCAACGATTATCTGTCTTCCTGCTTGAGCTTTAGGAAATCTCTGGTTCCCTTCTTTAAGGCCCGGAAACCTTCGAACGTGATGATCAATTGCTCTTTCAGTTGCTTCCAGCTTCTTACTGACAACGGATGGAGGGCGATGTACCATTCATGCGCAATGTCTTCTATCGCCATGATTAGTGACTTTGCCAGAGTAACGGCGTCCCCCCCTGCCGAATGTACTGCAGCTTCATAGCTAGCAATAAACTTTCTTGGGTCTGATTTCCCATTAAACGATGGCAGTCTGGGTTTGTACCCTACTGGCCATGGGCTTTGTTGCAACTCTGGCGAAAGTGGTGATGTTGAATCAACATCACCTCCACCTCCGCCGAAACTGGCCCTTGCCCCTCCTTGGGGTAATGCTGTGCTTTTCTCCAACTGCGCGATTTCCCGCAGAAGGTTGTCTTTCTCAATTTTGGCCAATTTCAGCTGTTCCCGAGTCGAATCTTCCTTTCGCCTGGCCGCTTCCCCTTTCATCATTGCATCTTTCTGAGCCCTCAGCTCCCTGAGCTCGGCCTGTCTGAGGCTTAGTTCTTGTATAAGTCTGGCACGTTCCTCCTACTCATTGCCAGCTCCTTCTTGTTCGCCTGACTGATCCTCTTCCGAATCTTCCTCCTCCTCCTCCGGTGTAGAGCCTCCTCCTACCGGAAGTACGGGCGGTTAGGGCCGGGACCGACAGCGGCATCTTCTAGCTGGCGCTTTGGCCCTATCCCGCCGGGTGATGACCTCCAGCGGAGGGTCCGACGGAGGATCCGTTGGAGGGGATCCGGCCGCCCAGCTTGCCTTAGATCTTCCTCGCCCTGGAGCCATGGGTTGCCTGCACAACCACGGTGTGGCGCCAATGTATTCGCCTTGTGATCCTACCAACCCCTCCGGGTCCATTAAAACCGCCGGATCACGAACTCCCCAAGATAAGGACAAATAGCTGCGAAAGGAAAGCTCATTCGGTTTTGCTACCGAAGGGTTTTAGTTTCGGCTATTGGGCCGAAACCCCCGCATTAGGCGGTCAAACCACCGCTCCACGGGAGGCGCGGGCACATTCGATGCAGGGGGGATGGGGGTCGAATGTTCTTGCTTTTTCGCCATCTCACGGAGGGTGGGCACGGACACTTCGCTGCGCCCGGTGACCAGACCTCGTCCGTGGTGCGAGCCGGATGTCCCGACTTTCGTCGAGGGCGGACGAAGGGGGGAGACTTCGGCCGTTCCGTGCTGCGGCATGCCTGGATGTCTCGTCTTTTTTTGCCCTGATGGGCGAGGACTCCAAGGCTCGGGCATTCCCACACGGATCGCCGCCTTGTCTTCACGGTCCCACAGGACCCGAAGCAGCGCCGCTTTCGGCCACCTTGAGCCGAAAGCTTGATCGTTAGTCCGTTTCTGCCCCTGATCTCCTGCGCTTTCTTAAAGACCGAAGAAGGCATGGGGTGGCCAGTGCCGGCTTCCCCAACGGTAGCCCTCGAGGCCAAGGGCGGGGGAGGAGGTTTCGGCCCGCCCTTGGTCGCGACCATTCGATCCTTAAGAAACCCCCTCGAGGCGCGGCCGAATGCCTCTTTTACGCATTACGTTTCTTATTCATCTCTTTTCTTATTATATATATTTTTCTTTTTCTTTTTCTTTTTCTTTTTCATTGCTCGATAAATATTGTTTTAAAAGGTACGATTAGCGGCGGGCGAACGGCGTCGCCTCGGTTCGCGCAACCCTAACTCAAGCGGATGGGGCGGTTTCCTCGGACCGCGCGCCTTCCCTATATATGGGGTCGGGCTGGCGGGGCGACCCCCCCGGCTCACTCGCCTCCCATCGGCGCTCTGCCTTCTTGCGACCGTTGCGCTTTCGGCTTTTCGGTTCCTTGAAGCTTTCGCCTTTCGAGGGATTCGGCACCGGGCCGGTCTTCGGTAAAGGATTTCTCTTCTTAGTTCTTTTCCATTCGGTTGTGTTGGGCGCCCATTTTTTTATTTTCGGTTCCTTTAGTTCTTTACTTCGTACCTTAGGTTTCGTTTGATTTGGTAGAATGTCGGATCCGATTGCTTGGGGTCCGGCTCTTCGACGAAAGGTTCTGATCCTCTTCAAGCAGTTCGTCCGATTCGCCTACAAGCGGTGCGGTTGAGCAGCGCCCTCTTGAGGCGTTTAGGGCTGACATTTGTATAAAGCTAGTCTTTTTACATTATATCATCTTTTGCCTTTATTAGATATGTTTGTTTTTTTGCAAATAAAACGGGAGGTTTGGGGCTTTTGGTTTGCAAATGAACATGAACATATATACTATACTTGCTTTTTTTAGACTATATAAATTGCCCATTTGGGAAGAAATTGTTGCCTAACGATTGACACTTAAATTGCCTATAAATTGCCCATTTGGGAAGAAATTGTTGCCTAACGATTGACACTTAAATTGCCTAAAAAATACAATACAACATTACCAGCATGAACCTGCTCATCACTAATAGAGGCTCCAGGAACATCCTCTTTTTCTTGTATGACATATTATCCTTTTCTTCTAACATGCAGGATGCAGGCCATGTATGGAAGAAGCAAGATGCAGGCCATGTACAGAGAAGCTATGCAAATGTGTGCTTTTCCTAGGAACAAGATGTATGTAGTGTTGTGCACTAGAAAATTGCAAATTCAAATGTATTCTTATTCGTTAGAATGGCAGGCAAAAACCAATCGGTCTTATGAGAAGCTTACTACAAGTATTTTTTTTTTTACTGCAAGTTTTTTTTTTTTTTTTTTGAATTCATTTGCTTTTTTATGTGAACGTATATATGCATTATTCTGGTTTCCCTTTTCCCATTTAAACCATAGTCAGTATCAGGGCCGCGGAAGCCAAAGCTGGCGGGAAAAACTTTTCTTGTGGGCGCAACCAGCCAGCTGTTAGCATTGTTGCCGGAAATAGAATATAATAATGGATTTTACTAAAAACGGCAAGGCCGTAAGGAGAGTCTAAAATACAGCCGGCCGTAATTTAGCTGCCCATTTTGAACAAGTGCAGCCATCGGGTTTCAAACCCACAACCGCACCACACAATCACTAGTCAATAGTTATATGATGCAATCTGTTTGTACTAATATACACAAGCAATCTTAAATAAGAAAACTTTCAGTTACAAAGTTTTAGATCTCGTCGAGCACTACAACTTTGATATAGGACATTTCTCTATCCAAGGTCATTTAAAAAATTAAAAAATATAAAATATAAAAACTATATCCATATTTAATGAACTTGACATAAGAAATTGTATCTAAAAATTATTTTTCGGAAGCAGTTCTCTTAAATGTCCTTAAAAATATATATATATTTGTAGTGACGGTTTACTTAATAGAACCGCATCTAAAAAATATATTTCTAGAAGCAGTTTATAAGCTACAGTGCTCCATGGTATAGTTACTAATGGCTTCCTAAGTAGACTATTCGTGAAAGAAATACTTGGCGTCCCTGAAAATTATTTCTGTAATAGTGTTGTTGGTTGGTCAAACATGAATTATGACAAGAACGTGGCTATCATTGACCCACCATGCACGAAGCCCACTGATCAGGCATGCCGAGCAGGTATATCAAATAAGGGAAGGGTTTTGCTAAAGTATATCCAAATGATTGCGAAAGGTACGTTTAATGAAGGTCTGGTTTGGTTGTTCGTTGAGGTTTTGAGCTAATCTAAATGAAAACTTCCTCGATCTTGTGACAAATTTGTAAATTACGTATGGCATTTGTTTTCTACAAAGATATGACCATCCCGTGTATATATATAAGAGGAGCACAACCAAGTGAGTGGCTCAGTTGATCAAAATCAACCGGCTACACTTTTTGCTCTATATATTCTTCAACTTTTTGCCCTATTCGTCAACCTCAAAGTCTTCCAGCCCCCTGCTATCTAGGATGTCGATGTGATTTGAAAGCTTATAGGTGGACATGCATGTCGATCCTAGGACTCCATACATGCCTCATGAATGATCAATAGAGTGTAACACCCCAGAAGAAAAACAACAATCCTCTGGAGGATTACCACACTATAGAACTACAGAGTACGCGGAAGCAAAATCTCGACATCTAGATTGAGCATAAAAATAAGTCTTCTACGATTACATATGAAGGATCCTCAAACCTAACCAACAAACCTCAGCTATTTACTACCAGATACAAACTGATTGTACAACGGACTATCATATTACAGACAAATGGTTGTTCAAAGTGTACAACATATGTGCATGCTACTCCCATCCCGCCAAGCATCCTCGAAGCTCAAGTACCTGAGACGGGGAACAAGCGTATGAGGTTTATGGAAAACCTCAGCAAGCAAACTACTTCAACCAAGTTATTCAAATCGCAATTTGATTAAGCATCAGATTTAAATTTCATAATAATAGAAACATCCAATGCTTTATATAAATATCAAAATACTTCCAAGCATAATGCAAGCTGCTTCAAAGAAATATAAATATACTTACAAGTGCAATGCAATGCAATGCATAACTTCACTTCTACCCACACAACCCAACAAGAGGGAGTGAGGGCTGCAACCACAATGCTCATCAATGTGCGTTGCTGTACCGGTACTTACCGCACCAATTTGGCTACGGTTTCTTCCAATGCATACCAACGGAAGGAGTGCAAATGCAAATGTTGCAATGTATGCACTTCCCATACTTCATATACACCTCACAATTCATAATTTAGGAAGTAATACCACAAGATATAATATCATACTTCAAAGTAAATCAATAACTTCAATTTCATATTATCTGGCTAGTGTGAGAAACTGAAATTTAATGGAGGCAATTCAAACAACAAAGCTGAAGCATGTGGACCACGGCGCCACGTTTACTTGCCTTTACCGATGATCAAGCGAATGGGCTAGACACTCTTCGAAGGAAACAACCACCTGATTACAAGCAACTCTCAGTACTAATATCATCATACAAACAAGTACAACAGTGATTAACACACAATAGGCCTCAAACACATTGTTTAAGTATATACCGGTTCGCTTCAGTTCATGACAGCAGCACTATTCCTTATCTTATTCATAGACAAATAACCATACCATAATAAATTCCCAAAATCTACTGGATCATAGAAAATTCATTTATCTACCACTTCCGTATTATGAAATTTGTCATAAGAAGTCTAGAAAATAGAATAAACATCTTTTGCATCTCAACTGAACTTTCTGTCAATCAAAACAGGACAGCAATCTTGTAAAATTCAAAACTGGAGATATATATAGTGGAAAATTGTGTTCTCTACCAATCTAGAAAGCTTAAGAAAACCTCTATAATTCGTATTCAGATAACAAGTTCAAATTCCTCTGTTACGGGGCCCAAAACTGGGTAAATCTAGAATCTGTCCAGAATTTCGTCACTGCAAAATAGCAGTCTAAGAATGGCTGTAACTCCAAAAATACAGAGGCTATGAGGGTGATATTGGTGTCAAAAGAAAGGTATTGAAGTCCATTACAAATGTTTCCACTTCGCCAAAAATTTATTGAGGCCACTAAGATGCCCTAAAACAGCGATGAACAACAACTGCACAGCCTGATGGGATTTCAGATTTTGGACAAGATTAATTTCGAGAATTCCTCCCACTGAACCTCATCTAAACAAGCGATTTAATACACGAAACTTGATCTAAAGAATTGAATCATGATTCAACATCTCACCTGGGGCAAACACAGCAAGAACGACGACGAACCCATCATGATCCACCCCTTCCTACCTTCCTCTTCTCCTCACAGCGATTTGCACCATTGGGACTGCCTTCACCAATTCCGGCCTATGATGAACGTGTATATCCACTAGAAATTGAGATAGGAACCACGAAATTGAGAACCAAAATACGAGAGAGGAGATGATTCCTAACCAAAAGATCTGAGATACGACGCATCGCAGATGACAACGACAACGCACGGCGACTACAAACCCTAGAACCTCTCTTCCTCTCCCTTCTCCCTCTTTTCTTTTCTTCTTCTCCTCCCTTCTCCCTTCTCTTCCCTTTCTTCTATGCGTGGAGACAAGGAGTGGCGGCTATTGGCTGGCAACTCACGGTGGGGAGGAGGAAAAAGGGAAAAAATAAGATGGCTTCCATCCAATGGGTCGGTAGATGGACACCAAACAACCAAGGGCGGTCATGTGCTACACGTGGACTGTAGCTGTCCAGTACATCTTTTTTTTATTTACTAAAGCAAAATATTTGCATGTCTATAATCCATATTTAGCAAAACTAATTCTCGGGTGTTACATTCTCCCCTCCTTTAGGGAATTCGTCCCCGAATTCTTTCAAACACGGTTAATCAACAACAAGAAGTGATTCACACGTGCTGAAAGAAAATTACTTATCAGACTCGAAGAGACCTACATACCTCTTGGGCTTATTAATGTCTAGTTAGCACGTGGCTTCTAACTCCATGTGTCTTGCTGATAATACCTTGACATCACTCACTCAGGGAACTCTAATATTTCCACCAGTCTTGTTATATATTCACTGACTGAATTTCCATCATCTACTCTAGGTCTTTCAAGTATTTCCTTAACATGGAGACATGATACACTAGGTGCACTCTAGCCATAGACTTCGGCAACAACAACTGAAATGCCAATGTGCCAACGTGAGTGATAACCACATAAGGTCCACTTTACCTCAGGTCAAGTTTCCCTAAGTAACTAAACCAATAGTGCCTTTCGTCAGTCAAATCTTCAAAAACATCTCATCTCCTACTTCAAACTAAAGCCCTCCATCTAATAATTGCATAGCTCTTCTGACAACTCAAATCTTCATGTACTATTTCAAGAGTCTATCCTACCTAAAAAGATCAATCATGGGGCGCTTACCAGCAACATCCTCACAAAGTAGAGAAATACATCTACAACCATATATATAACGCTTTGTATGGAACCATCCAAAATCTAGCATAATGATAACCATTATTCTAAGCAAATTCCACCAAAGGCATGTGATCTTCTCAACTTCCCTTCCGTGAAAGCACACATACATGCAACATATCCTCCGAGGTCTGAATAGTACGCTCAGTCCAACGACCATCAGGAAGGAAAAATAGGATTCCTATCAAATTTCATGCCCCAAGCACTATGTAGAGGCTTTGCCAACAACTGGGCACAAACATAGAGTCACAATCTAACACAATAGTATGGGTAACACCATGCTACCTCACAATCTCCTTAATATGCAACAGAATCAAATCTATAGTTGGATATGTTGTGTTCATTGGAATGAACTAAACCACTTTGGTAAGCCTACCAATGGCAACCCAAATAGCACCTTTTGCAACTAGATGAGCAAGGCAACCCAACTACAAAGCCATTGTAATATTCCTTGATTTCCACTCAGGGAGATCCAATGTTTTAGCATCCTAGCCAACCTCTATTACTTAGCTTTCACCTTCTGACAAATACCACACAAAACTACATACTTAGCAATATCAACTTCCATCCGCTTCCACCAAAATTTCTTCAAGTCTTCACACATCTTAGTCACACCTAGATACACCTTATCCTGGTGCAATGAGCTTCCTTGAAAATATCCAAATTCACCTAGCCTTCTGTGGATCGCATAGATGGAATCTAAATAGTCCCATCGACCTCCATACTAAACTCATGGGTTTACCTACCTCAATGCACTTGTGAATGGCCTAGAGTAAGATCTTATGACTAAGCCATTTCACCTTCTCATGCAATGGTGATTGAATAAAAAAAAATGGGATGGGATATGAGAAGGACATAACACTAGATCGCTAGTATTTGTCTAAATCCGATAGGGTTTCATCCCTAAATAAGAGCATCTACAACAACATTTGTCTTTATTGGATGATACTAAATACTTAAATCATAATCCTTAATAAACTCTTGTCCCCTCTTCTATCTCAAGTTTAGCTCCTTCTTAGTAAATATATGCATGATCCTCTAATGGTCCATAAGGATATAAGATGGTTCTCCATAAAGATAATGCATCTAAAACTTCAATTCAAATACCACATTGCCAACTCCAAATCCATGTGTAGATAAATCACTTCATGTTTCCTCAACTACTTAGTTGCATAAGAGATCACCCTACCTTCTCACATGAGCACATACCATGTACTAATACGGAGGCTTCTATCTGTATAGTAAAACACTTTCCATTCTCCACAAACTCAAAATAGAATTTGTCACCAATTTATTCTTAAAAGTTCAAAAGGTCGCCTCAAACTCAGTAATTTATATCTTGCATAAAGCAAAACTCCAGTAGATATTTCTCTTACCATGCAAAGTGTCCTCATTAGCATCTGCTAGAAGATCCCACACCAGCATCCACTAGCACATGACATTATGTCTTCATTCAAATTATATTCATTAATAGACACCATCATTTACTAACATATATTTAGTTGTCTATATTAGAGTCCTTTTAAAAGCATCCACTTATATGTATTACATACCAATACCATACATATGCATCTCCTAATTCTTATTAGTTAACATTCTAAACTGCTTATATTTCTTCTCCAAACCCAGGCAACGTACGGGCAATCCACCTACCCAAACAAAAGGAGAACCCTTCATAAATAACTTGGTGATATATTTTTTTTGAGAGTTGTTTAGTTCTAAACAAACTAATGATGGTATTCAGTAAATCCACGGAATCTCTAAATATCCATGACAATAGTTAATCTCTACCACTCCACCAATCAAGAATCATTTTTAGGATCAATAATGTTTCCATCCCAGCTACTAACTTGTCAAAAAAAATCAACCATGACAAGCTAGATGGCACACTTGTTAGGTTTGCCACAAAATGTATTTTATCCTTCTATAACATCTCAACCTAGAGAAGAATGGACAACCTTCAAACCATGGTAACAAAGGTCAAACTTCACTATAGGACAAAATTACACGATAACCACTCATTCATGCCAACATGACCCAAAGAGCCACTCTTACTGGTAAAACTAAGCTTAGAGCATCACTTCTCCCAAAACATGCATTTTCAATTTAGGAAGAAAATGGAAAAACATTGGTTCACTACTATCAAGCATAAAAACCGACTTGGGACTCACTATGGATCCATTGGGATAGCACTAGACAAACATGTTTTATTTTCACGCAGCTCCAACAACACATCAAAACTTTGATCCAATGATTCTACTTATTCTCAATACTGGTTTAACCTTCTCATCAAAGATCCTAGAAGAACAATTGTTTGTACCTCCATGACAACCAAAAACAATGAGCTAAGAGCTAGCTTCACTACTTCATTGGATCCACTCATTCTATAAGCGCAAATAGGATAAAAAAAATAACTTCAATCTCATGACGATATGCCAAAGTGATGCCACAACAATTTTTGTAACATCAAAGCCATAATACCTTAGACCTTCCCCTTGCTTGAACATCATTGAAACAATATTAACCACTAGGCAATCCACCACTATGTTTGTAGACTTAGTCCAACACACCATTATATCTTCATTCCATTGGCATATGTCTCCAATGACGTCCATGCCACAACAACCACTAAAATTATGCACTGTAATAGCATATTTTTGAAGAAAGCAACATTGTGTCAATCATGATAGGTTCACTAAACAAGCATGTAAAAAAAATTCCATGAAACAACCTCCAAAACTGTCTTGTCTTTATATGCACTAGCCTAAAATAATTGTAAGCCATGATCTTCACAAATGGGTCACTTGCACCATATCATAGAATAAACCATCCAACTTGTGTGCTCAAAGGAGCATCCGGTATATATATACTAATAGATCAACTGAACCACTCTATTGGAATGCAAAGCCAATCAAATCCACCTCAAAGCCTTTAAGTCAACTACAACTCATTCGATTGCCCACACACACATTGCTAAGCATATTCAATTTCAAGTTACAATATTAGTATCCAAACTAACACTAAGCACAACACTAGGTTTAAAAAAAACCCAGAACCTCACAAACTCCACATAATAAGTCTAATCTCACCACATCTTGAAGTCTAAGTTGTGTGGAAAAACTATACCAGACTAAGGTCAGGCGAAAAGTCACCACTCCAAATCTATAGGAAAAGTCACTCAATGACCCACCCATTTGATATGTCAAGAGCAAATAGTTAGAATGCACGATATGGAGGCCAACCCATCCGTCATTCAACAATTTGCTTTGAATATAAATAGTTGGGTCAACCTAGCACTCGGTCAACCTCACTTAGCAAAGCAGAGAAGGCGTTGCGGGGCCCTCCACTCAACCCATCTCAAAAAGCTAGACAAAACCAACTCTATAGGATTCCAAACTTATTTTCGGGTCCTATGGACCAAAACTATAACAAAATCTCTTATATTAATCAAAAGGTACTTACAACAGCTAGAAGCACAATGTCACAAATTGATTAAAACATGGATAACCATAATTGCTTATACGAATCAGCAAGACAAGAAGGTAAACATATCATCCTTATGAAACACACAACTCCCCTCCTATAAGTGCAAGTGTGTCAAGTTTTAAAGTGAATCAAAATTTTAGAACAACATAAGCCTAGAACCTATAACCTAGGCTCTGATTACCAACTGTAACACCCCAGAAGAAAAACAACAATCCTCTGGAGGATTACCACACTATAGAACTACAGAGCACGCGGAAGCAAAATCTCGACATCTAGATTGAGCATAAAAATAAGTCTTCTACGATTACATATGAAGGATCCTCAAACCTAACCAACAAACCTCAGCTATTTACTACCGGATACAAACCGATTGTACAACGGACTATCATATTACGCACAAATGGTTGTTCAAAGTGTACAACATATGTGCATGCTACTCCCATCCCGCCAAGCATCCTCGAAGCTCAAGTACCCGAGACGGGGAACAAGCGTATGAGGTTTATGGAAAACCTCAGCAAGCAAACTACTTCAACCAAGTTATTCAAATCGCAATTTGATTAAGCATCGATTTAAATTTCATAATAATAGAAACATCCAATGCTTTATATAAATATCAAAATACTTCCAAGCATAATGCAAGTCGCTTCAAAGAAATATAAATATACTTACAAGTGCAATGCAATGCAATGCATAACTTCACTTCTACCCACACAACCCAACAAGAGGGGGAGTGAGGGCTGCAACCACAATGCTCATCAATGTGCGTTGCTGTACCGTACTTACCGCACCAATTTGGCTACGGTTTCTTCCAATGCATACCAACGGAAGGAGTGCAAATGCAAATGTTGCAATGTATGCACTTCCCATACTTCATATACACCTCACAATTCATAATTTAGGAAGTAATACCACAAGATATAATATCATACTTCAAAGTAAATCAATAACTTCAATTTCATATTATCCGGCTAGTGTGAGAAACTGAAATTTAATGGAGGCAATTCAAACAACAAAGCTGAAGCATGTGGACCACGGCGCCACGCTTACTTGCCTTTACCGATGATCAAGCGAATGGGCTAGACACTCTTCAAGGAAACAACCACCTGATTACAAGCAACTCTCAGTACTAATATCATCATACAAACAAGTACAACAGTGATTAACACACAATAGGCCTCAAACACATTGTTTAAGTATATACCGTTCGCTTCAGTTCATGACAGCAGCACTATTCCTTATCTTATTCATAGACAAATAACCATACCATAATAAATTCCCAAAATCTACTGGATCATAGAAAATTCATTTATCTACCACTTCCGTATTATGAAATTTGTCATAAGAAGTCTAGAAAATAGAATAAACATCTTTGCATCTCAACTGAACTTTCTGTCAATCAAAACAGGACAGCAATCTTGTAAAATTCAAAACTGGAGATATATATAGTGGAAAATTGTGTTCTCTACCAATCTAGAAAGCTTAAGAAAACCTCTATAATTCGTATTCAGATAACAAGTTCAAATTCCTCTGTTACGGGGCCCAAAACTGGGTAAATCTAGAATCTGTCCAGAATTTCGTCACTGCAAAATAGCAGTCTAAGAATGGCTGTAACTCCAAAAATACAGAGGCTATGAGGGTGATATTGGTGTCAAAAGAAAGGTATTGAAGTCCATTACAAATGTTTCCACTTCACCAAAATTTATTGAGGCCACTAAGATGCCCTAAAACAGCGATGAACAACAACTGCACAGCCTGATGGGATTTCAGATTTTGGACAAGATTAATTTCGAGAATTCCTCCCACTGAACCTCATCTAAACAAGCGATTTAATACACGAAACTTGATCTAAAGAATTGAATCATGATTCAACATCTCACCTGGGGCAAACACAGCAAGAACGACGACGAACCCATCATGATCCACCCCTTCCTACCTTCCTCTTCTCCTCACAGCGATTTGCACCGCTGGGACTGCCTTCACCAATTCCGGCCTATGATGAACGTGTATATCCACTAGAAATTGAGATAGGAACCACGAAATTGAGAACCAAAATACGAGAGAGGAGATGATTCCTAACCAAAAGATCTGAGATACGACGCATCGCAGATGACAACGGCAACGCACGACGACTACAAACCCTAGAACCTCTCTTCCTCTCCCTTCTCCCTCTTTTCTTTTCTTCTTCTCCTCCCTTCTCCCTTCTCTTCCCTTTCTTCTATGCGTGGAGACAAGGAGTGGCGGCTATTGGCTGGCAACTCACGGTGGGGAGGAGAAAAAGGGAAAAATAAGATGGCTTCCATCCAATGGGTCGGTAGATGGACACCAAACAACCAAGGGCGGTCATGTGCTACACGTGGACTGTAGCTGTCCAGTACATCTTTTTTTTATTTACTAAAGCAAAATATTTGCATGTCTATAATCCATATTTAGCAAAACTAATTCTCGGGTGTTACATAGAGGCACGGATTTCTCTGAATTTATTTTAAAATTTAGATACAATATTCTTTTGTAGTAGTTATGTCCATTGATAATTAAACATCTTTGGTCACTTTATCAATCTTGAGATCTTCAAGCTAAATTTTGTCGAATTGCTAGTTCTATTTATTAATTTGAATTTGGGTTGAGTTCCAAATCAAAGATAGACATAATAATGACCTGTATATCAAATGATCATATGCACTATATTGACTTGTGCCTCCGCGGCACCTTGATATATGGCACCTCTCTTTACTTCGCAGAACACTGTTGCACCAACTAAACCACACAATCAATGTTGTTCCACTTGTCAAGGTGAGTAGGTGACATATATAGAGGCAGATGTGGACTTGATGCCGCCGGAGATCAGCCTGATATTTTTTGGACCCATTGGCCTTCCATGTAAAATATTTTCGAGAACTAACAATGAAAACATATACAATGAAAATGGCGTGGCTTTCGCTTTACCAACATACTTCCCTCCGTTTTTCGTTTACTTGTCACCAACCTTTTGTTGGTGTGGCCCCGGCAGGCCACTCCGGTAGGACGAAACACCGAACGAAACTAAAGATAACACACGAAAGGTGGAAACGAAACCAAAGCACTCTTTCTATTGATTTCACTCTGGTCTTTACAACGCCCCACGGGGTCTATTTATAGTCTGTAGACTCTTACAATTCCTCTTATGCCCCTCTACCTACCCTGGATTCCTTGAGCTCCTCGCTGACGGCCAGGGGTAGAGTGGTCCTTTCTCGCCTTGTGATCCTACCAACCACCTCCGGGTCCATTCGTCGCCGGATCACGAACTCCTGCAAGATAAGGACAAATAGCTGCCAAAGGAAAGCTCATTCGGTTCTGCTACCTAAGGGTTTTAGTTTCGGCTATTGGGCCGAAACCCCCGCATTAGGCGGTCAAACCACCGCTCCACGCGGGAGGGCGAAAGCGGGCACATTCGGTCTGGGGGGGGCGAATGTTACGCTTTCGCCATCTCATGGAGGATGGCCACCGGACACTTCGCTCGCCGTGGGGACCAGACCTCGTCCCATGGTCCGAGCCGGATGTCCCGACTTTTCGTCCCAGGCGGACGAAAAGGGGAGACTCGGCCGTTCCCGTGCTCGGCGTGCCCGGATGTCTCGTCTTTCGCCCGGATGGGCGAGACTCCAAGGCTCGGGCATTCCCCTGCCCGGATCGCCGCCTTTGTCTTCACAGGGTCCCCGGACCGAACGCCGCCGCTTTCGGCCACCTTGAGCCGAAAAGCTTGATCGTTAGTCCGTTTTACGCCCCTCGACAAAAATGATTAGTAGGCGGCAGGTGATGGGAAATTTAAATTTGACACGAAGTGATAAATCAAAGATAGGCATCTTGAATATTACATCCAAAGATAAATTACACCGCACGGATTTGTGCACTGAATTTATCTTTTGAAAACAATAATGATGATATGAACAGTAACAAGAGCAATAATTTATGAACACATTGAAATAATGTTTAGAATACAAAATTTACAAGGGTGCCCAAACCACTGCTCACACATAATATAATCATAGATACGAAGAATAGAAATACTAGAAAGAGCATCTTCGAGAGGTCTCATCATGTCCTAGATTGGTGGAAGATTTTGTATGAAATCAAGTTATAATCAACTAAATTGACATTAGAGCTAACACCCATGGCATCTGGTCTGAGAATGTTTCGGTGCGAATAGCTCACTATCCATGTGGAGCACCTTAGGAGAGGACCTTGTAGTTGATTATTGACTGATAAACGATAGTGGTAGGATCTTTAGTGGGATATGAGAGGCTAGATGAACGGTGACGAGACCAAAGCCATGGAAGCTCTTAAATAGGGATGATCTTGTTGGCTGCTCGAATATGAATTATGACAGGTACATGGCTATCGTTGAACAACCATGCTCGAAAACTACTAGAAGCTCTTAAATAGGGATGATCTTGTTGGCTGCTCGAATATGAATTATGACATGTACATGGCTATCGTTGAACAACCATGCTCGAAGACTACCGATTAGGCAAGCTGGTTGTGCTACAGTATATCCAAATGACTGTGGCCTGTTTATTTATATAGATCAGATGATTACAATCATCTACTACTTCTAAGGAGGTTCTAATAGATAATATATATATATATATATATACACAAAACACACAATAAAATAATAAATTATATAGTTATTCAATGAATATAATATTTTTAAGTATTCTTGAGTTATTACAGCACTATTTAAATTCGAGAATATGAACAGTGCACTAGCCTTCACGCTCCGATACTCAACTTTGGTTATTATATTCAAAGTAATAGTCTTTACTATTCGGCTACTATGCGAGGTACTTTAAATATTCAAGGCTACTATTTGACACACTATGCAAAGCAATATAAAACTCAAAGAAACTCACGACGATGCGGGTGAGAGTATTAAAATATTCAAAGTTACTATATGATGAGAGCGACTTCTTGATTATTAGATGCGTGATTATTAGTGTAAGTGCGTGATTAATGGAAATTCATGATTATGCGTGCGGGTTATGAGTATGCGTGCTATATTTCACAGGATCTTTGCAAGGTTGGCGAGACCAGACTTTCTGCCTACACGTGCGACTTATGCTTGTGTTGATCCTACTCGGTACTCACCGTATGTATCACTAACTCGCTTCAGAACCAGGCTAACCCGGTCTCCTCCCGAACTAACCCTAGCCAAGCTCACACAGGACTCTATCCCTATCGTCTCCCCAGGCAGTTCCACCCGAAGGGAACACTTCTCGCTTTCAGAGTTCTCTACAAACGCCTCCAACTGGGCTAACACGAGAACAATACAAGCAGAGGTTTCTCCTATAGGGTCCCTAGCATAGAGACTTCGCCCCATATGAACCAGCTTAAAGGAAAGCAGGGATTACAAACCGAAAAACTCAGTCCATTTCACAGAGCAAGCTTACATACGGTTTTTCCTTTCGGGAAACCCCAAGCACTTAGTACAAACCTGATTACCTTACAAGCAGTAGAGGATCGCGAGGACCTCCATCACAAACTAATTTACAAAGGTGGTATTATACAGTGGTGGTAGTGGAGTACTACTACTACTATTATGGTGGTGGATGATCTTCAGAGGGGCTCTGAGATCGGGTTCTTCATGAGAGTGTGGATGATGGTGTTGCCGATGGCTGGTGATTGTCTGCCCATCCTCTGCCGATGATGAATGCTGGTGCCTCCCTTCTCATTTTATAGGACGAGAAGAGTCTTCTATGCTTTCAGCAGATAAGCCTTCAGCCACCTGGAGCGTCCTTGGATCGGACCTTCAATTATCTTCGTCATGGTTATCTTCTGGTCTTATGACATGCCTGCGAGCCTTCTGGAGAGGCGACGTGGCAACATCTTCATCTTTTCAACGGATCAAGACGATGGTCTTCAATTATTGACGTCGTGCTTGCATGAGGAGCAGCGTGCACCGTCTTGTATTATATTGCTTGAACTGTGCCTTGACAACGACACTCTATCTTCAATTCTTGTAAACCCTCTGATGAGGCTTCAATAATCTTCCACAATAACCAATCTATATCTTATTCAGTTATGGATTTTCTTCGAGCATATTTTTCGAAAATTATTCACTGGGGTATGGGTATGGTCTTCCACGCCCGATTGATTGATGTTGTAAACATCAAATCAAAACTCGCATGTGAGAAAGATTACGATTTAAAGATGAATATAAATATATCTCGATTATGAGAATAATGAAGAAGATAATAATAATGATATGCTAGATGAGAATATGATGGGTAAAACCCATCTTCTAGTTGAGCTTTTCTTGCTATTAACTTTATTATAGTATTTACATATAGCTTCACAAATCTGTCCCATCAGAAAATTCCTTGAATCCTATAGCACACACACAATAAAAAATAATAAATTATATAGTTATTCAATAAATATGACATTTTAGAGTATTCTTGAGTTATTACAAAGACTATTTAAATTCGAGAATATGAACGAAGGCACTGAGCCTTCACGCTCGGACACTCAACTTTGGTTATTATATTCAAAGTAAAAGTCTTTACTATTCAACTACTATGCGAGATACTTTAAATATTCAAGGCTACTATTTGACACACTATGCAAATCAATATAAAACTCAAAGAAGCGGGTGAGAGTATTAAAATATTCAAAGTTACCGTATGTCCCGAGCGACTTCTTGATTATTAGATGCGTGATTAGTGGAAATTCATGATTATGCGTGCGGGTTATGAGTATGCGTGCTATATTTCCACAGATCTTTGCAAGGTTGGCGAGACCGAACTTTCGCCTACGCGTGTGACTATGCTTGTGTTGATCCTACTCGGTACTCACCGTATGCATCACTAACTCACTTCGAAACCAAAGCTAACCCGGTCTCCTCCCGAACTAACCCTAGCCAAGCTCACACAGGACTCTATCCCTATCGTCTCCCCGTGCGCCTCCACCCGAAAGGGAACACTTCGCTTTCGAGTTCTCTACAAACGCCTCCAACCGGGCTAACACGAGAACAATACAAGCGAGGGTTTCTCCTATAGGGTCCCTAGCATAGAGGCTTCGCCCCATATGAACCAAATTTAAAGGAAAGCGGGGATTACAAACGGAAAAACTCGGTCCATTTCACGTAGCTAGCTTACATACGGCTTTCCCTTTCGGAAACCCCAAGCACTTAGCACAAACCTGATTACCTTACAAGCGAGAGAGGATCACGAGGACCTCCGTCACAAGCTAATTTACAAGGGTGGTATAGTACAGTGGTAGTGGAGTACTACCACTACTATTGTGATGGTGGATGATCTTCAGAGGGGCTCTGAGATCGGGGTCTTCATGAGAGTGTGGATGAGGGTGTTGCCTATGGTTGGTGATTGTCTCGCCCATGCTCTTCGATGCTCTTAAATGCCGGTGTGTCTCTCTTCTCGTTTTATAGGACGAGAAGAGTCTTCTAGGCTTTCGGCCAGATAAGCCTTCGACCACTGGGCGTCCCTTCGATCGGACCTTCAATTATCTTCGTCATGGTTATCTTCCGTCTTATGACATGCCCGCGAGCCTTCGGAGAGGCGACGTGGCAACATCTTCATCCTTTCAACGGATCAAGGCGATGGTCTTCAATTATTGACGTCGTGCTTGCATGAGGAGCAAAATAAGTGCACCGCCTTGTATTATATTTTTTGAACTCGTGCCTTGACAACGACACTCCATCTTCAATTCTTGTAAAACCCTCTGATGAGGCTTCAATAATCTTCCACAGTAACCAATATATATCTTATTCAGTTATGCATTTTCTTCGAGCATATTTTTCAAAAATTATTTACTTTGGGGTATCGGTATGGTCTTCCACGCCCGATTGATTGATGTTGCACAACATCAAATCAAAAATCCGCATGTGATAATTTGTTATTCCCCGACCAAATTATTGATAACACCTTATCAACATATGCAAATATATTCATTGGTATTTGAGCTTCCAATATATTGATTCTGCTTATTTAATCAATATCTTCAATATCCGAATCATCGTTGGCATATTTGATAGATAGCCAACAATTCTCTGTATTCCTTTCTTAGTTGACTTTCTTCACCATAGTTGGGTTTAATAAATCTTCCAACTCCTTTTTGTATTATACTATATGTATTATAGTATTCTTGTAAGAATATTTTTTATTATCTTATTTTGATACATCATATGATATTTTGAGTCAAATATGATGCCACCTTCTAATTCTTTTTGCTTCACAAAATATTCTCCGCTTATCATGATTCGTTTTCTTGGTAAATAATTCTTTATAATCTTCCTCAATTGTCCATATATTAGGAAATGTATATTGTCCTTTTGTAATATAGATATCATGGCATGCTGGTCTTATTGGTTGTGTGAATTTTGGAGGATTGGAACAGAAATTGATCTTATATTTTCCACGGATACATATTAACTTTGTACATGCTTCTTTAATAGCCTTTCCAAGATCAGATTTACTTATTTCTTCCAATGTAGCATAAATATCATGGATTAGCCCATGATCAATAAGGGTTTGTAATGTGATATCTTCTCCAAAATTTCTTTTGTATATTTCTAAAATATTTTAAGTCTATGTCAGCCATGAATATTATAAATCTTTGATGAGGTTTAACAATAACTATTTCATCAATATGGAGTAGGGGAAAAATATTTGCTTTAATATATATTCCCGTATGATCTTCTTTTCCCTCATATATTCTTATGAAATGATTTTGTATGTCTTGAAAGGTCTTATAATGCCTTTCAGCATATTTTTCCCAAATTAGGTCTATAATATCTTGTGTAAAGTATGATAAAATATGTTCGTTTGAAAACTTAATCTAGAAATGAGAAATTCTTGTGAAATATTATTCTCATATTTGCTTCTTTCTTTCTTTCTCTAAGCCTATATCTTCTGATGTATTTTTCTTAAATTTTATATTTGCTTGTTGTATTATTCTTTCTATCTTTCTGTTGGGTTAAACAAAGCATACATGCTTGTCTAAAACATAGACTGCATGTTGCTTTTTCTTCTGGATTTTGATAATATATGCAATATACACATCTTATATTCATTCCTGCAAAAGTAGATAAACATGTATCAGATAAAGTATGGTATTCTTCTTTCTTATGCTTGGAAACTATTTGATCCATCATTTCAATTTTTAATCCAGATAATTCATCAATTAAATCTAATTCTTCATCACTTGATTCCTCGTTCTTCATCATATTCTATCTCATCTGTTTCTATGATTGAATATATTGATTCATCATCCATTATATCATCATCACATACTAAAATATTTTTATTTACGCTATCTATTATTAGAACCTTTTCTTGTTCTTCTTGCTTATTAGAATATCTTTTCTTGTCTTTATTAGGACAAGTTCTACTTAAGTGATCGGAGAATTACAGGATAAAACATCTCGCAAGTACTATCATAATTCTTTTTTAGGATTATATCTTCTTACATTTCTCTTATGTAAGAAAGGAGCTTTATTATCGGATCTTCGTAGAAAATATCTATTCTTCATTCTTATATTTTCTTTTCTATAATTCTTAGAATATTTTTTATACTTGGATCTTTCTTCTCCATATGTCAATGGTATTTGAACTATATTATTATAGAAATTATAATCGGATTGCTTCATTGATCTTTGGGCTTGTATATTAGTGCATATCTTTCTTAATTATTTAAAAACAAAAGTTATAGCCCGAGAGATATTATATTCTTTAGTACCTCCCATTTCTTTTTTATATTCTTCAAATATCATAGATCCTAAAGGATCTCGGCAACTTATTAAAATATTTTTCAACTATTCCTGTATTATAACCTTGTTTTGCGCTTGTAGCATTATATAAATAATGTTGAGAAAATTGCTTTATTTTCTTCCAATTAGTTAATGATAACTTTTCTAATTCTCTTAATCTTTCATTTTGTAAGACAAGAAATCCTAATTCAGGATCTTCACCTATTACTATACTTGATATAATATTTGCAAAATTATGTGGATTACTACCAGCTCTTTTTAATTCTCCTCCGTAAAATATAGGGAAAGATTCTACCCATTGTTCCCATAAAACTTTAACTGATTCTCCTAAAAAAGTTTCTAAATATGTAATCATATCTTCTATTCTATTTTCTATGTTATGTTGATTCTCAGTATATATTTTTGCACTATTAGGTTTTTCCATATGCTTTGAGTATATTTGGCCAATCTATAGGATCATGTGTTGCTAGATTCAATATGGCACCATCATTCTTATAATTCTAAAATTGAACCTTTTTCTCAAAATCTCTTCTTTTTGAACCCATATGAGTATATTGGCCTGGTATATAATTATATGTAGAATCTTCTTTTTCTCGGTGGCCATTTTCCCGGATTTCTGGTTGGTCTTTCTCTTTTGCTTTCAACCTTTATATCTGTGCCTCTTCTTTTTTTAATGAAGATGGATCTATATCCATTGCTTCTATAGAATTATCTATTCTATATAATTCTTCATATTCTAAAGGGTTTGTAACCTCTACCAAATTATTATTGTTTGGCTCAATTATATCTTCATCGTCTTCTTCTTCATAGCTTTCTAATAACAGCTTATTATTAATCTCCCATTGCTCATCTTCACTTATCTCATTTTCTTTAATATTTTCTATATTATTTTCTAGTTCTTTTTTGGGCCTTATTTTCAGTTTGCTTAGACATAATTTCAGGTTTCTTTATTGGAACGTTAAGCTTTCTATTATTTAATTCTCTTTCTTGCTTAAGTTGGTTAAGTCTATATATTTCCCTTCTAAAATAAACTTCTTTTTTCTCTTATATCATTCCATTTGCTTATTCCATTAGTAAAGTATTCGTTAGGAATATTTTTTAATTTCTTTTCATAGCACCTAATTTGGCTATCTATTTCTTCCATTATGCACAAGGTATTTAACTGTACTTGTCAATATTTTATATTTTACTATAATTTGGTAACCACTTTAAATATTATTAACCTTGAATCCGATACCACACACACAATAAAATAATAAATTATATAGTTATTCAATGAATATGATATTTTTGAGTATTCTTGAGTTATTACAAAGACTATTTAAATTCGAGAATATGAACAAGGCACAAGCCTTCACGCTCGGACACTCAACTTTGGTTATTATATTCAAAGTAAAAGACTTTACTATTCAACTACTATGAGAGATACTTTAAATATTCAAGGCTACTATTTGACACACTATGCAAATCAATATAAAACTCAAAGAAGTGGGTGAGAGTATTAAAATATTCAAAGTTACTGTATGTCGAGAGCGACTTCTTGATTATTAGATGCGTGATTAGTGGAAATTCATGATTAAGCGTGCGGGGGTTATGAGTTTGCGTGCTATATTTCATAGGATCTTTGCAAGGTTGGCGAGACCGAACTTTCTGCCTACGTGTGTGACTATGCTTGTGTTGATCCTACTCGGTACTCACCGTATGCATCACTAACTCGCTTCAGAACCAGGCTAACCCGGTCTCCTCCCGAACTAACCCCAACCAAGCTCACACAGGACTCTGGCCCTATCGTCTCCCCAGGCAGTTCCACCCGAAGGGAACACTTCTCGCTTTCAGAGTTCTCTACAAACGCCTCCAACTGGGCTAACACGAGAACAATACAAGCAGAGATTTCTCCTATAGGGTCCCTAGCATGGAGACTTCGCCCCATATGAACCAACTTAAAGGAAAGCAGGGATTACAAACGGAAAAACTCAGTCCATTTCACAGAGCTAGCTTACATACGGCTTTCCCTTTCAGGAAACCCCAAGCATTTAGCACAAACCTGATTACCTTACAAGCAGGAGAGGATCACAAGGACCTCCGTCACAAGCTAATTTACAAGGGTGGTATAGTACAGTGGTAGTGGAGTACTACAACTACTATTATGATGGTGGATGATCTTCAGAGGGGCTCTGAGATCGGGGTCTTCATGAGAGTGTGGATGAGGGTGTTGCCTATGGTTGGTGATTGTCTGCCCATGCTCTTCGACGCTCTTAAGTGCTGGTGTCTCTCTTCTCGTTTTATAGGACGAGAAGAGTCTTCTAGGCTTTCAGCAGATAAGCCTTCAGCCACCTGGAGCATCCTTCGATCGGACCTTCCATTATCCTTGTCATGGTTATCTTCTGGTCTTATGACATGCCTGCGAGCCTTCTGGAGAGGCGACGTGGCAACCTCTTCAACGGATCAAGACGATGGTCTTCAATTATTGATGTCATGCTTGCATGAGGAGCAGCGTGCACCGTCTTGTATTATATTTCTTGAACTGTGCCTTGACAACGACACTCCATCTTCAATTCTTGTAAAACCCTCTAATGAGGCTTCAATAATCTTCCACAGTAACCAATCTATATCTTATTCAGTTATGCATTTTCTTCGAGCATATTTTCCAAAAATTATTTACTGGGGTACGGGTATGGTCTTCCAAGCCCGATTGATTGATGTTGCACAACATCAAATCAAAAATCTGGCATGTGATACTGTTATAAAATCTAGCATGTGACACACAATAAAATAATAAATTATATAGTTATTCAATGAATATGATATTTTTGAGTATTCTTGAGTTATTACAGCACTATTTAAATTCAAGAATATGAACAGTGCACGAGCCTTCACGCTCAGGCACTCAACTTTGGTTATTATATTCAAAGCAAAAGTCTTTACTATTCAACTACTATGCGAGATACTTTAAATATTCAAGGCTACTATTTGACACACTATGCAAATCAATATAAAACTCAAAGAAGCGGGTGAGAGTATTAAAATATTCAAAGTTATTGTATGTCGAGAGCGACTTCTTGATTATTAGATGCGTGATTAGTGGAAATTCATGATTATGCGTGCGGGTTATGAGTATGCATACCGATATTTCACAGGGATCTTTGCATGGTGGCAAGACCGAAACTTTCGCCTACGCGTGCGACTATGCTTGTGTTGATCCTACTCGGTACTCACCGTATGCCTCACTAACTCGCTTCAGAACCAGGCTAACCCGGTCTCCTCCCGAACTAACCCTAGCCAAGCTCACACAGGACTCTATCCCTATCTTCTCCCCAGGTAGTTCCACCCGAAGGGAACACTTCTCGCTTTCAGAGTTCTCTACAAACGCCTCCAACTGGGCTAACACGAGAACAATACAAGCAGAGGTTTCTCCTATAGGGTCCCTAGCATAGAGACTTCACCCCATATGAACCAGCTTAAAGGAAAGCAGGGATTACAAACAGAAAAACTCAGTCCATTTCACAGAGCAAGCTTACATACGGTTTTCCCTTTCGGGAAACCCCAAGCACTTAGCACAAACCTGATTACCTTACAAGCAGGAGAGGATCACGAGGACCTCCGTCACAAGCTAATTTACAAGGGTGGTATAGTACAGTGATAGTGGAGTACTACTACTACTATTATGATGGTGGATGATCTTCAGAGGGACTCTGAGATCGGGGTCTTCATGAGAGTGTGGATGAGGGTGTTGCCTATGGTTGGTGATTGTCTGCCCATGCTCTTCGATGCTCTTAAATGCTGGTGTCTCTCTTCTCGTTTTATAGGACGAGAAGAGTCTTCTAGGCTTTCAGCAGATAAGCCTTCAGCCACCTGGAGCGTCCTTCGATAGGACCTTCCATTGTCCTTGTCATGGTTATCTTCTGGTCTTATGACATGCCTACGAGCCTTCTGGAGAGGTGACGTGGCAACCTCTTCAACGGATCAAGACGATGGTCTTCAATTATTGACGTCGTGCTTGCATGAGGAGCAGCGTGCACCGTCTTGTATTATATTTCTTGAACTGACCTTCCATTATCCTTGTCATGGTTATCTTCTGGTCTTATGACATGCCTGCGAGCCTTCTGGAGAGGTGATGTGGCAACCTCTTCAACGGATCAAGACGATGGTCTTCAATTATTGACGTCATGCTTGCATGAGGAGCAGCGTGCACCGTCTTGTATTATATTTCTTGAACTGTGCCTTGACAACGACACTCCATCTTCAATTCTTGTAATCCCTCTGATGAGGCTTCAATAATCTTCCACAGTAACCAATCTATATCTTATTCAGTTATGCATTTTCTTCGAGCATAGTTTTCAAAAATTATTCACTGGGGTATGGGTATGGTCTTCCACGTCCGATTGATTGATGTTGCAAACATCAAATCAAAACTCTGGCATGTGATATAATTTTCAATATCTGATTTATCAGTACTCTGGTGGTTGACCATTACCACGGATATCCATCATATTCTCATCTAGCATATCATTATTATTATCTTCTTCATTGTTCTCATAATCAGATATATTTATATTCATCTTTAAATCATAATCTTTCTTTATGTACTCCTCATAATCTTTCTTTATATTTTCTTCATATTCTTGGCATATGGATCACAAGCTAATTTACAAGGGTGATATAGTACAGTGGTAGTGGAGTACTACTACTACTATTATGATGGTGGATGATCTTTAGAGGGGCTCTGAGAAAACAAACACAAATAAATTAATAAATTATATAGTTATTCAAGGAATATGATATTTTTGAGTATTCTTGAGTTATTACAGCATTATTGAAACTCGAGAATATGAACAGTGCACGAGCCTTCACGCTCAGATACTCAACTTTGGTTATTATATTCAAAGTAATAACCTTTACTATTCGGCTACTATGCAAGGTACTTTAAATATTCAAGGCTACTATTTGACACACTATGCAAAGCAATATAAAACTCAAAGAAACTCACGACGATGCGGGTGAGAGTATGAAAATATTCAAAGTTACTGTATGATGAGAGCGACTTCTTGATTATTAGATGCGTGATTATTAGTGTAAGTGCGTGATTAATGGAAATTCGTGATTATGCGTGTTATATTTCACAGGATCTTTGCAAGGTTGGCGAGACCGAACTTTCTGCCTACGCGTGTGACTATGTTTGTGTTGATCCTACTCGGTACTCACCGTATGCATCGAAGAACTCGCTTCTCGTAACCGGAGGCTAACCCGGTCTCCTCCCGAACTAACCCTAGCCAAGCTCACACAGGACTCTATCCCAATCGTCTCCCCTGTGCAGGTTCCACCCGAAGAGAACACTTCTCGCTTTCAGAGTTCTCTACAAACGCCTCCAACTGGGCTAACACGAGAACAATACAAGCGAGGGTTTCTCCTATAGGGTCCCTAGCATAGAGACTTCGTCCCATATGAACCAAATTTAAAGGAAAGCGGGGGATTACAAACGGAAAAACTCGGTCCATTTCACAGAGCTAGCTTACATACGGCTTTCCCTTTCGGGAAACCCCAAGCACTTAGCACAAACCTGATTACCTTACAAGCAGTAGAGGATCGCGAGGACCTCCGTCACAAGCTAATTTACGAGGGTGGTATAGTACAGTGGTAGTGGAGTACTACTACTACTATTATGATGGTGGATGATCTTCAGAGGGGCCCTGAGATCGGGGTCTTCATGAGAGTGTGGATGAGGGTGTTGCCTATGGTTGGTGATTGTCTGCCCATGCTCTTCGATGCTCTTAAATGCTGGTGTCTCTCTTCTTGTTTTATAGGACGAGAAGAGTCTTCTAGGCTTTCAGCAGATAAGCCTTCAGCCACCTGGAGCGTCCTTCGATCGGACCTTCCATTATCCTTGTCATGGTTATCTTCTGGTCTTATGACATGCCTGCGAGCCTTCTGGAGAGGCGACGTGGCAACCTCTTCAACGGATCAAGACGATGGTCTTCAATTATTGACGTCGTGCTTGCATGAGGAGCAGCGTGCACCGTCTTGTATTATATTTCTTGAACTGTGCCTTGACAACGACACTCCATCTTCAATTCTTGTAAACCCTCTAATGAGGCTTCAATAATCTTCCACAGTAACCAATCTATATCTTATTCAGTTATGCATTTTCTTCGAGCATATTTTTCGAAAATTATTCACTGGGGTATGGGTATGGTCTTCCACGCCCGATTGATTGATGTTGCAAACATCAAATCAAAACTCTGGCATGTGAATAATTTCTTCCAATTTACCATAAATATCATGGATTAGCCCATGATCTATAAGGGTTTGAAGTGATATATCATCGTTATTATTTCTTTGTATATTTTTAAAGTATTTCAAGTCTGTGTCAGCCATGAATATTATAAATCTTTGATGAGTCTTGACAATGACTATTTCATCAATATGGATCAAAGGGAAGATATTTGCTTTGACAATTATTCCTGAATGTCTTTCTTTTGCTTCATATATTTTTTACAAGTATTTTTGTATATTTTAAAAGGTCTTATAGTGCCTTTCAATATGTCGAGAGCGACTTCTTTAATGGCCTCAGCACGAGAAATTATCTAGCAGTTATAAGTCTATCTATACTATAATGGCACAGTTAGAAGGCTCACGAAATCAACGGCCTGCGAAACAACGTCATCTGATTAGAGGGCTGGGATGGAAAGTTTGATGCAGGTCGGACATCCTCACCATCCCGCGCTCCGCGCTCCTTTGGCCTGCTACCACAGACGGCGCCGCGGGTTCGCGAGATCCCAAATCCCGCGTCGGCCCTCATCCTCCCGAGGCGGCGACGGGACAGGATGACGATACCTCGCCGGCCCTCATCCCTCACCCGACCCGCCCTGGATCCTCCGCTGCCATGGATGAGGACTGATCCAAGACCCATCTCCCTCGCGACCTCGCCTCCATACCAGCCCCGCCATCTCCCCCACGACGGAGTCGGACCCGTCCGGATCCCGCGGCGGCGCGCCCCACCGCCGCCGCTGATGGCCGCCGTCGCGCTGACCGACCGAATCTCCTCCAGCCAGCGACTGCAGAGCTCCTCCAACCCCTCTTCGTCTTCCTCGGCAGCAGGCGACCTAGACCCCCATGGAGGCCCGGGCGGACGCCCCCTCGAAGGTCACGCGGCGCCATCTCCTCGGCATGCGGACTCGGTCCCTGCAACGGGCGAGGTCCCCAGCGGCGGGTGAGCAGGGTCGTGCCCCAACGGTTACTGGACCCCTACGACGAACTCATCACCCGCCACTCCGGCTCGCTACCGTCTTCTGAACACCTGTGCCGGTACGTACGCTCCTGCTTCTACTGGATAGATTTCGATGCCGCCCATCGTCATAGTTATTTGGTCGAATTGATTGCGGAATGAGGATACGATCTCAATTCCTGCGGGGAGCGTTTGTTGACAATAGCTTGAATCCTTTGCTGGCCAAATAACTATCTGATTCATTTCTTTTTCCTGTTAGATGTACCTCTACTGTTGGGAGGCGGCGAAGTGAAAAGCACACAAGCTGAAGGTGCACGGGATGGCCACACAAACTCCTGCACAAGCCATAAGAAATCTCACATATGGTCAGTACACCAATCGCATGTCCTCCTTTTAGCTAGCATATTGCCAATACATGATGCTTCAGCAGGTGAAGATCTTATTCAAATAGACTGTGAGCATCCAGACACGGCAGAGCCCTGGATTGTTCGTGCAGTTACATTTTTAGTCAACTACAAGGGCGAGGAGAAGCAAATTATCTGTATCTTGATGTTGTTTGTTGGTAGTCAATCATCAAGTCTATCCTCATGCTTGTTGCCAGTAATATGGAGATTCGATCCATGGCAGCTAAGTTGCTCAGATTGCAGAGGGTTCTGATAAGCTGATGATGAATCTGAACAGGTGGTTGGGCCATGTTGTGCTACCTGCACTAGCTTCAGCAGTGGACGATGTCCAGAACCCATGCGTATAGGCAAGTGATTGTCGTATCTTTTTTATTTCATTTTCTTCTGCAATTGGCCCTTTTAGTATTTCTTTAATTTCTGAAAAGCAGTGAAGGTATTGTAATCTATGAGAATCATACACAGGGATATAAAGGCAAGAAAATTTATCCTGTTATACGAATCGTGTCCGCAAATGCTTTTGATGATGTCACCTATATACGCTGCTCTTCTTTCCTCCTTACAAGCTTGTATTATGTTAGTAGATTTCACCTATAAATGCCTTCGGTACAGAATTGATGCTATTCTTCATCCAAGTACCAATTAGTGGCCACTAATTTATCAGTCTGAGTTAATTTTTTTTTTCCTTGCCTGCAGGAACCGGTGTTGCTCTTGCTGGAGTTTTCCTGTACTCTCAGTTCAAAAAGTTTAAACCAAAGAGTAAGGGTGCGGGAAGACAAACCACCTGATGAGGTAGCAAACTATAAAAGAATCGAGAATTTGAAACTATCAACTGATCTGATGAAGCGGACTTGCCTTCATGGTAGCAAACACCGGTGGTTTCCCCATGTTTATGTGAATTTTAAATATATCTCATCTATGCCTTGTTACTAATACATATATTGGTTCTGTGCAGTGATTGTTCAGCTGGCATTTTTTCTCCAAATTCAGGCAAGTCTTCCTGTGGTGTCTTTGAGATGTATTATTTTCAGGCAAGCCACTGGCTCACTGGACACCTGTGCAATTGTCTACGAGACAGACAAGCCAGCAACCGGTCACATCACTATCAAGGGAGCCCATCTTGGTGGAATTCATGGTTTAACCTTCCTGGAGAATGATACTCTGGTTGGCCTAACAATCAGTCAGCATACATATTAGTGATCAAATTTGTCAGGGTTAGCACCGATTGATGACATGTCTGTTGGGTCCCCATTGCAATCGAATTTGTAGAGCAATGTGGGCTGGTAATGAAAATTAGGTGCAATAATATTTGGAGACACTTATCTCTTTTTATGTGCTTCCTTAATGAACCCGTAGCGTTAGCACGGGCATTATACTAGTAATAGAAAGTTCATCCAGTAAGTGCGTTATATATATGGTGAGGTTTTTCTACTCGCGGGAGTAGTTACTCCCACCGATACTATGCACGGGAACCTGACAGTCGGCTTCGTAGGGACTTGTTAGCGGGCAGAGATTAGCGGCCCGTTAAGATCGTTGGCGTTGGGTATACGGAAGCCGCGTACTTGAGATGTATATACGTGAGTAATTAAAATATTCTGCCGGCGGCCAGAAAGTGTCCCTGAAAATCGGATCTGGGGCATCTCGCTCGTTGGCATGTCTTCATACATTCGTGTTTAGTTTGTTTAGGGTTTCATGTTTATACTTGCGTCCATACTCCATACTTTTGGATAGTTAAGTATATACACATACTTTTTGAATGGGAGTGCATATATATATATATATATATATATATATATATATATAGGGTAAATTTTTTCTACACCCTAGGTGTAGTTACACCCATATGTATATCTCAAGATTTGTGGTATATATGATATATGACCGAACGAAGTGCATGTGGATGAAGTATATGATCATACTAGACCATCTATGGTGGTATATATGTTAAGTATGTATTCATACGTTGAGTATATGGATATACTTTTTTATATACAGCAGTAGTGGCATTTTATATAATATATTAAAAATATAGGTTCCTTTAAAAATTTTTTCGTGTAGTAAGATCTAGAGTATCTTAATATGAGTATCTAATCATACTCAAACCGATAAACAAGTATGAACACATACACAATGTGATTTTTTGAATATGGGTGTAACTACACCCGGTGTATAGAAAGTGCACCCTATATATATATATATATATATATATATATATATATATATATATATATATATATATATATATATATATATATATATATATATATATATATATACGTACTAATTTGTGAAGAGCATACACATATACTTTTTAAATTGGAGTGTATATATTATACATACTAATTTGAGAAGAGCATATATACATACGTGTATATATATACTTTTTTTTTTTTATATAGAGTATGTCTGCATACCATTTTGGTATTTTAAGTAGAAAAGGAGTACGTGTACATACTTTATTTTTACAAAAGTGTATGTTTACATACTTTTTCATATTTTCGGTAGATACTGGTGTACATACTTGTTTGAATGAGGAGGATTATTCAGGAGGGGAAAAAATGGCACGCTAGTATATGTGCATACTTTTGACAGGGGTAGTATTAGTACATACTGTATAATGTACAGGCAAATTGATATTCAAATTTGCTGTATCTACAAGCTGACAAAAGTTATCTAAACTGAACATATTACTGCAACACAGGTTCAGCTATTAACTATGAATTTGCTATACTATAAAATCTGAACTTGCTACTTCACCATATGCCATAGTCATCCCTTGTACATTCGAGCCCTTCGTGAACATCATGATTCCTTTCTCTCTCAAAAAAAAAGAACATCCTGATTCCTCCTATGTTTAGAAGACATCGTGTAATCTCGATGCATACCTCTTATGCAGGCATTTCTTATACTACGAGCAGAAAAAATAATCAATTAGTTATACTGTAATATAAAAAATATCAAATGATACTATGAGAAAGAAAAGTATCCAAACATACACGTATCTGAAGGGTATCTAAACATACTCATATTTGGAATTAGAGTATTTACACATACTTTTTGGAATGGAGTATCAAATGATACGAAAATATATAAATGTAACCAAGGATACTCTAACATGGGAATTATTTAAAGGGCGACTCTACTTTGAAAGTAGTATCAAGCCATACTGTAATTTGAAAGATACTTGCACTTTAGTATTTAATATAAAAACTAAAAAGTATAAAATGGTACTCAAATCTAGAAAGGATCCAGTGATACTTTTCTTCTAAAAAGTATGGAATGATACTCTTATTTGAGATGCACAACATCTGAACGAGTTCAGGTCTATGGCTAAAAGAAATATTCTAATCATGCTACATATGCAGTCAGGACTCACAATAGCAAGTTATGAGATTGGAGATAATTTCTTGCATATATATCTCTCGCCCTCACCATCTGATGGCACCCTGCCGACCGTCATCAGCATCATCAACTCGTCTGTGAATCTGTGATCTGCACGATTCACGCAAAGAGTTTTGTAGCCTGATGGAAACGGGGTAGCCCATGCATCCAAATCTGTAGGAAAATAACAACTCTCTAGAATCAAAGCCGTGAGATGACTTACAGAGCACGCCGCCACAAATGGGGTACGACTATCGTACCTGGATGCAGGGGCGAAGCTAGAACAAATTAGAGGGGGGTGCCTGGCTCTTGTAGATATAAAAATTTAATCCAAAACCATGGTGAAAATCTGTTTCTAATAGTAGTTTTCCGAATTTTTGTGGGTGCCTGGGCACCCACAGTTCCCTACCTAGCTCCGCCCCTGCCTGGATGTCACGACCTTTCTTAGTGGAGCCGGTGGCTGGCGCACGCGAGGCTACGATGCGAGCCGCCCGCCCAGCGGAGAAGGCGCACGCGGCCTGGTACTCCACCGACGGAAGGGGCGGGGCTGCGCGCAGCCGGTCGGGGAAGCGGAGGGGCGGGGCCGCCGTGCACCTGCTTGTCAGGCCGCGCGCCGCCAGTGCCATCGACGGTACCGCCGCCGCCGCCATCGTAGGGCAGGGGCGCGGACGCGAGCAGGGCCGGCGACGACATCGAAGCTGAAGTCGTTGATATGGAGGCCTCGCGTACATCCAGGTTGGGCCACCGGCAGTGGAGGGGTAGGTTGCGTGTCGCCGCCGCCGCCGCCGCCACGGCATGGGCAGGCTGGCCTCGATGAGACGTCGCGAATAAATGAGTTCTATCGGTGAATTGGAAAAAAATTTAATGGCATATATCCGATGAATATACTCTAACGGAAAAATCATTTAATTGTATAGCCGATGTATACGGGATTGGTTCGGCAGTGGACTCTGTACACGGGTTTAGTCGTTCCTGCGTCGGACCCGCTAAAACAAATGACCCGCGTGGGAGTAACTAGAGTAGAAAAGATTTTCCATATATATATATATATATATATATATATATATAATTTAAAATTTTTGTAGGATAGGATAAAAAGAAAATTTTAGATATAAAATATTTTTAGATTAAACTAGTAAATATGCCCGTGCGATGCTACGGGTTTTTTAAAAAATTTTATTTGAAGACAACTTTTTTTTATTTGTTGTTATTCACGATGGAATTGAATATAATCAAATAATAGTGTGATGAACGCACATTTTTTTTTTCTTTTTTTTGACTAAACAATAGTACTATTACAAGATCGTACTTATAAAACTAACTTGATATCTCTCCAATTTATTTAATTATAACTCTAGGACTCGTAAGTACTAACTATTATATTATAAGGTACTCCTAATATAAAATTAACTATAGTTTTTCTAATACATCTAATGAAGTCTAGCACTCCAGCAGGCATGTTGTCTTCACATTCGTTCTCCTTGTACGTCAGTAGTTGTCCCAAGATGTGTCTCCTGAGTTCATAAGCATCCTGTATAATCATGTAAACTGTTAGGTGATGACAAAGTATAGAAATACATGTGTAAAATATATTTGTTTAATAGGTTTAGATAATCTCACCATTAAGAACGGCAAGTTTAGCTCTTCGCCTTTCCATGCTGACATGAAGATTGAAACAATATAACCCGACAGCTCCCTGATTTTTATCATTATAATATTAGTTATTAATATATATAAATTTTTAATCTATTCATTATAAGTAAGTAATTCTATTTATATATTTACTACTATATGAAAAGAAAAGGTTACCTTTTGTAAATTGGAATATCATCTACCACTTTTTTGGCGCCATAGGAAAATATTTTCATTCCATCTAGATCCTGGGCACACAACAGACATTGCTTTTGGTAGGTACTCAGCAATCCATAAAAAGTTTCTTCACGTATCTTGCATTTGGGTTGTATTGGTAGATAGGATCAATAGGATTAGGGTCCAAGATGTAGACTATTCTGTTATCTTTGTCCAGTATGAATAGATTGTGAATTGTATTGGAATTAGAATCTGCAATAGATTGGCAATTAGGTACAGATTTTGTAAAATTAAATATGGACAGGAATTTTTGTTTGGTCTTACCAAATTGCATGTTGATACACTGTAGTTAATTTCTGGACAACAACGAACAGAGTCTGATAGTCTTTGGATGTCTAATTTTTTTTTCGGAAGTCTGGGTGTCTTCCATAATCCGTAATCATCTGGTAATCAGACAAAATAAGATATCATAGTTTTGTTTAAAAGAATCATTGCATATAGATCTAGAAATTATAAATTAAAATATAACTTACCCAAAATTGCAAGTCCAGATAATGCTTTGATATCATGGATCGCCGATTCTTCATATTTTGGATGTCATCAGACCTATTTTTCCGTATGACAAGATTGAAAGTTTCTATGTCCATTGGCATATCATCGGTTAGAATTTCTTGAAGTTTTTTACTGTCAGACCAATGCAATATGGTTTTGAATGTTGCACCCAGATTTTCCTGTCAAACATTAAAAATACAAAAGGATGCATGATGTCAGTACAATTCCAATTATTTTAAGAATAAATGAATAATGTGAAATAGCTTACTCCAAGGTCTGTGGACATTTAATTGTTTTGATGTAGTCACAGAGGCCACCTACTAACTCACTTTTACCCATCTTCGAAACAATAGACAATAGTGAGTTGTATTTATTCTCAACGGACAATGTGCTCTCAACGGACAATGTGCTCAGTGCTTTTGATTTCTTTTCCACATCTGGACTTTCCAATATCGTAACGTCATCAGCATCTGCCTGATTGTCAACATTTTCTTCTAATTTTTTTTTCTAGTTCCGCTATGTTTGATTTCCAGCAAAGCAATATACCGGCTAATTTGTACCCGAAAAGATTAATTTGTTCCTGTATGGTACAAACATATGTCATTACATATATTTTTAATCCAAATATGCCTTTCTAAACACAAGAGATATTTACCTGTGTTATTTGCTGAGATACTGTATCTCCAGTCCAGTATTCCATGAATTTTAGCACAAAGAGGCCGCAAGATGATCTGAATAGTTTAAATTAAAATTAGTGGTCAGCATATATAAATCTTAATATATTTATTTAATGTTTTTTTTTTTCTTACGTGTCTTGTTGGATTGGTTCTTTTAGTATTTCTCTGCGCTTCCATTTGGTAACGTGATGATCTTCCCAGATTTGTTTATAAAAGCTTTGGTCACTCTCACTTATTATGTCCAAATGATATTGTAGTCCCTGTAGCTGCATAAATAATAATCAAGTGATTAGATTTACTCATAAACACAATGCACTTAACTGTTTCATTATTAAAATTTGAGTTATTTAAGCTATAGGAACATACCACAGTATTGAGGTCTGCGCGGTTGTGTTTCCAGCATAATGAATCGAGTACTTGTATCTCGGACTTTCTTGTGTCCAAAACAGCTAAATACCAATGGCTTTCTTCGATATTTATTGGCAAGAAAATCTAAAATCAATTATATGGATTAGTAGGTGAATAATGTAATTAGGAAATAAGATTCTACTACACCTTGTAATTGAAACTACGGAGAGATAGTTGTTACCTTGTCATGTTCAAGATATTTTTTACAATCTCTGTCATAAATTTTCCATTTTCATTTGTCCGTAATTTACCATCCCTTTTGAGCAGTCGAGTAATAAAAGGGTTTTCAAAATAGACTTTAGCACCATCCATATTTTGCAGATTTAGTTGTTCCTTTATACAACATATATAAGCACTGATCACCTGCAAATATTTGTATATAGATTAGAAACATTTAAATTATTAATACTAGTAATGATTAAAAATTGCCTAATATGGTTATACTTACATCATCGTCTAACCATTTGCTTTGGTCTAGGAGGCATGATAATTGATATTGTTTCACATATATTTCATCAATCTTCACCAATATTTCATCTTTCGAAGATGTTTCTATCATTATTTGAGCGCATAAGTCCGCATCTGTCAATGTATAGTCTGCATATAATTCAATATCGATTAGCTTTGTATTTGCCGTACTGTAACCAAAAGTCTACATACCAAAAAAAAGGATATTTATTTTAGAAATACCTTTTTGGGAGATAGTCATATTTTTCACCGTCTATCATCTCAGAATCTGATGATAATGTCTCTGTTGATTTTGGTGATGCAACTGAAGGCATTGGATGAACAATGCTCAAATCGGTCTACAAAAGTCATGAAAAGAATCAGTATCATAAATTAATATATGTATAATTACTGGACGATTGTTTGGACATGGTTAATTTGAAAAATAAAATTCGCATGCAAGGATTACCTGGTTGGATGTTGACGAAGGAAACAGGGAATTCTCATTCAAATCTTTGTCTAGCTCAGAATCAATCTGTTCTGAAGTTTTTTGCTTTTTAAAGGTCGATCCTTTGCACTATATGCATTTTCTGATTTAATATTGATGGGTTCAATATTCTGCTGTAAAAAACCCCCAAAATTAGATTAGAATTTAAGAAATAAAAGATGTAATCTAAATGTTGTAAACAAATATCAATTAGCCTTTAATATTCAAATGACTTTCAAATTAGAGATCTATCATATTAGCTCAACATCTACAATCAATGTTTAAAATATGCAAGCAATCTCACGGAGCAGCACAAGAATTCATATGAGTTTTTTTTTTTTTTTAAGGTTGATCCTCTGCACTATATGAATTTTCTGATTTAATATTTATGGAATCAATAATCTACAGTTAAAAAACCCCAAAGTTAGAATATAATTTATGAAATAAAAGATGTAGTCTAAATCTTGTAAACAAATATCAATTAGGCTATGATATCCAATTTGACTTGTAAATTAGAGATCCATCATATTAGTTTAACATGTTCAATCATCGTGTAAAATATGCAAGCAATAGGACAGAGCAGCACAAGGAAACATTTGATAATGGAATTGTAATACTAACAAACTGGCATTACATGGATGTTTGTACGGAGCAAAGGTTACCTGTTGCGGCATCTGTCTACCGGTGTTGGTGTCCTGAGCAATAGGTAGTACTTCCTTCAGAGTTTGGCCATCGATATTGTTGTCCTGAGCAACACATAGTACTTGCTTGTTGGGGAGGGACCCTCGCCATGGGACCCCCCAGTAGCTCCTGGGCCCAAAGGCGACACCCCGCGGCGCGCGGGGCGGCTAAGCAAGGAAGCGACACCCCGCAGCGCGGGGGGCAGCGGCCGGCGACACCCCGCGGCGCGGGGGGCGCGGCCGAAGCGACACCCGGGCAGCGCGGGGGCGGCGAGACCAGAAGTCACACCCCGGCAGCGCGGGGGGTAGCGAGACCAGTCACGCCCCCGCAGCGCGGGGCCGGCGAACAGTCACACCGCGGCGCGGGGGCAGCGAGACCGGCAAGGCACACCGGCGGGCGGGGGGTGAGGCAGCCACACCGCGGGCGCGAGGCGGCGAGGAGCCACACCCCGCAGCGTGTGGGGGGCGGCGAACCAAGTGACACCCCGGGTGCGGGGAGCTGCGGCCGGGTGGAGCCGGGGCCAGTGGCGGCGGAAGAAGGGGGAGACCCTAATGAAGCCCTAGCCGCGTTAGGGCGTGTGTTTTTACCTAGCGCCCTTGGCGGGATTTGTACCGGATTGCCTGGCGCGGCCCCGGTCGTAGCGGCAAGTGTGCTTTGTCCCGACATGTAACTACGAAGAAATACCGACCGGACGCCTATAAATACGGACCGACGGGGCGTATGTAAGGGGACGGTTGGTGGGAACTTTATGACCTATCAATCGAAAAAGACATTCCCTCGGGATCAACACCTTTTGTCCACGTCTCGCGTCACGGGACCCGGCCCGTGGGCCCGGCATCTCTCACCTTCACCCACGTGGGTAGCCCTCGCCCCTCCTCCCGCTACCCCTGTAGTGAAGGCCGGTGGGCGAGGCGTCACCCACCACCACGCCGTCCGTGGGGACCGACACAAAAAGCTATGCCGGCAAACACTTTCGCGGAACGCGGGAACCTGGGCACGCCCGCGGCCGGGGACCCGGCCCCGCCGGGCGATCGCCCCGGGGGGGCGCGGCCGCCGGAGCCCAACCCCTCCGGCCCCGGAGGGTGCCGCGCCCACCTCCGCTCCGGAGCCCGCTGAACCCCGTGTCGAACATGGGGTTAAATGCGGAGTCCCCGGTCGAACGTATCCGAGTTCACCGGGGGGCGGGTCCCAGCCGCCGGCGGCGAAGGTTCGCAAGGCCAAGGCTCGATGGTGCGCCCGGCCGTTGCGCCCGGCCGCCCGGGCGGAGAAGTATACTCGGGGACTTTCGCCGGGACCGGCGATGGGTTCACCGAAGATGATGAAGACGAAGGGCGGCGAACCGCCGCCGCTGGAGGCCTTGCGGGCGCAAATAGCCGAGAAACGCAGGCGGCGGAAACCCCTCGGCCGGGCGGCCGCTTGTGCACCATCGAGAGACCAAGCCGAGGCAGCGAGGGGGCGGTGATCTGGCTGGAGCAGCGGCTCGTAGGCTGGCGCGGAGATACATGGCTCGCATGGGGCCCCGAACCTCGGCCGGGCATGCGCGCAAGCCTTGCCCCGACACCCGCCCCCACCGCCCATCATCACCCGGCCCGCTCGCCGCCGCCAACCACCCAAATTGCAAACCCGAACACTCACGCTAGTCGCGGCTATGTCCAACCGAACCCCCCACCAGCCACAGAAAACCCCAGCCGAGGTGGGGATCAACAACCGCGAACCTCGCACTATGATCCCGCATCCCCGCTCTCGTTTGCCCTCCAAGCGGCGGAGTGGCCCGCCTCCTACAGCCACCACCACTTACCCGGTATATGGGGCGACGGACCCACACCAATTTATCATGTCCTACGAGGGTCGCCACGCAACGGTAGGGGGGGACGAGTCCACCATGGCGAAATCCTTCGTCATAGTGGCGAGGGACATCGCCCGATCGTGGTATTCAACCGTACCCCCTGCCACCATCAGCAGCTGGTCAGAGCTCCGATCGGCACTACAAACAAACTTCAAGGGGGTAGACTCGGCGACAGCCAATTCCACCGAGCTCCTCAGTGTCATTCAGAGGCCAACCGAACCCCTGAAAGATTGGTGGCGGAGGTTTCTCCACACCAAAGCAAGAACCGAGGGGGTGACCGACCAAAGTGTCATAATGGCGGCCCCGGCGTGCATTAGGCCGGGTCCCCTGCCATTCCAAGATCGAGAGGAGACAGCCCAAAACCCTCGCCGAACTCCATGAGATAATGGAGAAGTCTTGCCGAGCCGACACCGACCACAAAGCCAAACTTCGAAGCTTTCCGCCCACAACCCTCGCAACCCCGCTACCCCGCAACAAAGACCACCAAGATCGAGAGCACCTCCCCTACCTGACCGCGCCCCGAGTCGCGGCAATAGACACCGCACCCCGCCCGAGCAAAGAGCAAACCACCCCTCCAAGCCGACTTACCAACCAAGGGACCCGCGGTCGTACAACCAAATAATGACGGCCCGGGGTTCAACCCGGCAAAAGCAACCCTACTGTCACTATTGCGGGGTGGACAAGGGTCACTACACCAAGCAATGTCTATACTTCGAGAAGGGAAGGAGTTTATGGATAGCCACAAGCCTCCCGAAAAAATTAAACAACCGCCAAATCAACCACACCCGGAGACCGGCTCAACCTCCAGCGGCCACGGTCATTACTCTTACACCCCTCCGAACTACGGAATCCCCTCTACACCTGGCTTCAGCTACCCGGCCTTCAATCAACCCCCATACCAGCACCCGCACAACCAACCTCGGTACGGCAACCAGGCCTACACCGTTACCCATCCCCCCGAGGCCCCGGGCCAATACCACCCGAACCCCGCACTACCGCCACCTCCGCCACTTCCAACCTTACCACCGCCACCCCCACCATCACTAGTAAAGCAAGAAATGCCCACCACACTAAACAATCCTACCTCCGCCTACGGAGAGATCCTGGCCATCTCCGGGGGATCCAATGAAGACCACGGTAACAAAAGGCAGAGAAAGGAGCACTACCGCAGGGTACACCATGTGGCCTCGGAGGGCCCCTCACAGAACAACCCCGGTGGTCCCACATCCCAATCACATTCAACGCAGCGGACATGAGGCTCAAGGATTATCCTCACACCGACGCGATGGTAATCAAGACAAACGTCGCAGGATGGATCGTGAACAAAATCCTGGTCGACACGAGAAGCTCCGCAGACATCTTGTTCACCTCCACCTTCGACCGCATGAGATTTGATCGTAACATCCTGGAGCCCGTAGGAAACCCTCTCTTCGGTTTCGGAGGCCAGCAAGTCAGAGCAGTGGGGAAGATTACCCTGCCAGTCACCTTCGGAGACCAGCCCCACCCCCGAACCGAGAACATAACCTTCGACATAGTCGACATGCACTACAATTACAATGCAATCTTACGCGGGGCATCATCAATGCATTCGGAGCGATGATCCACCCAGCTATCTCCCCGCATGAAAATGCCGTCGACACGGAGTCATAGCGGTCTTCGAGATCAAGACCTCGCAAGGAGCGCGGAGGGGCGATGCCCCGGCGGGCGTAAACGTGCACGCCCTCGAACAGGACAAGGAGGACAAAGAGAAGGAGGAAAAGAAGAAAGAAAACGAGGCCCCCGAGGAGGGCCAGTACAGACCTCCGCGTGCCCAACCAGTGGAGGAGACCAAGCAGATCAGGCTCTTCCCGAATGATGAAACCAGAGTAGTGACTATCTCCGCAATGTTGGACCCCGTCTTCGAGGCAAACCTCACCCAATTCCTCCGCGACCACTGCGATGTCTTCGCGTGGTCGGCCGAGGACCTCCAGGGTGTTGATCGGGAGTTAATTGAACACAGGCTTAACATCAAGGAAGGAGCAACCCCGTGTAAGCAAAAGCTCCGACAAATGTCTGAGGAGAGAAAGCAAGCAGCGCAAGTCGAGGTCAATCGCCTCCCGGGCGCAAGAGTGATAAGGCACATGAAATACCCAACCTTGGGCCGTCTAATGTGGTTCTCGGTCAAGAAAGCAAGCCTCTCCAAAGACAAGGCAGAACCACCAAGGTGGAGGATGTGCGTAGACTTCACAAGCCTCAACAAAGTCTGCCCAAAGGATGACTTCCCTTTACCACGAATCAGCACGCTTGTGGACGCAGCCGCGGGGTGCGAAATGCTCTCCCTTCTCGATTGTTTCTCGGGGTACCACCAGATATGGATGAGCAAGGAAGACAAGGAAAAGACCAGCTTCATAACACCCTTCGGCACCTATTGTTTTGAAGAATGGCGAGAGGGCCTCTCGGCAACGGGCTCAACCTTCGCAAGAATGACCGCGGAGGTCCTCGTGAGGCGACAAAGCAATCTCCGCCTCGTTGATGATATCGTTATGCAGCAAGCTCAAACTGGACCACATAGCAGACCTTGAAAGAGCGTTCCTGAAACTCCACGGGCCAGGCTCAAATTAAACCCCGCGAAGTGCGTCTTTGGGGTCAGCAAGGGTAAGCTGCTGGGATGCCTAGTTTCTGCAAGGGGCATCGAAGCAAACCCAACCAAGATTCAAGCAATCACTTTCGAGATGGAACCCCGACAAACGGGGAAGTTGGCACAACGCCTCGCGGGCCGTATGGCCTCCCCCCGAAAGGTTTTATCTCAAGGTCCGCCGAAAGGGGCCTACCTTTCTTCAGTCTTGAGGGCATCGGAGCCTTTCGGTGGGGGTCCAAAGAGCGGGCGAGGCCTTCGAAGATCTCAAGCACTATCTCCTTAACCTGACAACCATCGCAACACCAGAGCCTGGCGAGGGCCGCCTCCTGTACGTGGCAGCCTCCCCCCCGATGGCGCCAGCTCACTAAGGAAGTTCCCGAGCAACACCAAGTGCGTCAGCTCCCCATCTACTATGTATCAGAGACGCTCGAGGGCCCCAAAAGCAACTACACCGAGCTTGAAAAGGTAGCATACGCCGTGGTCATGGCCGCAAGAAAGCTTAAGCATTACTTCCAAGCACACGAGATCACAGTACCGTCCTGCTTCCCGTTGGAAAACATCTTCAGAAATCCCGAGTCAGTGGGGAGGATAGCCCGCTGAGCGACTGAGCTGGGAGACCACGCGATCAAGTTTGTGGGCAGAACAGCAATAAAGTCTCAAGCCTTGGCAGATTTCGTAGCCGACTGGACCCCCGACGTGTACAACCAATCGGCGAAGCTAGACCCAATTTGGACAGCATACACTAATGGCGCATGGGGCTCCGCGGGTGCGGGGATCGCAGCTATTCTCATATCACCATCCGGCGTAAAACTATGCTATGCTGCGAGGTTGGATTTCCCATGCACCAACAACATAGCAGAGTACGAGGCAGTTCTGCCGGCCCTAGACAAGCTTCGGGCTCTATCAGCACGAAGAGCCATCATCAGAACAGACTCCGAGGTCGTCTCAGGCCACGTCGAGAAAAGCTGCAGAGCTCGAAATCCAGAATTACAAAATTATCTTCTCAGGGTCAGGAAAACAGAGGCCTTTTTTCTGGGCATCACGACAAAAACCATAGCGGGGAGGGACAACGGCGAGGCCGATGAGCTAGCGAAGGCAGCGGCAACACAAAACCCGCTACCCCCCGACGTGTTCTACGAGGTCCTAACGAAGCCTGCCGTCGAAGGATTTCCACCCGCGGCCAAGTTCGTGAACGCCATAGCAAGCGAAGACTGGAGGGCCCCGATAATAGCATACATCAAAGGGCACTTTGAACCCGAGTCAAAGGATGAGGAAAAGAGGATAGCTCAGAAAGTAAGGGGGTACAGAATGATCGGCGACCAGCTGTACAAGGCATCGATCCACGGCACCACGGCTCAAATGCATCTCAGCCCCGGAAGGGAGGGCAATCCTCGCGGAGGTCCATGAGGGCATATGTGGCTCACACAACGGACCTCGCGCCCTCGTCGGAAAAGTATTCAGACAGGGCTTCTACTGGCCAACCGCTCTCACGGACGCGGAGAACCTCGTCAAGCATTGCGAAGGGTGCCAGCTAACAGCCCATCACTCAAACCTCCCTGGGGCGACCACCACTCCAATCTGCCCAACGTGGCCTCTTCAGAGATGGGGCATCCATCTCGTCGGGCCTATGCCAGCAGCACCAGGAAACCTCCGCTTCGTAGTCATAGCCATCGAATACTTCACAAAATGGATCGAGGCTCGCCCCCTAGCCACGATAACCTCCCGCTTCGGTGCGAAGTTCTTCGGCAACAAATCATATGTCGGTTCGAGTCCCACGAGAAATCACAGTGGACAACGGCACTCAGTTTGACTGCGAGGCCTTCAAGCAGTTCTGCTTCCAGATCGGGACTAAAATCCACTTCGCCTCTGTCAGGCACCCTCAATCTAATGGCCTCGTCGAGAGGGCCAACGGTATAATCCTCCAAGGCATCAGCTCAAATATCCAAGGCAGGCCAAGGGGAACTTGGGCGGAGCACCTCACACCGGTCTTATGGTCGCACAATACCTCCGAATGCAGAGCGACAAAATTCACTCCATTCAAGTTGCTGTTCCGAGAGGAGGCCGTACTTCCGGAGGAACTTACTCACGGTTCCCCAAGAACAACCCTCGCACCACCAGAGGAGAACCCCCCGCTCGCCAGCGACCTTGTCGAAGAAGTGCGCAATCAGGCCGTTCTTAACCTCCACTCTTACCAGCAAGAAACTTGCAAATGGCGTGATAAAAAAGTCAAACCCCGCAACCTCGCAGTCGGAGACTTCGCGCTCATCAGGAAGCAAAACGCTCAGATGGCAGGAAAATTCATAGCCAAGTGGTCAGGACCCTTCCTCGTCACAAAGTCGACAAGGCCGGGCTCTTTCCACCTGCGAGACCTCGAGGGAAACGACCTACCGCGCACCTGGAACATAGACGACCTTCGCCAAAATACTACGTAGCGGTGCCACACCTTTGGCGCTCGCGGCTGTAAGATTTGTCCGATCACTTTCTTTTTTCTTTCCTTTTCGCTTTGTAAGTTTTGTAAGACTCTATCATGTAACCAGGGCTGCACTCTTTTTCCTCGCGAAGGGGCATGAGGTTTTTTAACGAGGCAGCACCCTATTCTATCAATATATGCAGATCTTTTCCCCGAAAACTTGTGTTCGCCCGCTTTCAAACCACGACGCCGAAAGGGGCGGGCGGCGACCCGCCCTCATCGGCGGACTCAGGCGAAAATGATTGGCCTCGCCCGAGGGCACGGCATCCACCCTCACCCCAAGCGCGACCAAACATGCGAGGGGCTCGCAAAAAACAACCCGACACGGACCCCGAGTATGGGCCGCGGAGGTACAAAGACGCCGCGCACCTGGCAAAATGCGCCGAGGGCTCGCAAAACGCCAACCCCGACGGACCCCGAGTATGGGCCGCGGAGGTATAAAAGACGTGCACCACCTCGGCAAAGCGCGCCCGGGGCTCGCAAAAATTCAACCCCGACGCGGACCCCGAGTGCGGGCCGCGGAGGGTACAAAAAGGCGCGCACCACGGCAAAAGCGCGCCAAGGGCTCGCAAAACCAGCCCCAGACGGACCCCCCCAGTATGGGCCGCGGGAGGTACAAAAAGACGCGCACTGGCAAAACGCGCCAAGGGCTCGCAAAAAATTAAACCCGACCCGGGACCCAGTGCGGGCCGCGCGGAGGTACAAAAAGGCGCGCACCCTGGCAAAACGCGCCAGGGGCTCGCAAAAATGCAACCCCGACGCGGACCCCGAGTGCGGGCCGCGCGGAGGTACAAAAAGGCGCGCACCTGGCAAAGCAGCGCCGGGGGTTGCAAAAAAATGCAACCCCGACGTGGACCCCGAGTGCGGGCCGCGGAGGAGGTACAAAAAGGCGCGCACCCTGGCAAAACGCGCAAGGGCCTCGCAAAAATGCAACCCCGACGCGGACCCCGAGTGCGGGCCGATGCGCACCCTAGCAAAAACGCGCCAGGGGCTTGCAAAACATAAACCCCGCGCGGGCCCCAATCACGCCAAGAACGACCCTAAGGACATCAGTAGTTAAGGAAAAGTTATTCAGTACAATGCAATAAATAAGCCCACCAACAAAAGGACAAATGCTTTGCTACCCTTGCAGGCCAAGGACACCCTACCTAACCCCATCAAAGCTAGTGAGGTGCCACAGTACAGCCCCGAGACACTATAAAACCAGCACCAGCACCACGCCAACGACACATCGCGAAACCCAAGGCCACAAGCCAAGCAGAGCTACATCGGCAATCCAATGCGCCCAGAGCTTGCCAGCCCACGCTCCTACAGAGCGATCCGCCGTACACCTCGCAAAAGCAACACCATAACCATAACCATAACCCCGACACCGCGATGGAAAATGTAAAACACCAACAACTAGCAGTGCAACAAGGGCTCCCCGCAAACACAACCACCAGAGCCGGCCAACAGCCCCGCGCGCTTGAATCTAGCGCTCAGCGAAGCCTCATTTCCGGAGGTGGACACCGCAATGGAGAATGTAACATCCTCCTGAGCGGTAAGCCACCAAAGGAATCAAAGTTCCAAGGGCAGCGCCCGAGAAGTCCGCTTTGTCAAAGGCCCCGCGCAAGACAAAGACACGCAGCCGCAAAGACTAAACCCCGTCCCAACCGAGCCTCTACAAGAGGGGCATTCAGCGCAAGTTTCCCAACCGCCACCCTCGACACCGCATCAACCAACTCAGGAGAACCCCAGGCATCCGGGAGAAGAAGACAAGGAAGCCCGCGTCCACATAAGTAGGAATAGGAGGCCTCGGGAAAAGCCATCTAGCAGGCAACCCCGCACATGCTAGAAACCCAGGGTAACCTTGGGCAATCTAGTAGAGAAGCCTAGCTAGTCGGTTTCCTTTATCCGCAAGCAAGGAAAGCATTGCAGATAGTCAATCCATTTTGTACAAAACATGTCTCCACGCCTTCAAAAACTTAAAATATTGCTATCCCCATCACTGCGACTTCGTCTAAGCAACTAAGAACCCCGCGACACAGCGAGCCTCGCTAAAAGAAGCAGAGGGCGTCGCCGCGACTTCGTCTACACAACAAACAACCCCGCGAAACAGCGAGCCTCGCTAAAAGTAGCAGAGGGCGTCGCTGCGACTTCGACTGCGCAACTAGGAACCCCGCGACACAGCGAGCCTCGCTAAAAGAAGCAGAGGGCGTCGCTGCGACTTCGTCTACGCAACCAAAAACCCCACGAAACGGCGAGCCTCGCTAAAAGAAGCAGAGGGTGTCGCTACGACTTCGTCTACACAACAAAAACCCCCGCTCACAGCGAACCTCGCTAAAAGAGGCAGAGGGCGTCGCTGCGACTTCGTCTAAGCAACTAAGAACCCCGCGACACAGCGAGCCTCGCTAAAAGAAGCAGAGGGCGTCGCTGCGACTTCGTCTACGCAACAAAAAACCCCGCGAAACAGCGAGCCTCGCTAAAAGAAACAGAGGGCGCCGCTGCGACTTCGTCTGCGCAACTAGAACCCCGCGACACAGCGAGCCTCGCTAAAAGAAGCAGAGGGCGTCGCTGCGACTTCGTCTACGCAACCAAAAACCCCACGAGCGAACCTCGCCAAAAGAAAAGCACAGCGCGTCGCCGCGACACTAGTTAGAATGACCAAAATCCGGCTAACAAGCCAACATAAAATGAAACGAGGGACAAGTGTACAACAACCCCGCGAAGGGGGACAACCTTAGAACAACCCCGCGACGGGGAACAAATTTACAACAACCCCGCGAAAGGGGACAAGCTTACAACAACCCCGCAACGGGGAACAAGCGTACAACCACCACGTGAGGGGGGACAAAATAACAGTAAACCCTCAACCACAGACCTTCTCAGCCTCCTGCTCAATAAAGCCTTCCAGAACTTCCCCAACAAGAGCCGCAGCAGCCCGCTCCACGAACTCCGCCACGTCAACCACCTCGACGTCAAGGAAGAAGCCTTCGAGCCCACCCTTCGACCAGTCACCCAACGGCCGTCGAATCCCCGCCACACTCGGTGGACCCCACAACAAGGGCGGAGCCCCGACAATAGGGAGCGACCCCGAAAGAACCCTCCGCCGTGGGCTCGACGCAAGTCCCGAACATCCAACTCCACGGGCTCCGGCTTGGGAACAACCACCGCACCTTCGCTATCCACCTCGAAACCAACCTCGCCCGGGCGATAGCCCGCAACTTCCTCGTCCCGAGGTCCTCGTCAAGCACGGCCGAAGAAGGCCCGGCCCCAAAACCAACCGCTCCACACAGCGTCGGTCGAGATCATACCCACGCCAAAATGTCTCCACGGCCTGATTCTTCACATCATACCTCCAAGTCCGTGCCCACCAAAAGGCTTCGAAACTAAGCCCCGGGTACTTAGCCATCGCCGCGAGCCCAAGTCTCCCGAGATGAAAATATCCCGATAATTCATCATCGGGGGGACGATGTTCAACCTCGCGCGAGGCCCGCAGATCCTGCTTGGCGAGAGCCAAGGGTCGAAATTCCTACCCGTAAAAATTCAACACATCCCGCAAAACGACGCGATGAACAGCAACAGATTAAGGAAACAGTAGCATAATTAAACAAGGTCCACCCTCGACGAGGCGACCACAAATTAAAGTACTCCGAATTCCGTTACAAAATCCCCTGCGGGGGCCCCTAACCCTACACACTTTAGAAGCCATCACTCCTACGAGGTCTCCACCTGGCCAGGAGAAGAAGGGCCCGAGCCGTCCTCGGCGGCCCCGACTCGCACCCAGCGACCGGCATCGTCGTCCTTCCCCGCGATTGCATCATCATCGGCGGCTCCGCCGTCCAGGACGTTTTCCACGTCCGGAGCAGGAGGGTCCGCACCCTCCAGGGCCTCGACATCGGCAGAAGCCTCGTTGTTTCCGGCTTCAAGCACAGCCGCCAGCGCCTGCATGAATACAACATCAGCATGACGAGCCCCCGGGCACATAAAAATCGAAGGGCGAACATCGCGAGAAAAACCTGTACCCGTGCGGTCGCGGCTTGGGCCTCGTCCATCGCCACATCATGACCAACCTCGATAAAGAACTTTTTCAAAAACCTCCCCGCCAAGTAGCGGAGGTCAGCGTCCTCGCGCACCCCGCCCATCTCCTCCTTCCGCGGGAACTTCAACTTGCGAGGCTCATCGAGATGCGGGCACCCCGCGGAACGCAAGGTGTGCCCGAGTGCCATCGCCCCCACGTACCCGCCGAAGTCCGCCGCATGATGAACCAGCGGAGTCAAGCCGTAAAAGCGTTGATTTCAGCCACTTTCGGCGATGGCAGCAGGCTCCACGGCGGCGAGGGTAGAACCGCTGCTCCCCGCGTCCACCAAGACGCTGTCGAGGGTTTCCTTCATCGACAGCATCCCCGCAAGCCATGCATCATCGCGCGAGGAAAGCCTCTCCTCCAACTCCGCCACCTTCTTCAGAGCGGACTCCTCCCCCGGACACGGCCTCCCGTGCCTTGGTGACCAAGTCAACGTTACGCCGGGAAGTCTCCACCACATTGTTGTGGGCCTTCTGAAATTTCTCTTGCAAGGAGGCGTAAGCCTCCGCCTGCTTCTTCAGCTCCGCTTTCAGACGCGCCACCTCCGATTCGGCGCGCTCCACCTCCTCGGCCCTCTTCTACAGGGTCTCTGCATCATCCTTGGCGTCACGAGCCGCGCGGCCCCCCGCAGCGCGCGCCAAGACCAGGATCTCCGCGGCCTTGACCGCGATATCTTCCTCTAACTCCGAGCGGGAGCGAAAGGATAGACGATGTTCGGCATCCGAAATCCGCCGCGTGCTTTCGTACACCGCCAAGGAAGCGCCTCTCTTTGCTTCATTAGATTCGAATTGGCACTCCCGACGTCGGGGCGGTGTACAGGTCCGACTGATCCACCGGGGCGACCTCCGGCGAACCCGGGAAGTTGGCGGCGCGGGAGGCGGCCATGCCCCGCTTCCCGGCGTGATCCTCGCCGTCAAGTTCCCCCTCGATCTCCCTACCCCCACCGGGATATGGCACCGGACGTGATCAGCCGGGCCGAGGCACGAGCGGAGGGGCACCACCGCGAGGCCCACCGAGGTGCTTTGGCGCCTCGTCGGGCGAGCCGCACCCCGATCGTCATGGGCGCCCGCAGGTCGCCCACCTCCGGTAGGCGCCGGCGACATCTTCTGGTCGAAACATCCTCGACCGCGTGAGGAGAATCCACCTCGTCTTCTCGCGGAGAGGTCCCCGCCACGACTGGGGAAGGGACCCGATCCCCATCGACCCGGCTTGGCGGCCGTCTTCCTCCTCGCTCCCGCTCGAGCTACTAATGTCATGAATAAGGAGGGCCGCCCCTCCCAAAGCGGGGGCGCCCGCGCCCGGCGCGCACGACGAACCCCGCGGCTTCGCGAGGTGGTAGCCCCCGTGTCCACCCGGGCGGCCTTCGCGCCCCCTACCTCCGCCGCGCCCGCACGCCCACCAGCGGGGCGTCGGGACCTGAATGGTCCTCTTCTTCCGTTGTTTTACTGCGCGGGGGCGCGCCCACGTCCTCGAGGGCGGCGGTCGAGTAGTGAATGCGAACCGGTCGAACACCCGTTTAGCCTTTTGCGCGCCCCGGCGCGGGCGAATCCTCTTGCATTCGGCGTCTTCGCGCTTGTCGATCAACTCCTCGGTCGGGTCTCCACCTCGGCGAGGACCCGGTTGATGGCCACCTTCCGCGAGTTGACCCTCTGGATCTGGTGGTCCCAGAGAGCGTCGAAGTCCAGCCTTGGCGACTTTAGGTCCAACCCCCGACTTGTCGACATCTTCCACCTCCGACCACGCTGCGACGCGTAAACGGGGCACCACCCTCGCCGCCACGAACTCCTCCACCAAGTCGCGTCCCGTTAAGTATCGGGACATGTTGGCGAGCATCGCCCTTTGCTCGCCATAATGTTGGTCTCCGCCCCACCGTCCTTCCGGGGTCCCCAGGTTCCGCGGGGCCCCGCACAACTCCGAGCCTCCGAAGCTGGTAGTAGAACCACTTCGACAACCGGTCGGCGGTCCAGCTTGCTCTTCGCTGCTGGCAGCGAGCGGCGGCGCGTACGCGAAGGTGTAGACCGCATCTCTTGTGCCAGTTGTTGCAGCCCCCGCAGTCCCCGTCGGACGAGGTTGCGGGTGCACGCGATGGGCGAACAGGAAGGCGTCCACGTCCGGCTCCAGGCCTTGCGAGCGGCATGCCCATACGAAGATCGAATGCTTCGTGAAGCACGCCGGGTTTAGCTGGTGGAGCGGGCCCAAGCCGCTTCATTACCTCCGGCCACGAACCCCACGGCCGGCGAAGGAGGCCCGCCGAGAGGAACTCCGCGAACACCACCACCTCGTTCGCCTCGGGCCGGAAGCGGTCGCCCGTCACGGGGGTCGGGCCTTCGCCCGGTCGAGGTAACCCAACTCCTCGTACTCCTTCAGCTCGGCCTCCCCGACCTTGCTGAGAGGAAACAACAAGGTAGGAGAGGTCTCCTTCGCCTTGCCCCTCGCAGCATCCGCGGTTTTCGACATCTTCGCCTACGAAGGGCTAGAGAAAGGCCTCGCGACAGCACCCCCGAAACCTAAGCCCCGAAGACGAGCGCGAACGGGCGCAAGTGAAAGCGAAAAGCAGCAGAAGGCAGGTAAAAGCAAGTGGGCGAGTGAAAAGTGAGCACAGAGTTTTTACTGCGGCGAAGGCGTCGGCTGTTTATAGGGGCGGAAGCCCCGGGAACGGACCCCGAGGGCGCACCGATCGGCCGCCACGTGCCCCAACGGTTCACGTTCAACGCCTCGAGATCCAAAGCGGCAACAAGAACCGCCCCATCCACGGCAAGACCTAACACGCGGCAAGGCCCACCAATGCCGGCCCAAAGAGCAACTAGGGCGTCGGCGGCAAGGTTAGCCCCGCAAACGCCTCGACCATCCGCAGGCCTCCCCCCTCAAGGTTTTTCGTTGCTCTGGCCCGACAAAGACGGACCATACCCCCGAGGGGCTCTTCGTTGGGGAGGACCCCGCCATGGGACCCCCCGTAGCCTCCGGGCCCAAAAACGACACCCCCGCGGGCGCGGGGCCGCGAGGCCGAAGCCACGCCCCGCAGCGCGGGGGGCGGCGAGGCCGTCCATGCCCCAGCAGCGAAGGCAGCGAGGCCGAGCGACACCCCCGCAGCGCCGTGGGCGCGAGGCCGTCACCCTCCCGGTGTGCGGGGGCGGCGAGGCCGAAGGCACACCCCACGGGCGCGGCGGCGCGAGGCGGGAGCCACAACCCGCAGGCGCGGGGGCAGCCAGACCGAGCCACACCGCGGCGCGGGCGGAGACCGAGTCACACCGCGGTGCGGGGAGCGGCGAAGGCCGGGTGGAGCCGGGGCCGAGTGGCGGCGGAAGAAGGGGAGACCCTAATGAAGCCCTAGCCGCGTTAGGGCGTGTGTTTTTTACCCTAAGCGCCCTTGGCGTGATTTGTACCGGATTGCCTCCTTGCGCGGGCCCCCGGTCGTGCGGCAAGTGTGCTTTGTCCCGACATGTAACTACAAAAATACTAACCGGACGCCTATAAATACGGACCGACAGGGCGTATGTAAGGGGATGGTTGGTGGGAACTTTTATGACCTATCAATCGAAAAGACATTCCCTCGGGATCAACACCTTTTGTCCACGTCTCGCGTCTGGGGACCCAGCCCGTGGGCCCAGCATCTCTCACCTTCACCCCTGTGGGTAGCCCTCGCCCCTCCTCCCGCTACCCCCGTAGTGAAGGCCAGTGGGGCAGGAGCGTCACCCACATTGCTGCTGCATCTTTTCATTGTTTTCGGTTTCTTGGAGCAGAGACATTATGGCTCTCAGAGATCTTGTTGAACTCGGCGAGTTCTAAACTTGGCTTCTAGTCGGCGAGATTAGGACTTGGTTACTTGTTCTCGTTGGCGTGAGTTCTGAACTTGGCTCTCAGCGATCTTGTTCAACTTGGCGAGATTTTGTTCTCCTCGGCCATATCAGATTTCAATATATAGGTATAGGTAAGACCGTAAGACAAGCAAAAGAAATCCGAGTGTTTCTGGAGTTCTAAGTCCAACATAGATAGGAATAGGAAGGAGTATAGGAGATGGATTAGTATTCCAATCCAATTCTGATTCTTACCTAAACTTTGAATCCGGCTAGGCAGAGGGTCCGTGCTCTGGGCCAGCCACACGGTAGAGGAAGGAAAGGATGTGATTAATATTCTATTTTTATTTTGATTTGTACCTTTTCTCTCCACCGCACGCATTTTCTAAAAATATCGTGGGCTGGACTTTTGGGCTGATTCGGATGGGCTACATGTCTATTTATTTTTTTTTTTTTTTTATTATGCACGCATGAACCTTATCTTCTTCGCCTCCACTAGTACCGATTCGATTTTGCGAGCACAGGCCTGATCTTTTCCGTGGCGGGCACATTTCCCACCCGCCACGGAAATGATCAGGCCTGTGCGCGGGTGCCGGGGGCAGCACTTTCGCGTGGCGGGCGCCTGACCATAACCGTGGCGACGCAAAATGTATTAAGCGTGGCGGGCGCGTTGCAGGCGCCCGCGACGCGTTCTCCTTATTTTGCGTGGCGGGCAGATTAAGGCGCCCGCCACGCAAAAGGCCCGACGCCTATAAAATCTGGGCGGCCGCCCCTTCATCTTCTCCACGGATCTTCCTCTTCCAACTTGTGGGGGGGGTTTTGACCCAAATTTTGACAAAATCTTTGATTTGGGACTTTTGACTTTGATTTGGGGGAGGAGAAGACACTAATTGGTCGGTAAAGGCCTCTTTTCATCTTTCTTTCCCTCTTTTTCATCCCCCTTTCTAGATCTAGATCCATGGAGGAGAGAGAAAACTACCTTTCTCTAGATCTAGATCTATGGTGGAACTTCTTCTTATTTTTTTTTGGTTTGAGTACTATGTAATGGCACTTAGCTTTTTGGAAGAGCAGGGAGACAGGATGGAGAGGCACCGAGCCCACTGGATGTATGAGATGAAGAAGGTTGATGACGAATACTTTGATGAGGTGAAAAAGTTTGTTGCTCGAGCGAGTTTACACAAATGGTGATAATTCAACGAGCCCGATTATCCGTCCCTGCGCTCGCCGCAAGAATCAAAAGCGTTCATCGACACCGTGGTGCGATCTCACCTAATCATGCATGGCTTCGTCGATGACTATTTGGTCTGGACTTTTCACGGCGAAGAAGTTCCACCCTTCGATCCACCAGTCGATCCGAGCGGTCCCCGGCCGATCCAAGCACCGTGAAGTCCACCAGCCGGTCCAATTCCATCAGATTTATTCGAAAGCACGGCTGACATCGACGATGACGATGATGACGGTGGTGGTGGTGGTGGAGCGGATGGCGGCGAGAGGAATCCGATGACGCAGCGAGGGATGTCCGGGTTTTTGAAGATTTGGTCAACCGACTTCGATGAGGACGACATTCCGTTTGGGTGCCCGAGATGGTTGGAGAACTTCAAAGAGATGAAGCAGAAGCAATTGATCCGCTTTATAAAGACAAATCAAGGGTTGCACAAAGACCGAAGTTTTAACCTGAATTTGCCGATGTTGAAGTCTCGTCATGGTCTGGTCCGACACTAGCTTCAATGAGCTCGTAAGTTACCCGGCCTCCACGTATCCAACGCCTAACAAGGTTCCCCGCTAGTACGTATCGTGCTAAGAAGTTGATCCGGCGTGGCGATGAAACCGAAGAAGTTCGATGCCCGCCCCAACCATCGTATCCTATATCGGGCGTCGATGCGAGAATTTGACCGGTTGTCCGCGACTTTGTGGCGCTAGTCGATTCAAGCGAATGCCGGATGTCGCGTGGGACGATGAGCTCGATGAGGAAGCGGGACGGGCGAAAAAAAAAGAAGAAGGGGGCGAAGAAAACCAAAGCGCGCCGCGAAGAAGATCATGTCAACGCAGACGAGGAAGAGGAAGGTTACACGCAGAGGAAACGCCTAGCGCTGTCAATGTGGTACCTTCCCGTCATCGACGCTGCGGGCTCTCTATGGGAACCCCGAGGATGCTAAGCACATGACCCGGCATGCATCTAGCGATCGTGTAAAGGATGACGGAAGCTACGGCACCCTTCGGATGCTAAGCGCTGGCAAGACTTCGACGCCGCCTACCCCGACTTTGCGAAGGAGCCCAGAACGTTCGGTTTGCATTGAGTACCGACGGAATGAACCCATTCGGTGACCTGATCAGCACACACAAAGACGCGTGGCCATCGTCCTCACCATGTACAATCTACCTCCACATCTTTGTCAAAAGCGGAGGAATGTTTTGCTCACCATGCTCATTTCGGACCGGCGGCCCGCAACGATATAGATGTGTTCCCCGAGCCGTTCATGGAGGAGATGCAGTACTGTTTGATGATGGGGTCGATGGTTGATGCGCACCGCAAGCGAAGTTCACTCTTCGTGCCATCATCTTTGTCACCATCACCGATTACCCGGCTGTTTTCATTATCGGGCGCATTAAAGGGTAGACCGGCCGTAGCTTGCATCGAAGAAATCTGCTCCACTTACCCGAAGGGATCCACCAAAACGTGTACATGGAACACGACGCTTCCTCTGCAGTAAGTATAGGTACAGAGATGCAAAAATGAATATATACTTTGACAACAAGGATACTTTGACAACAAGGGCGAGTCGAAACCGCAGCCGGCACCGACTAGTTATGGTTCAAAGGTGTTTGACATGGTGAAGGACTTGGAGTGCGAGTTTGGAAAGAAGAAGAAGAAGAAAGATGATCAGGAAGACGACACCTCCAAGACAATGAAGAGAAAGAGGGATAAATTGGAGGAAGAAGAAGACGAAGGATGGTGTGAAGTCACGTCAAGATCTTGTTAACATGGGCATCCGACCGGAAATTCACGCTACACGGCTTCCGAACGGTAAAGTCCAACTCCCAGGTGCGGCCTACAACCTAACGAGAGATGAGAAGTTGGCTATGTGTCGGTTGATTAGGGGTATCAAGGTACCGACGGGTTTCTCTTCCAACATTAAGAGTTTGGTATCCATGAAAGACCTCACAATGACGAACTTCAACGTGCACGATGCTCACATCATGCTGACGGTGTTCCTTCCAATTGTGATCAAAGCTATTCGTCCAAAATACGTGAAGATGGTGGTCACAAGGTTGTCATACTTCTTTAACCAAATCACCCAGAAGGTAATTGCCAAAGCAGACCGCTCATGTCTTTGAAAGAGTTCATCGCGGAAACAATGTGCGGATAGAGATGTGTTTCCCACCGTCGTTCTTCGACATTATGCCACACCCGATGATGCACATGGTTGATCGGATAGAACAATTTGGAACCCGTGTACCTACAGCGATGTGGACCACCGGCGACTAATGTCTACCCTCAATCGATTCAATCATAACCACGCTTACCGTAGGGGCTCTATGATCGAGGCATACTCAAACCCGCACGGCTACCGACAATTCGAAAAAATCTTGAGATTGTAAGTGATCGATGAACTCCTTATTCAATTACTAGAGTCGACTATCATATATCGTTGACAATATAGTGCATTTCGCATGCAGCGCTTACAAGCACTACTTGAAGGATCCGGACTGGCTGGATCGACGGTCCGAGAAGTGTAAGGAGCGCAATGGAGATACACTCAAAATCGGGCGAGATTTCCCGTGCGTAAATGAAACATAGTTTTTCTTAGTATGACTACCTAGCTATTGCTTCGATATTACTAATAACACCGGTTTTATTGTGTGCGGTGCCTCAAACAACCATACGGATTAAACTTGTGTGGATTCTTCGTGCACGTGAGTACCTCGGGGCACGCAAAAGGTACAAATCCAAATACCGACGACTCAAGGACTCAAGGAACAAGTGGGAAGGGGTACTACAAAAGGCAACCGACGAGATGCGGTTCAAAGCGCCTGATGAGCGAACATCCGCAAGTTTGTTCTAGACATGGTAGTTCATGAAGGCCACCGCACTTCAATGTGGACAAGTGAGTTGGGGTCAAGTTTCCACGCTTTTTGCCGCTAAGGAGATGGGAAGAGCTAGAGCTTAAGGACTATCTTCATCCAATCAACATATAGCTCGCAGTTTTTTGTATGGATGTTGTAATTAACTAGTACTTGTTGGATATGAACGAATGGATCGATCGGTGAAACTTGTATATATATGGATACGTCTGAGAATCGATGTATATATATGTATATGATATATATTTGAGTATCTGTCTTTCTTATATATATGTGTGTATGGATTGATAGATGTATATATATGTATATATATATATATATATATGGCATTTTATTTTTTTAAAAAAAATCAATCAATCCGCGACGGGCAATAAAGGCGCCCGCCACGCATAATAGAGTTAACGTGGCGGGCGGCATAACACGCCCGCCACGATAACAACATTTTTGCGTGGCGGGCGCGTTATGCCGCCCGCCACGGCTGGGACTTTATGCGTGGCGGGCGCGGCCCGCACGCCACGCGAAAAGGCCACGATTAACCGCGCGACCTTTCGTTGGTGCGCAAAAACGATTTTGGCCCGCCACAAAAAAAAGAATTTCGGTACTTGTGCTCTTCCACCGTGCCTGGTCAGATTTCATTTGTGCCTTGTCGCGGGTCTCGCTCGGTCGTCGTTGGCGGAGCTCACATAGGCCACGCTTAGATCTTCCGCCGGCGGTGGCAGCGGACTCGGCCGGTAAGGGTGGCTAGTGAGTGGGCTGGACTTTTGGGTTGATTCGGATGGGCTGTATGTCTATTTTTTTTTTTATGCATTATGCATTTATGAACCTTATCCTTTTGGCCTCTTCCACCGTGCTTGGTCAGTTTTCGCTGGAGATTCCCTTGGCGCAGGTCACGCTCGGCCGTCGGCGACGGAGCTCGCTCCCACACCGAGGCGCCGGGGGCGACCTGCTGCGGCGGGTAGGGGCGCGTGCGCGGCCGGCGAGCGAGCAGCTGCTGGCGGCGCCGCAGCAGCGCGACGTTGGCCAGGGAGCAAAGGCGAGCTGCTGGTTGTGTTGGACGTCATCGTCGTGGCTCGAATCGGCAGCGGCGCGGCTGGAAATCGATATGGCGAGCGCCTGCAGGGGTGTGGTCGGGAGGTAGAGGGCGGAGCCTGTTTCTGCGTTGGCGTGGACGGGAGGCAGCGGAGGATGCGTCGTCGCCTGCTACGGCCTCGCCTTCAGCGGTATGTTATGATTATTATGGTTTATGATTATTGTGCCTGACTGCCGCCTTTGGGCGGATGAATTGGAGGAGCTTGCTTGTCGCCTAGGTAGTAGGTGCTCCTGTCCTCTTCCAAATTTGGTTGAGCCGTACAGGTCTGAGGTCTCCATGTTGCCCAGAGTTACGGAGTTACTTGTTGTTATTTGGATCGGAGTTTGTATTTTCATCAGGCGTTTAATTGCTGTAATTTATCTGAGTCTGATTCCTGTTGATAGTTACCCCTGGAGTCTTGCTTATAATTTACACAGCTTGGATGGATTTCCTGTAGGCCTTTGACCCATGATGTTATTTCAATCATCTTTAGTTGACTTCAGTTTAATTTCTGTTCAGTTTAGACTGGAGTTGATAAATCAAAAATATTGGTCCCACCAGGCTCCATGACCACGACCTCCATCTCGCGAACGCACCGGCGACCGACCTAGATCTAGCTAGCTAGTTGTGCTATGCGCCGGTCTGTGGATCAGGTTTGCTAATCTTAATGATTTTAGAAATCATTGGTTAACCAGTATAAAGTGATGAATTATTAAAATTTTGGATTAAAATGATGCTTTAATAGAAGAAGGCATCTATGTCAAACTATTATCTGAACATATACATTCTGTCTTACAAAGCCTATCATTTTAGGAGGGTTAGCAAAATTTGATTTTTACACAGGACAGCAAACAGGGCATCACTTATTTTGTTAGGACCTCAGTGTACACAATATTTTTAGTGTATGTGTCGCTTGTACTGATCTTGATCTTCTTTGTTTTCTTCTTCTTCTTCTTGTCCTCCTCGTCATCGTCTCCTTCTTGTTTTCCTATGAGTACCTTTATGTTATCTTTCGCTGTTGCTCTAGAGAGCGCCACATATAGTTGACCATGTGAGAAAACCGGGTCAGGCAGGTATACGCCCACATTTGGTATTGTCTGCCCTTGTGATTTGTTTATTGTCATTGCAAAGCTTAGTCTGACCGGAAATTGTTTCCTCTTTAAACGGAATGGAAAAATCTCATTGTCTGAGGGACAAAGTGGTATTCTTGGCAAGAAAACCCTCATTCCTGAGTGCTGTCCGAGCACAATTTCTGCATCAATTGCATTTTTCTGGAACCCACGTACAACCAGTCTTGTTCCATTGCAAAGACCGTTAGCTGGGTCGATATTCCTGAGCAGTATGATTGGACAATTTATTTTCAGTTTTAGCATATGTGGAGGCAGACCGTTTGGTGTAAGGCTGTTAAGGAATTCTACAGGATAGTAGTTGTGTGGGTCTTCTTCTACGGAATCGAAGCTGTGATACACCATCTCCTTGCCCTCGAAGCGATCGATCATTTTCAGGTTGATGCTGTCAACGCAGTCGTTCCTTGTGGATAGAATCGCTCTAGACGTGATGAATTTTGGATCCTTCAAGGAAGCGCCGTCCTTTTGGTAGACATGGTCGATCAGTCTATCCAGTTCATTATCTTCATCATTTTTTTCCACACATATGCTTTCAGGTAGAAGTATTTCGCCCTTATCATTTGTCTCTTCTGTGCCGTTTCCAACACGAAGAAGGAATTCTGCGAACCACGGGTTGTTTTGAGCCCTCATGTTCCTTACGAGCTTCAAATGTTGCATGCAGTTCCATAGTTCTGATCTGTGTAGCGATGTGTCTACTATCTGTGCTCTTGAACCCTTTCGGACAACAGGTAGGACTTGCCTGAAATCTCCTCCGAACACAATTGTTTTGCCGCCTAATGGTAGATCTAGTCTGTCCATTACGTCCCGCATGCTTTTATCTAGCGACTCAACAGCCTGCCTCTTACACATTGATGCTTCGTCCCAGATTATTAGAGATGCTGCCTTTAGCAGCTTGGCTGTCCCTGTTTGTTTTGTGAATCCACAAGTTGATGGTTTGTCTGTTTTTAGTGGTAGCTTGAACCTCGAATGGGCGGTTCTTCCTCCTGGCATTATTGAAGCTGCAACACCGGAACTGGCTGTTGCTATAGCAATCTTACCTTGGCTGCGAATGGTGGCTAGGAGCGCCCTGTAAAGGAATGTTTTTCCTGTGCCTCCTGGGCCATCGATGAAGAAGAGGCCTCCTATTTTGCTGTTAGCTGATGACATGATCTTCTCGTAGGCTTTCTTTTGCTCGTTGTTTAGGTACTCGTGCAAAGATATGGTAAATTTTTTTATTTTTAAAATTCAGAATGACATATTTGATTAGTATTTCTTTTTGTTTATGTAACTTGTATCCAACAAAATTGAAAGTTTAGCAACACATGGAAAGAAAGGGCTCGCTGTCCACACGAACAAGGCAGGGCACCTAGGACGTTTGTCTCTCCCGTGATATGGGGGGGGGGGTATTTCTTTTTTTATAGGTTAACTAATTAATTAAAAAAATATCAAAAGCAATGACTCAAATTTGTTTGAAATATTACCTCTAGGTACGTAAACGGAGTACCATAGTGTTGTCCGTATAGGAAATCGTAGATCCAGAACTAGGAATACACAAGTGTTGGTGTTTTTTAGCCTTCAACTAGTAATCAATATATCACCCGCAGTAAAAAAAAAAAGGGTAGCAAACACGACACATATTTATATTGATTCATGTCACCTACTTCTAGTGAATATGAGGAGCTTTCAATGACGTCCCTGGGAATTTGGAGGTCTTGAATGAAACTTAAATGGGGCCTTAATTAAGTTTCAAAATGAAATAATGACAATGCAAACTGTAAAAAGAAGCGTATGGATTAACAGAAGATAAACGATGCATTATAACTAGAAATCAAGTACCTATCTCCGTAATTCGTCGGTCCATACATGTGAGAAACACGCTACATGAACGTAGAAACCATAGATCATCACAATCGACTACATTGTAGGCTAAGCTAGGACTTTTAAGGCTTCACAAATGCTTGACACGTGCACAACCTAATACATAATATTGTTGACAGCAAAACATGATTGGCCAAATATGAGAAGATGCCCGGCAGCCAGCAGATAAAACCGGCCCAGGTCGGCTTGTCTAGATAACTTGTGAGGTCCTATTAAAATTGCTCTAGGCTGGTTGTCCAGGTGGGCTTGTCTAGATAACTTGTGAGGTGCTATTAAACTTAGTCTAGGCCGGTTTTGTCTGTTGGTTGAGGTTTTGAGCTAATCTAAATGAAAACTTGCCCAATCTTGTAAGAAATTTGTAAATTATGTATGGCATATGTTTTCTATTGAGATATGATCTCCTGTGTATATATAAGAGGATCACAACCAATTGAGTGGTTCAGTTGATCAAAATCAATCGACTACACTTTTTTCCATGTTCTTCCACCTCAAACTCTTTCACCCCCCAACTATCTAGCATATCCATCGATGTGAATTGCTAGCATTTTAGGTGGCCACAACGATCCTAGGATTCCATACATGCCGTGATGAATAATGATCAATAAAGGCACAGAATTTTCTGAATTTATTATAAAATTTAGATGCACTATACTTTTTAAGTAGGTAACATCCATCGATAGTGCAACGTCTTTGCTCACTTTACTAATCTATAGAGATCTACAATCTAAATTTTGGCGACGAGTGCCAGTTCTATTTATCAATTTGGATTTGGCTTGAGTTGCAAATCAAAGATAGGCATAATAATGACTTGTATATCAAATGATCATATGTACCATATTGAGTTGTGCTTGCGCAACGCCATGATGGCACCTCTCCTTACTTCACAGAACACTATTGCACCAACTAAACCACACAAATCATTGTTGTTCCAGTTGTCATATACTACTGTATCGAGACAGATGTGGACTTGATGCCGCGAGAGATCAAGTTGATATTTTTTGGACCGGCCTATTTGGCCTTCGTTGTCAAATATTTTCGAGAACTGACAATTAATACATTGGAAATGATGGCACGTGTTTACCAACATAAATGCGGTAGCAATACTTTAATTATTAAGTCATTGGTGTTACAAACAATTCGATTTCTAGAGCTATGAGAAAAAAGGCCGTTACGATGGCGGTACAGGATCCATGGATCTAGACGTGATAAAAATTGATCAATACGGCGTCGGTGACATGAAATTTAAACTTGACATGAGTGCTAAATCAAAGATAGGCATCTTGAATTGAATATTAAAACCAATGATAAATTGCACCATACGGACTTGTGCAATGATTTTATCTTTTTGAAAACAATAATTATACTAACACTTAGATTTAAGTGTGTTCATGAATTATTAAAACCAATGATAAATTGCACGTCGAACATGGACCGTTCTACCAGATTTTTTTCGCGTTTTTTGCTGAAATACACTGCCGACGCAGAACCAAACAGGGCCTAACCTTACACAGTAATGCCAAGCTGCCAACGGCTAAGGCCAAGAAAAACCAGGAGCCCAGTTGAGATGCAATCGGACCTCCTCGTCTTTCTTGCAGGCCTGTTTGAAAACTTCGAATTAGTGTGCACGTGTAAATGAGTTACATCTATAATTTTCTATGCATAAGAAACCTATGGTACTGTGGGGGGAACGACCCCGGATACCCACGGCGCATTACTTGGGCCGCGTCATCAGTGGCAGCCGGCCCACAAGATCGCGACTTGCGGGGCAAGACAAAGCTCGGTGCCCACCGCAAGACATCCGGAGGATATCTTGGAGATGCCCCTCGATCTGTTACGATAGACTCAATCCCGGTTTCCTTGTAACAGACCAGGACTTGCCAATTGTAATCTGATCGGATCAATTTGTAACCCTTCCCCCCGGGCTATATAAGGCGGGTAGGGGCCCCCTCAAAACTCACTTGATCGCATACGATAGCCACATCAATAACAGAAGCACAGGAGTAGGGTTTTACGTCACGCTGACGGCCTAAACTTGTATAAACTCTTGTGTCTCCGTTGCCTTTTTGTTCTCAGTCACGCGCATCCCGATACAAATCAACCTTCATGGGGCACCCCTCGGAGGACTGCCGAGCATCTTTTGTCGACAGTTGGCGCGCTAGGTAGGGGTGTGCGCTAGATCTACATCGGGCAAGATGGTATGTGTTCCAAGCTCCTCCTCTCCTGTCCCCGGCCAAACCTTCACGGTCGGCCTCATGACCTGGGTCATCAACGCCAACGGTGACTGGGAGATCGTCGAGCCTACACCAGCTGCTCCGACAGCGACTTCGCTGGCTCCAGCACCGGTGACAACGACCTCGCCGGCCCCAGCACCGGCGACAGCGATCACCTGTGATCCGATCTCAAAGCCACCTCTGGGGTCCTCTTCGTCAAGCACTCGCCGCCCTCTCCCCCGATACGTCGGGAGGAAGATCTCCAATGATGACCTAGTCGAATCTATTGATCGGGTCAGAGAAAAGCTCACCGAATGCCTAACCATTGCCGAATCGGCTTTGGTTTTGGCCAGATCTGATGAAGATCGCCTAGCCCCTTGCTTCTTCAGTAGATGCGATGGATGCCCAATCCATCCACGTCAACCAGGGCCTCATTGACCTCTCCAACAGCTCAACACTCCCGACTCCGAAGGAGAACGCGTGCTCTAGTGCATCCATGGGCGATGCAATGGATGCAAATCACGGCGTCGACCTCTCGGCGCCAACGATCAACATGGTGCAGATCTGCCAACTCCCCGAGGAATCCCTCCACACCATAGTGGAGGAAACCATGAGAACCAAGTCTCAGGGCTCGACGGCGACTGTCGTCGAAGATCTCCATGATCTACCTCCATACCCACCCGGCTTCAGGGGGAGCTCTTCTTGGTGAGCGTGGACGAACCGCCGGTGATCGGCGAAATCGACCAAGAGTGCGACGCCCGCATCGCAAGGAACCTCAACCGCCAGACTCGTCGCAAAAATGAAGCGACCCTTGCTGCTGCCGAAGCAGCAGCGGTAGCAGCCGCCAACCGCGTCGAGCAGATCAATCAGGTGGACTCTCGGGGAAACCCCCAGCCCGTTTGCTGCAATCTAGATCCAAATTTCCTCCGCATGGATGATCACGATGTCTATCGAACTCCAAGCGCAAACCTCGCCATGGTTGCCAACGAGCTCGCCAGGATGGGACCATCACCCGAGGTCGCCAGGGTCGCCGCCATGGTCAAGGCGGCCCACTACCAGATCAATGACATCGCCGATCTGCCGCCCGACCCGCCGCCAACCGCCTTTCCAATTGACGCCAGCTGGGTGGCGCCCGACCACACCAAGTGGGGACTGGTGGCATTGCCCACACCAAACAGGAGGTGAACCAAGGGGGTGATGCCAGAGATCACATCAATAATCATAGTGACGTGCACCGCAACATCGACGGACGCTGTGTCAACCGCCATGTCGACGAGGTCAGCCGCAACAATGAGTTCGGCAACCCCGTCGAAGCACTCAGACCCATTATGGGCAGTGCCACTGATGGCAAAGCTGAAGACACCGACAGCCCCCATGCTTTCACCAGAGTGCTACGGACGCTCCTGTGGCCCCGTGGATTCAAGATCACCAGGATAAAGCCCTACGACGGGCATATGTATCCTACGCAGTGGCTCTAGGCCTACCCCACCACCGTTCGAGCAGTCGACGGTGATGCCAAGGTCGTGGCCAACTATCTGCCGGTCATGCTCACACCCTCTGTGATGAGTTGGCTCACAAGCCTCACCCAAGACTCCATCGGATATTGGGACAAATTGAAGAAGGCCCTCACTGACAACTACATGGCCATGTGCGTTTGTCTAGGAACGAAGCACGACCTCGCCCGTATCTACCAGAAGTTGGGTGATACCCTGAGAAGCTTCATCAGGCGCTTTTCGGAAGTTAGGAACACCATCCCCAACATCGCCGAGGTCGAGGTTATCATTGCCTTCACCCTGGGGCTCCACAACCATGACCTCCGCGCCAAAATCAACCGCAAACCTCCCTCGACGATCGGCGAGATGCTCAAGACGGTGAACGAGTACGCCGAGGCCGAGGAGGCCGAACTCTGCAACTCCAAAAAACATCAACAATCGGCTGCCTCGCCCGGCTCGGCTCACGACGACGACAAACGCCGAAGCGACGATCACTGCCCCGATGATAGGGACCGCCGCCAAGATGATCGCTGCAATAAACTCAAGAGATCCAGGTCCCAGTTTCGCCGATGTCGACCTGACAACACCATTGCTGTGGTTGACCAGCCCCGCGCCAAGGCAGCTATGACGTGTCCTACCAGAAGATCCTCGACGGCCCGTGCCCAGTACACAAGAACGCCAAGCACAAGATGAAGGACTGCATCTTGTTGTCAAAGATGTACAAGCCAAGCCGATCAAGCAGAAGCTCCGCCGATTCGCGCCAGACAAGAAGAAGGCTATTAGGGTAGAAATAAAACGGTTCCTAGCAGCCAGCTTAATCAAAGAAGTGTATCATCCCGAATGGCTGGCTAACCTAGTCTTTGTTCAGAAAAAGAATAAAGAATGGAGGATGTGCATTGATTACACTGATCTTAACAAACACTGCCCTAAAGACCCCTTCGGCTTGCCCCGCATTGACGAAGAAGTAGACTCCACCGCCGGCTGCGAGCTCCTCTCTTTCCTTGATTGCTACTTTGGGTGGCATCAGATCTCCTTGAAAAGGATGATCAGATCAAAATCTCCTTCACTACGCCATTCGGTGCATTCTGCTACACCACAATGTCCTTCGGAATCAAAAACGCCGGCGTGACTTATCAGCGAGCCATTCAGATGTGCCTTGACAACCTGATAATCCGCAATGTAGAGGCCTGCATCGATGATGTGGTAGTTGTTGATGGTGGATAGCATCGACTTTTTATTATAAATAAACAAAATAAAAGAGAATAAGAACACTAGAAGATAGGGTTTGTACTAATGAATTCCATGAGTTTTGTTGCATACCTAGTTTTGTAGGATGGACTCAGAAAAGAGTAGAAAAGAGAAGGAATGAAGAAACGAAAGAAAAGGACCTCAACAGAAGCATTAGTATAAATTCTAGGGACCTAAAGGACAAAAGAAAATGCCACGTCGAAGATGGGGCCCACACCTGACAAGGTGAGTTGAAGGTTGGAAAAATTTATTCTGAACCGGAGGAGAGTTTTTGTTTGAAAGCATGTGTACTTTTGAGGCATGAAAGCATAGTAGCAACTCCTGATCCATCACCAAGTTTAAATTTAATTTTGCTAAGGGACTAGCAAAAGGTAAGCTTGGGGGAGCTTGTTGACACCTATTATTGCAAATATTTATTAGTCAACTAAACATGAAATAAGGCCATAAAATGAATATCAACATAGACTAGGGGCTTTACTAACAGAATTCCATGACTTTTGGTGATTTGTATATTTTCAGGGGTTAAACAGGAAAACATCAGAGTTTGCAAAGGATATGAAGCATAAATGTGTTCTGGAAGTATTCTAACTTGGCTCCTATGAAAGAAGACTCTAGAAGACACCAGAAGCAAGGACCTACAAGGTGAGACCCACTTGTCATTGGGACAAGTCGGCCGACCAACCACCAAGTCGGCCGACTTGTGGGCCCACCTGTCAACCTCTACCTTCTTATGTCAGTTCACAACCACCATCAAGACTTGATCTACACCATTGATCAATGTCAGTTTGATCCAAGGGCTCCGGTGCATCCTACAGGACTATATAACCAGGACCACCTGACCCCTGGCCTTAGAATTCCAATTCATAATTCTTTTGATCATCAAGTCATCAAGATCCTAAGCCCTAGAGTTCCACCATAATTAGAGCATTAGCTATCTAGGCTAGTTCTAGAGGAAGGCAAGCTTGTCTTGAATTCCTGATCGTCTAGAAGTTGCGGGGGCAAGAGCTTCTCATGGCTTCTCTCTTGTATCTAATCTATAAGTATTTTGTTAGCTACATTTGTTATGACTTTGATCTATTCAATGATTATATTCATAGTTATATGTTTCATTGCTTATTATGATTATATGCTTAGTATAGTAAGATTGTCTTTATATTCAAGCATAGAGTCGTATAGCGCCCACTTAGATGTACACTAGGTGGGTGGTCGACAACGTGTAAGCGTGGTGCTTATACCTCGTTTGCCTGCGACTGCACCCTACATTATATGTCATGTGGTAGATTGTGGATGTGACACTCCCATTGAATCCTCTGTAGTCCACTCCTCGAATATAGGGGAAGTTGAGCTTTATTACTATGGTAGACTTGCTCTGTTCTTGATCTTCCTTAGTAATGTTCATTATGCATAGATATATTGCTCTCTTGCCATGATTACTAGGTGTACTGCACTAATCTTATTATGCATTGACATGTGATTAGGAATAACTTAGGAATATTTCTCTATTCTCCCTATACCATGCTATTATTGCCTTTATGATATAATCTAGTGGCATACCATGATCTTTGACTTGGCATTATCATTATTATTTATCATTATCTTTATTGTATGACTTATCCCTATTTGAGAATAGTTAGATTTCATATGGTTTACTCTACATTACCATAGTGCAAGTGAAATCAATCAATCTACTCATAAGCCTACCCCTTCCCTGTGGTAAAATATAAATAACGATACCTGGATTACTCTGGTGAAATGCTACAATGGTATTTCTATCGTAAACGCTTTTGATATATCATATTCATATTATTATTTCAAAGATCCAAGTTGCATATTAAGAATATCATACACGTATTTCCTAGCATTGCTACTGGGGATGACAACCTAGTATGTAGGTGATGCTTTGGAATGTGTGGTGAACCTCTGTGCATATCCTGACTGAGATTAACTCTACTCTTGATAGTGACACTTTGATACACCAACAATTATTTCTGGCCCCATTGCTAGGAGTGAGATTAACTCCACTTCTAGTGTTGACATTAAGAGATACCAACAAGCATTTAAAGCGCCATTGCCGGGGATGGATCTTAAATCCATTCTTGGTGATTATGTTAAGAAATGTCAACACCCGCCCTGACAGGTGGGGGCGGCCGCCCCTGCCAGGTGTCGCCATGTGTCCAGCTTCTGGAATCTTCCTACAACCGACCTAAAGATCCAATCTAGGCTGTCCAATGAAGTCGGTTTGATCCAAGGGCTGAGATTCATCCTATGGGGCTATATAAGCAAGGGCAGACCACCCCCTGAAACCCTAATTCTGTACTGATATTCAGATCTACGTTCCAGAGATCAAGTCGTCTAGAGCCACAAACCCTAGTTCTTCAGAGTAGTTCTAGTTCTAGAGAGAGTAGCTACATAGTCATAGATTAGAAGGAGATCAAGTCTAAGAAGGCTTGGACTTCAGATTCTGTCAAGGTGTTCTATAGGTACTTTTATATCCTTTGATATTTATACTCAAGTTTACTTATGACATTGTGTTTTATCTTTATTATATTATCTATTGCATTACTTATTGTTTACTTTAATATGTCTAGTAGAGTTAGTTATTTGTTATGGATTTCATACTTAGGATTGTATAGCCCTCATCTTATAATGTGTAAGATAGGTGTTATAACTTATGTAAGCATGGTGCTTAGATATGTTATATCTGTAAATGCCCGCTATATGCTGAGTCGCGTGGTAGATCGTAGGGGTGACAACCCTATTGAGTCCTCTATAATCCTCCCTCCGCATATAATGAACGGTAGAACGTGTGTCGCGTCGAAGGTGAAGATATTATTATTAGATCCTTCTTAGTTAATGTTTCTTAAGTATGATATGAAGTAATGATGCTAACAATGATAGCTAGATGTTTGCACTAATTATAGAAAACCATAACTTGTGATGATAGTTACTCATTAGTAAGTTTTCCTTATATTATTCCATGTTAGTTCTTAGACTAGAATATTCTGTTAACTATTTATCTTATTATTATGATGCTTGATCACTTGCATTTATCATTATATTTATCATTATCATTATTATCATATATATCTTCATTATTTATCTTTATCTTTATTGTGACATAACCCTCAAGTTATTGAGTAGAAGCTTATTCATTATTGGTTTATTACTATTTCATAGTATATAGGAGTTATCAATACTATGCATTTCAGTTATAGATAGTCTTCCCAAATGTAGAATATAAATGACAACCTGGTAATACTCTAGGTAAAATGCTACAATTGATATAATTATCTCTGTTAAACTTGCGTAACCCATATTATTTATTTATTTATTTATATTATCTTTATATTATTTTCTGCCTAGTCTTATAGAATAATGTTTATGCCATGAATATATTTCTAGTTATGTAGTTAGGGATGACAACCTAATCTCACAACTAGAAGTATAGGTAATTGAATCATGACTAGTTTATTGGTGGCAAAGTAATTTTAATACCAACGTTGTTTGGTGCCGTTGCTATTTAGTGAAGTTGCTAAGCAGTGTCAACAGTAGTCAAATCTAAAACTGTCGATGACTTAATCACCGACCTCACCGAAACGTTTAAAAACCTAAAAGAATTCGATGGAAGCTGAATCCCACTAAGTGCATATTTGGCATCCCATCCGAATCCTTCTAGGGTATATTGTGAGCGTCCGGGGCATCGAGCCCAACCTCGAGAAGATCTCAGCCACCACTAGAATGGCACGACCAACATGTGTGAAAGACGTCGAGATGCTCACAGGATGCATGGCGGCCTTAAGCCGCTTCATATCACGGCTCGACAAAAATGGCCTCCCTTTCTTTCGGCTGCTCAAGGCCGAGGAGCAATTTTCCTGGACGGAGGAGGCCGATCAAGCATTTGAGAAACTAAAACAGTACCTCACCAACCCTCCGATCCTAACAGCGCCGAGGTCTGACGAGACTCTCCTTATATACAACTCCGCCACATCTCAAGTCGTCAGCACCGCCATCGTCGTACAGCGAGAAGAGCCCAGACATGCCTACAATGTCCAGCGCCCCGTATACTTCATCAGTGAAGTTCTTAACGAGTCCAAAACTTGTTACCCGCAAGTCCAGAAGTTGCTCTATGCTGTGCTGATCACATCTCACAAGCTCCGACATTATTTTGACTACTACAAAATTGTTGTCATCACCGAGTTTCTGCTCGGCGATCCCTCTAGAACAAAGAGGCCAATGGCCGCATCATCAAATGGGCTGTCGAGCCCGCACGTACTCCATCGAGTTCCGAAGTCGACTGACAATTAAGTCCCAAGCTTTGGTGGGCTTCGTGGCCGAATGGACCAAGCTCCAAGAACTGATCCAGCACGACAAGCCGAAGTACAGGACGATGTACATCGACGGCACGCTCAACATCGACGGCGCCAATGCAGGCATCCTAGTATGTTTTACGCCTGCATTTTCCGGCCTCTAACAGTGACGCAGAATATGAAGCATGCCTCCATGGCCTACGGATCGCCACCGAGCTCGGCATTAAACAACTGATGGTATACGGTGATTCCTTGCTGGTCATCAACCAATTAAACAAGGATTGGTCGTGCTCCAGCAAGAAAAAGGATGGCTACTGCTCTGCAATCCGAACACTTGAGAACAAATTCTCAAATTTTACGGCATCGAGTACCACCACGTGGTACGTGATCAGAACCAGCTCGCTGACCAGCTCTCCAAACTCGGCTCCTCTCGAGCCACAGTACCTCCTGGAGTCTTTGTCCAAGATCTCACGGTGCCCTCAATCAAGGTAGACGCTGACATCGTAGAAGCTCCGTCCACCGAGCAATTGGTACTCACGTTCCTACGCCGACCCCCAATTAGAGAGATCAATTCATCAAATACCTCACCTCCGCCGAGGTCCCACATGACAAAACTGAAACAGAATGCATTATTCGCCGTAACAAGCACTACGTCCTAGTCAACGGCGAGCTCATGCGCAAAAGCGCCAAAGACGAGATTCACCTAAAGTGCATACCGCAAGAACAAGGCATCCAACTCCTGCACGAGATACACGCTGGATCTTGTGGCAATCACGCAGCCTCCAGGAACCTCATGGGCAAGGCCTTCTGAGCTGGCTTCTACTGGCCCATAGCCATCTCTGACGCCGAAAACCTCATTCGCCACAGCGAGTGCTGCCAGTTTTTCTCCAAACAGATCCATGTCCCGGCACAAGCCCTCCAAACCATTCCTGCCACCTAGCCCTCTGCATGGTGGGGACTCGACATGCACTAGTACCGAAAATCACTTTTGTGGCGGGCAAAAAACCTTTTGAGTGGCGGGCATGGCGGCCCGTCACTAACGAAAGGTCACGGTTAATCGTGACCTTTTGCGTGGCGGGCGGCCGTGCCCGCCACGCATAAGAATCAAGCCGTGGCGGGCAACATAACGCGCCCGCCACGTAAAATAATCTTATCCGTGGCGGGCGCGTTACGCCCCGCCCGCCACGGTTAAGTTTATTATACGTGGCGGGTGCGTTATGTTGCCCGCCACGGCTTGAATTTTTTTTAAAAAAAATAAAATACCATATATATATATGTATATATATATATACACACACACATATATATATACATCTATCAATCCATACACACATATATATAAGAAAGACAGATACTCTAATATATATCATATATACATATATATACATCGATTCATATATACAAGTTTCACCAATCGATCGATCCATTTGTTCATATCCAACATGTACTAGTTAATTACAACATCTATACAAAAATTGCGAGCTATATGTTGACTTGGATGAAGATAGTCCTTAAGACCTAGCTCTTCCCATCTCCTTAGCGGCGCATACTCTACAAACAGCCCCAACTCACTGTCCACATTGAAGTACGGCTGGCCTTCGTGAACTACCATGTCTAGAACAAACTTGCAGATGTCTGCTACTGTGCGCCTGAACCGCATCTCGTCGGTCGCCCTTTGTAGTACCCCTTTCCACTGGTTCTTTGAGTCCTTGAGCTGTCGGTAGCTGGATTTGTACCTTTTGCAGGCCCTGAGGAACTCACGGGCGAAGAATCCACACAAGTTTGATCCGTCTGGTTGTTTGAGGCACTGCACACAATAAACCAGTGTTATTAGTAATATCGAAGCTATAGCTAGGTAGTCGTACTAAGAAAAACTATGTTTCATTTACGTACCGGGAAATCTCGCTTGATTTTGAGTGTATCTCCATTGCGCTCCTTACACTTCTGGGATCGTCGATCCCAGCAGTTCGGATCCTTCAAGTATTGCTTGTAAGCGCTGTATTTAAATGCACTATATTGTCAACGATATATGATGATATTCGACTCTAGTAATTGAATAAGGAGTTCATCGATCACTTACAATCTCAAGATTTTTTTTCGAATTGTCGGTAGCCGTGCGGGTTTGTGCCTCGTAGTGAGTCAAAGACAACGGCCCTCCCGTCCCCGAGGAAAGATCATGAAACAGATCCAATGTCCTACGAGCCCCATTCCGTATTGGTAAGGCGCCAGAATACATCGATATCCATTTTCCTTGACCTTTTTCATCGCTGATAGGACGTACTCTGCTACCTCCAACTTCTTAGCTCTTTCGTTCTTATCCCGGATCTTACGTCTTTCCTCGTCCGTCAAGTTCACTGTGTCGGGATGGTCCGCTCTTAGCTTATAACCGATGACCTGTCTCTCACGGATGTGCCATGGAGAGAGGTAAATAATACCATTCTTTAACTTGTGGCTGCATCGGGCGCTCAACCTACAAGGACATGTGGTCGTGGCATAGGTACCTTTGAAACAAAGAATCTATATACGGATGCAAGGGACATGTGCAAGTAAAATTGCGCTTACATCGTAAACAAGGTGACTTGGGCAACGTCAATGTCCTGTCGACGAAGTAGTCTCGACATGTCATCGAATGTAACCAAGAACTGGAGATCGGTGTGGTAGTGGAAGCACTCCTTAGGAAGAAGGACACTGAAGGAATGCAATCCACGCTTTGCGCACTCTATGTACCATGCATGGAACTTCCGAGTCTCCCAGTCCTCGGCATCGATGAGCTGGGCCTTTGGGATCATGAACTTCCCAAACTCGAACGAGCCGGGGCATTCGTCCGAGACAAGCCCCACATAAGGTGGGGATTTTGGCCTGCAAAAGCGGCGGTACAAATGTTAGCTAGGGTTGCGAAAAGAAGTAGCTAATGACATAGTACAACTCGTTGTTTCAGGGGGGCATACCTTTCGGATCGAACATCTATTACTGGGGGCCTCTTGGGTCGCGGGTACTTCGGTGCTACGACCTCCTCTTCATCGAATGTCGGCTTCTTCGGTGGTGGAGGGCATTTGCTAGGTCTAGCTCCTTTCTGCTTCCCCGGCGCTTGAGGTGTTGTCCATTGGAGGCCTTGAGTGTAGATGGGTGTCTCGCTCCCTACTCTCTCCTCGGGACACGGCAACGTGTTTTTCGCCGCTTGCTTCCTCGTATATCGGCTGCCCCTCATGTGCCGGCTCCCGAGGTGTCGGCTCCCGAGGCTCCTCAGTGCCGGCTCCTCGAGGTGCCGCCTCCTTAGGCTCCTCGGTGTCGGCTCCTTCGGTGTCGGCTCCTTAGGCTCGTCTTGTGCGGGTCCTTAGCGAGGGGGTAATGGAACCATGAGGAGGGTCGTTGCCTCCGCCGTCCCCACCATCTTCATCATCATCGGAAGAGTCACCATAGGGGTCCGGTGGCGTACTCGGGTCCGCTCTTTGTCTTCTTTGGCGGCCGGAAGGTGGAGTCAATTTTGACATCTTCACTCAATGTCCACCTTCCGTCACAAAGACGTTGTAACACGTAGCAGCTCCTAGAGTGTTCACCTCGTTATGACCGGGGATAGTCCAGCTCCCCGTCTTCATGTTAAAGCGCCACGTACCCAATGTTGACTTCAAAGACATTCTCGAGGGATCTCGTGCGCCGTACTCTTTGCAAGATCCCGGGAGGAAATACCACCCCCTCGGCCACCGGCTTCCTCTTGCCCAACCCCCGGCCGGTATCAACAATACACACCGTGTCTCTTCGGTGATATCATCCATCGGGGTCCTGTCTGTCAAGAGCGAGAGGTCTTCTTTGGGGTTCTTTGGGGTGGGCACGGCATACCAGCGTTGCGGAACATCTGCTTCGGACTTGACCATCCGGGGGTCGTTGCTCGTGAGGGCCTCTTTGATGGACCCGGGTGATCATTTGCTTTGCAAGGCCTCATCACGCCCTTCCCGTCTCGGACCCTCCTTGTACCTGCGCCGTGTGATGCGAGGCAGCATCTGACCGCCACGAGCCCACCGTTGCCCAACTCTTCCCGGAGCTCATGCCACGGGGACGCGCCGCGATGCTCGGGGTTTCCCAAGGCCGGCGTCGGCGCATCGTGTCCCCGACCGAATCTCGAGGGTCCCGCTCTTAGCCGCAGTGGCCTCTATGACCTTCTTCTCGACCTCCTTCATCCGGGGTTAGGCCTCTGGCTTCTTGGGCTTGTGGGCGTAGAGGAAGTCCCGGTCCTTTCATCACAGCCCTCGTGCGGATCCGGCTCCCCAGGCTTCTGTCTTCTCCTTTCTTCCGCCCGCCCGCCGGCTTGTGTCCGGCGTACCCAACACCGCCCATGTAGTGGGGCAATTTGTTCCATTTGGCTAGCTCGAGAACTTCTCACTCTTCGCCTTTGCTTCGGGCGTGTTTAGCCTTTTGCGAACTCTTCCCATACTTCTTCCGAGATCATGGTATACTTGGTGAAGGGTAGGCGTCCTTTCTTCGAAAAGTCTGCGTTGAGCCTATACTTCCAGTTCAGGAAGCTTCTTCCCCGCGAGGGGCGTATACATGCTTTGCTCCACCTTTTTTCATATCGGCGCTGGCGGATACCGGAACCGTTTGAAACCTCGCCAAACACCCATAACTTGTCGGTGTCGGGGCGGCTTTCCGGTCTTCGATTAGAATGGAGACCTTTTCCTTCACGAAACATGACACTTGAGTCTTTGTACCAGCGACGACCGGGAGGCGGCGGTGGCTCGCCTCTAGGCCCCAACTCTTGAATGACAAGGACCTCATCGATCTTCTTGTGCCTCCCATGGTCTCCCCTTCTCCGCTTTGGCTTGTCTCCCTTTGCTTTGCCCGAAGAGGTGGCCGTGGACGAAGGGGGGGTTGTTGCTCGAGCCGCTTGTGGAGGGAGCGGTGGCGGCTCGTTCAGCCTGTACTTTCTTAACCCGACGCTTCTTGCTTCGTGCTTCGTCCCTCGGGTTGAAATTAGGATCTTCTTCCTCCTCCTCTGTACGTTTCCTTCTACCCTTACACGGGCTATCGGCCTTCCCGCTTGGGAACTAGGAAGTACTAGAGCCGCTGCCACTTTTGTTGCTAGAGCTAGGCGACTCCCATTCAAGCTGCGGTTGAGGCTGACCTTGTTCAGGCTGACCTTGTTCATTCGACATTTCAAGCTACAAATATATAGTGCTTTAGTACTAGTATATAGGCCGAGTAGACAAACTAATTCAAAATTGCTTTGAAAGAAAGAAATAAAAAAGATTGGCTCGGATATAGCCCCCTTGTGATCACATCGCTTCTAAACCGTTGCTTTGTACAAGCCGTCCCTAGTTTAGAAGCTTCCAAGTATAGGGGGACATTCAATCATCATAGCCGCTTTGCCTCAGCCCCAATAATTAAGTTCATGTCATCGCATATATATGCCGCCGCCTCGGCACTAGATAGGTACACATCATTGCATATATGCCTCTCGCCTCGGCACTAATAGGTACACATCATTGCCAAGAGGTAATTTGAAACCAAGTCAACAAAGACTACCTAGAGAGCCAATAGGCAACAGAGGTAATTTGAAACCAAGCCAAACAAGGTAAAAAAAAAGAGTAGTAGGCGGTTAGCTCCATGTAGTATATGCCAATTGTGATGGCAAAGTGAGGTCCATGTAGTATATCCCACTAGTATATCCTAACACTAGATACTTGTTGATTGTTGCCCACTAGTATATCCCAACACTAGATACTGTGATGCTAATTTGTCATTGAATTAAGAAGACAAGAACTTAATAATTAAGAAGACCGTAACTTAATTAGTTTACTACATTATTGATTTATTATAATCCCGTGATTTCCATTTACAAAATACACGCCTAGGCCAACAAAAACAGCCTTATTATTACCCCTCGCTTCCACAAATCTACTTCATAAGAAAACAAATAGAAAGAAATATTGCTACTAAGGAGTTCATAAGCAGTTCCAGTTTTCCATGTACACAGTTTTGGTGGATCCATTCAGGTAAGTGGAGCAGGTTTCTTCGATGCAAGCTACACAGCGGTCTTCCCTTTAATCTCGCCCGATAATGAAAAAACAGCCGGGTAATCGGTGATGGTGACAAAGATGATGGCACGAAGAGTGAACTTCTCCTTGCGGTGCGAATCAACCATGCTGACCCCATCATCAAACAATACACTGCATCTCCTCCATGAACGGCTCCAGGGAACACATCTATATCGTTGTCGGGCTGCCCGGTCCAGAAATGAGCATGGTGAGCAAAACATACCTGCGCGCTTTTGACAAAGATGTGGAGGTAGATTGTACATGGTGAGGACGACCGCCACGTCTTTGTGTGTGCTGCTTTCAGTCACCGAATGGGTTCATTCCGTCGGTACTCAATGCGAACCGAACGTTCTGGGCTCCTCTCGCAAAGTCGTGGTAGGCGGCGCGTCGAAGTCTTGCCACCGCTTAGCATCCGAAGGGTGCCGTAGCTTCCCATCATCCTTTACACGATCGCTAGATGCATGCCACGTCATGTGCTTAGCATCCTCGGGGTTCCCATAGAGAGCCCGCAGCGACGATGGACCGGAAGGTACCACATTGACAGCGCTGGGCGTTTCCTCTGCGTGTAACCTTCCTCTTCCTCGTCCCGCGTTGACATGATCTTCTTTGCGGCGCACCGGTTTTCTTCGCCCCCTTTTTTTTTTTTCGCCCGTCCCCGCTTCCTCATCGAGGTCATCGTCCCACGCGACATCCGGCATTCCGCTTGTATCGACTAGCGCCACAAAGTCGCGGACAACCGGTCAAATTCTCGTCATCGATCACCCCGATATAGGATACGATGGTTGGGGCAGGCATCGAACTTCTTCACTTTCATCGCCACTGGGCGGATCAACTTCTTAGCACGATACGTACTAGCAGGAACCTTGTTAGGCGTTGGATACGTGGAGGCCAGGTAACTTATGAGCTCATTGAAGCTAGTGTCGGACCAGCCATGACGAGACTTCAACATCGCCAGCAAATTCGAGGGTAAAACTTCAGCGCCGTGCAACCCTCCGGACTGTCTTTGTAAAGCGGATCAAGCTGCTGCCCGCTTCATCATCTGTTTGAAGTTCTCCAACCATCTCGGGCACCCAAACGGAATGTCGCCCTCATCGAGTCGGTTGACCAAATCTTCAAAACCCGGACATCCTCGGCTGCGTCATAGGATTCTCCCGCTCGCCGCCGTCCCCTCCACCACCACCACCGCCATCGCATCATCGCCGACGTCGGCCGTGCTTTCGAACAAATCTGATGGAATTGGACCGCCGGTGGACTTTCGGGTATCGCATCGGCTAGGGGACTGCCCGGTGCCGGATCGACCGGGTGGATCGAAGGGTGGAACTTCTTCGCCGTGAAAAGTCCGCACCAAATAGTCACCGACGGCCATTCATGATTAGGTGAGATCGCACGACGATGTCAGAGAACGCTTTCAGATTCTTGCATTTTGCGCACGGACGGATGATCGCTCGTTGAATTATCTCGATGTGTCGCTTCGCTCGAGCAACAAACTTCTTCACCTCATCAAAGTATTCGTCATCAATCCTCTTCATCTCATACATCCAGTGGGCTCGGTGCCTCTCCATCCTGATCCCTGCTCTTCCAAAAACCTTAGTGCCGTTACATAGTACTCAAACAAAAAAAAAAAAGAGAGAGAAGAAGTCCCACCATAGATCTAGATCTAGAGAAAGGCAGTTTTCTCTCTCCTCATGGATCTAGATTTAGAGAGGGGATGAAAAAGAGGGAAAGAAAGATGAAAAGAGGCATTTACCGATCAATAAGTGTCTTCTCCTCCCCCAAATCAAAGCCAAAACACCCAAATCAAAGTTTTTGTCAAAATTTTGATCAAAACCTCCCCCACAAGAGTTGGAAGAGGAAGTTCGTGGAGAAGATGAAGGGGCGGCGGCCCAGAATTTATAGGCTGCGGCCTTTTGCGTGGCGGGCACCCTAACTTGCCCGCCACGCAAAAGAGGGCAGACGTGGCGGGCGCCGCAACGCGCCCGCCACGCTTAATATGTTTTGCGTGGCGGGCGCGTTACATGCGCCCCGCCACGGTTAAGAAAAAATCTTTTGCGTGGCGTGAGAGTGCGATCGCCGCCGCCCGCGGCGAGGGCCATTTCCGTGGCGGGTTGAAATTGCGCCCGCCACGGAAAAGAAATGGCCCCTGCCGCAAAAATCGAATCGTTACTAGTGATGATCGGCCGTTCAAACCAGCGCCAGGGGGTTCAGATATGTGTACGTCTCCATCGATAAATTCTCCAAATGGATCGAATACAAACTGCTCACGGCTGCAACAGCCAAGAAAGCAGTCGAATTGTTCGGCGACATTATCCACAGGTTCGGCCTCCCGAACAGTATAATCACCGACCTCAGGTCGACATTCACCGGCCACCACTTCTGGGATTTTTGCGAGGATCGATGCATCTCCGTCAAATATGTCTCCATCGCTCATCCCAGAGCCAACGACCGGGTCGAACGTGCCAACGACATGATTCTTGACGCCCTCGAAAAGAGGCTGTTCCAAAGGGACGAGAAGAGCCTGGGCAGATGGCTCAAAGAGCTCCCTGCTGTAGTCTGGGGACTGCGCACGCCAGCGAGTCGTAATATCGGGGTCTCCCCCTATTTCCTAGTCTACGGATCAGAAGCCTTCCAACCTGCGGACGTGATATTCATGCCTCCCAGAGTCGAGCACTATGACGAGGAGCACTCCTCCCTAGCCCACCTAGAGGACATCGATAGAGCCGAAGAGGAGCGCCTCATAACGTGCATCCGCACGGCCAAATATTTGAAAGAACTTCGCCGATACTGTAACCGCAATATCAAGGAACGATCCTTCGTGGTGGGAGTGGGAGACCTCGTCCTCTGCAGAAAGCAAAAGACTGACGGCCTACACAAACTCTCTCACATTGGGAGGGACCATTAATGGTCAAGGAAGTCACTAGACCGGGCTCCTATAGGTTGTGCGACCTCAACGAGGTTGATGTTCCAAATTCTTGGCACATCGAGCAGCTTATACGGTTCTACCCGTAGTTCTCTCCAGTTCAAAGATATGTACTCCTACACTCTCCAATATTGAATAAAATTCATTTCGCCATACTGTGTTCTTCACTGTGTTTTCTCCATTACATTTTTCTCGCCACTATTTCTCCACATTTTATTTTCGCCATACCGAGCTCCACGTTAACGCCGACATTTTCTCTCCAAACTTCTCCACTTGTTCCTCCTAACGAGCAACAAACGCCACTAACTCTCTGAATCTGCGAGTCAGCCATGTCCTGGTTTGTGTTCCTCAAAAGCAACCCTGTCCCCGACCTGTCCCTACACGTCATGAAGTCTCTGGACCCTGCGTCATGGGAAGTTGGCAGCGGTTCCTTGGTCACGCCTTTCCTCCTTACACGTGCACGGGCTCTGCGTTCAACGTTATAGGTGGCAGGCCAGCCAAGGCTATGCATCCACTAAGGGGCTAGACGTCTACATACACAAATTTACAAACGACATCAAAGTTGAACACGTTTACAAACAACGAGTAGCTTTCCTACTATTTGTTTTTTCACCTCATGCGAACGAACCAGTATTATACATGACACTATTACATGTCGCCGCCCTGTTGATCTTCTGTAAACAGCTCCAGGTCTCCAGCAAGCACCTCCACCACAGCATCCGTCTCGCTTTGCAGCTCCGCTACCCGGTCGTCCCTCGTCCGCCACAAAACCAGTGCTGATGCGCTCAAGGTCCACAGCGGGATAGTGCGAACACACCACTGCAAGGGCGTGGCCGGCTCCAGAACACGCCACACCCTTCGTGAACACCTTGAAGCACTCAAACGCTGATTTGCACCTCTCCAAGAAAGAGTCCGGCGGCGGAGGCTGCTCTTCTAAGTCAAGTGGAGTTTCCCTTGGTGGCTCCGGGTCGATGAAGTCGATGATTGGCTTCACACCAGCGGTGATGATGCGCAGCTTCTCAGGCTTGCTCTCCAACCGCAGCTCGAAGTCTCTGAACTGCAGATGGGAGTTCATCCGGATCACTGCAGTACAAGAAGCCAAAGCCCATCAGCACACCAACAATCCTAAGAACCGAGCAGCAGACGTCAACGTCGACTTACACTGGAGCTCGGCCTATTTCTTCTCCCGGGCATCGATGGCATCATTCCTCTCCTTCTCCAGTATCGCCACCGCCCCTTGGGCAAGCAGCTTCTCCATGGTGAGCACTGCACAACACAGCAAAGGAGGATGAGCAGCACGCCACACTAACGCTGACCTCCAAGCTTCGACAATTAATACAAAACGATTACACCAAGAACACGTGTTACTCACCATTCTTTTCATCAACGGCGACTGCAAGCTCGGACGCCGTCCTGTCGAGCTCTCCTCGAACCTTGGCGAGCTCCGCTTCCACGCTCTACAGCTTCTCCGCCAGCTCCTGCTTCGCTGAGCCCAACCTCTCTATATGGAGCTGTTGCCGCTCGGCGTCTTCACGTTCGCCCTGCAACCGCTCCTCCAGACCTTTTACGGCCTCCTGCAGCGCTCATTCTCGCCAGCAAGGGAGGAGGTCTGCTGCAGTTGGCACTGGCGCGCCTGGGACGTTTGGACGATCTCCTGCAAAGCACTCCATCAAACAACTCCACGAATTCTCCGGTCATACACCTCGAGGCTGTTAAACATACCTTAGCAAACTGGCGCCAGGCCTCAACAGTCTCCGCGAGAGCCCGAAGGTTCTCATCATCGACCTCATCATCGACCACTTCCACCATCTCACCCTCGCTGCCGCGCATGCGCCGAAACGTACGTGTCGCAGGCTTGGCGCCCTTCGACGGAGAATGGGGGATCTCTTCCATGTCATCCTCTGCAGAATCCGTCGCTCCCCATGTCGGCAAAGCACGAGGAGCCCCCAGGCCCAAGAAGACCGGTGCCCGGGGACTCGATGGAAGCTGGGGTTCAACCACCGACGTCGGCATCACCGGAGGTCCAACGGCGTGGCGGCCTCTTGCCTCACACTCGCTGCATGAGGAGGAGATGGCGTTGGGGGGGACCCCTGCGACCTTCGCCCGACCCGGCGGGCTGTAGTGGCTTTGTCGATGCCACCCTGAATAACGATATGTTTCAAACACACCACTCCAGCAAAGTGAAGACATAGCAAACCCAATGACATGAATACTTACCGGTTGCCGCGTCGGATCACGGGGCACAATTTTGGCAGTCCGCCAGATGATGATACACCGCCTGCGCCGCCTCCGACGCCCACCGGGGTTCCCGCGGTGCCCATGCCAGTTGCACTGGGCGGGACCCTCGGTCTAGGAGCAGCCGCCGATCTCGCTTCACCACAGAGCGAGACGCCAGCTAACCCCTTCCCTTTATCTCCTCCGGCAACCTCCGCTGTCTCGCCACCAAGGTGGCCAGCCAAGACCTCGGGGACTGCCATCTCTTCTTGGACAGAAGCCCCAGACCTCGGCGAGCCCATTCGGATGCCACCCTCAAACCTCGGGGGAGGCGACGCTGCCTGCTGCGCCTTCCGCAGGGTCCTTTGCGAAAGCTGCTCGTCGTCGTCCATCGACGACGTCACCGCGACGTACTTGTGGTGCTGTGCTGGAGGCTCCTCCACGCTGCTCTCCCGGCCACACTTGCCAGCCACACCGCCCGTAGTCACCGCCGCTCCCATCACCCGTCCACTGCTTCGGGTGTGGGGGTGCTCCATCGTCACCACGGCAGCCTGGCGGGCGCCGCTATCTCCCCCCTCCTCCAAACTCGACGACGGCTGGAGCGGTATCGCCCTCGTCGCCGCTCTCCCGTCGTCGAACTCTGGATCAGGAGGATAGGAGATATACACCTTGCTTGCGCCCCTGCAACAGATATCAAGATGCTAACTCCAGACACTACAAGAAATTTTCGCTTGTATGACAAACCGAATCTGTCATGTAAAGTACGAAATTGGTCATAAAAAGTATGTTATGATGAAAAACCCTGCGTCACAAGGTCGTCACAAAACGACCATCACATAATGTACCTCGTTACGATTTTATGGTCCGTCGTCACAAAATGTCAGTATCTTTTGTGACGGAAGCCTTCTAGCGTCATGTATTGTTACCTTTTATGACGACTACTTCTGTCATGTATTAGTTAGTCAGTGCATCACGTTATGTATGAGTCGTCACAAATGGTAAGCCGAAGGATAGTTTGGATGGTTTTTTGTGACGCCACAAGGTCGTCATGTATAGTTTTGTATATTATGTGACACTTATATTTTGTCATGTTTTGTACTATTTCGTATGGTATTTAGAAACATTTGGAGACGAATGTGTGGCGTCACAAATTGTCATTTCATTCATGACGAGCGTGGCATGCATATTCAGTGACAACCCACTGGTCTTTCATCATAGCACACAAAAGCATAATACACATATATCATCCAAGCCATCATCCACAGTATTGACATCACAATTCATAAATCATTCAGAATTCACAGATTGACATCCCTATAGCTACCATGACTGCAGCATAACTAACATTGGCATGGATACAATAGCTCCTTGTAAGAATATGTAGCTCCCATGTCCCTCACTTCCCTCCTTGCAGTTCTAGCAATACATTAGCTCCCATGTACCTTGCCACAAAGTAGAGGAATGTGCATCTTGCAAGAAATGTTGCTCCCATGTCCCTCATCCCCACTTGTTGGCTGCAACTTTCAGCTGAATAAAACAACACAAAAAAAAAAAAGTAATTGCCAATAATATTAAATAGGGCTAACAATAAATTGTTTTCATTTCAATTGATATATATAAATTATCACAAACACATAGCACAGGAATATATTCATTACTGTAATCAATTTCCCAGCCTAAGCACAAAAACAATATTCATTACTTGTTTCACCAAAGAATATAACAGAAGCACTATTTCAACAAAAATAAATGCTCGAGCAAAGCTACAAAGGAAGACCACCACAGCTACTTGTTAATTAACAATATAACAAATGCACTATTAAAACAAAAAGAAATACTCGTGCTATAGAGCAACACTTGTGCTTTTGCTCGACACAAGCTGAAACCTATTATATCATTGAACTAGCAACTAAACTGGACATTGCAAACATAATTACAAACTGAGCTGGAGAGGCACTTACAACAGGATCAAGTAGGTAACAATTACTACTGAACCCGACATACAACAAGCAGACTGCTACAACCAAGGGAAAACAAGACCAAGTAGGATACCTAATTACAGTAGTAGTAGCAAAGCTAGTAAAAAGCAAAGATTAGAACACTACTGCAAGATAGGAACAACAGAGAGCTTACATGCTTACTCTGTCAAAGTGCTGCTGCTACTATCTGAAAACCAGGGAAGGCATGAACTGATGGCTATCACTCATGACAGATAGAAACATTGGCGACACAGGTTGACACAAGCTGCTGGAAAAGACTGAGATGAGAAAAATGTCAATTCAGAAACAACGAGCAGACATGAGTTAGGAATGAACTAAAAAGACTGCAATAAACAGATTGTCCATGGTCTTTCCCCTTCATCACAACAGGACTTGTGGCACAACATCAATGGCCTGATAGTTGCAGAGAGCCCAGCATGGATGCAACAAGCACAATTTTTTCTAGCATGACTAAACTCACTACCGGACTCGCGTCCTTTCCGTGAGCGCGACGCTCACGGGAAAGGGCCTTTCCCCGCCGGGCAAGCCTTTCCCGTGAGTAACTCACGGCATAGCTGACTCGGGAAAGAAGGCATCGGGAAAGGCCCTTTCCCGTGAGCCAGCCCCCTATTTGGCTCACGGGAAAGAGTTGACGGGGCGGCTACGGTGACGGCGCCTTTCCCGTGAATCACCCCGTTACGGCCTATGGCAAAGACATAAATGTAACGGCGTTTCTATCTCCTTTCCCGTGAGCCTTAACGGCGTAGCTCACGGGAAAGAAGCACCCTTTGCCGTGATCCACTCACGGCAAAGATATGGCTTCTTTGCCATGAGCTGGGGCAGGCTCACAGCAAAGATATGGTCAATTTGACGTGAGTTGGCCTCATGCTCACGGCAAAGATTTTTTTTTTTTGAATTTTTTTTTCTATTACAGCATGTATTTCTCACATTTATATCACATATATATCATAGATTTCTCACATGTCACATCATTCTCACATATCACATATATATAATCCACAATAGCACATATATTACATAAAATCCACATAGGTATCAAGTGTATATAGTTCACGGCCAAGTTCACAAGGGCGGCCAAGTTCACATCGATGTTTCCACAAGTTCACAAGTTCATCATGGCAAATTCACGGCCAAGGCATGTACCGCCCTTCCCAAGGGTCCCACTCGCTTCTGGGGTCTCGAGCTGGGGTACCGTCCGGAGTTTGGTTCGACGCGTGAGATTGACCCTGCACATAGAAGAAATGATTGCATTTGTGAGACAAAATTCAAGGTAGATTCTATTAACTTGAAAAAAAGCAAGATAAAGTGTAAGAAATTTCGGCAGCACCTCCCCTGCACGGAGGGGTTTCCAAAACCTGCAACAAAACAACGGCTCGATGGCCGACAACCACATGTCCATATGCACATCTCATGGTGCATACAAAACTCCAGATCATTTCCATTCACATTCATATATGCATATTTGGAGTTTAGGTAGAGGAACTCACAGGAGTGACATAAGGATCCGGTGGTGGAGCGAAGACCGGCGGTGGAGCGAAGACGATCTGTGGCGGCGGCTCTTCACCAACCCTGCCTCCAATACGTGCGACATACGCTAGGAGAGCTTCCAAGTTCTGTTTGTCCACCTCAGCCCTCGCTTGCTCCGCTTGAGCCCTCTCCTGCTCCCTCACCTCAGCCTCCTCCCGTCGCCTCCTCTCTTCCTATATCTGGGCCTATTTCAACACAAAGTTAGAACACAGAGAAACAGTATGTAAAGATAAATGAACCTTGAATAAATAAGTAAATAACCTGGAGTGTAGCGATCATAGACTGGTAAGTGGTTGGCCGCTCGCGTATGGCCGGGCACCCCGAGCTTTTGCTCGTTGCTCGGAGCTCCGAGAGACGTGAAGTGGTGCCCGGGTTGATAACGCTGTCGCCCATCCAGTACCGCCCGTGCTTCTTCCCTCCTCCAGCCATCATGACGATGTTTCCATCAATGTTGTGGCCGCGGGGATCGAAGCTTTCCCCCATGACCTCCCTCGCCGTGGAGGTGTACTCAGTGAGGCGGGTGTAGGCGGTCGGGTTGGTGTAGGCCTCGGGCGGATCCTCAGGGTTGTAGACGACGTCGGACGACGCCTTGCCCTTGTAGGAGCAAGCAAAGGCCTCTAGCGTGCTCAGTGGCACGCCATGTATCTGCTCCTGTGTCATAAAAAAGTAGGATGGTTAGAAAGTATTCAAAGTTGCGCATCAGAAAATAAGAATTGGATAAGACTTACATATCTAGTCTGCGTAGGCCGGGAGACTAAGGTTGCCTTGATGGTGTGGTACACCGGCATCATGGCACGCCGCTCCCGTAGTCGTTAATGAATCTTATCCCAATCTTTATCGATCCACTTGTCCACCGCATCTCCCAGACCGCTTATGAGGCAAGCACCACCATGGAATCATCTACAGGACACCAAGTATAAAACATATTAGAATATCAAATTAAGCATACTTAAACTTAGTATGAACATTCAATATTTACCAGCATGTATTGTTCTTTGGTCAGATTCTTCTGACGGACTTCCTCCTTGCTGAGCGCCTGTTTCATGATGGTCCCATAGTATGTCCTGATGGCCAGGAGGCGTGCCTCGTACCACATGTCTGTCACCTTTTTGAAACAGGTAGTTGCCGCCACTTCATCCGCCAGATGTTCGTATCCCAACTCGCAATTGAAGTAATCCTGCACATAGAAGCAATGTATTCAGTCATTATTTCAAACATGTGAAATTCATGCGATGTATTTGTACACTGCAGTGCGACATAGACTTACCCACAGCTCTTTTATCACACGCTGTCCCTTGTTTTGGAAAAGTCTGCCACTCATATCATAATTATCTGGGAACTGAAGGTACTGGTGAAACGACGTGACAGGCTGCAGTTGTCCCGCACATACAACCGCGCCGGTAGTGCTTCCTAATCAAAAGACCAAGAATGCCATTGGGAAGGCGGCCTTTAATCGAGTCGGGTAACAACAACAAAAGACCTGCCCAAATGATCAAGAATAATTATTAGTTCCTATTGTGATTTTCAACCTAACAAATGAGAAAGTAGTGCTAAAATGTAAAGTAAATTACCTTGGAGGTTCCGGTCTAATGGTCGGACGTCTGTGCGGAGGAGGTATTTTGTCCGGGAGTCTGGAGGGACCTCGCATGTAAACAGCCCTCGCGATGGGAAGACGAACCCCCCCCGCACTACCCCCCCCCTCCTCCCTCCCCCCCCGCCATCTCCTCCTCGTCCTCCCTCGTCGTGCGGGTGTGCATCGACGCCGAGAGGTCCACGCCCCCGCCTCCGTCCCCCTCCTCCTCCTCCTCCTCCTCCTCGTCCTCCTCCTCCTCGGTGGTGGTGGTGGTGGTGGTGGTGGTGGGGATGACTCTTACCCTTACCCTTGCCCTTGCCCCTACCCTGTGGCGGTGGCGGTGGCGGTGGCTCTATCTCATCAAGCCTCTTTAATTTATGACCCAATTTCTTTAAGAGATTCGTAGGAGGAATCTTTCTGAATCACCTGCAATTAGATGTAGATAATTAGTAAAAATGTAAAATAAACAGAACATAATTATGAAGAGATGACAAATATACATAACATAATTATTAAGAGATGCATAGTATTACATGTATTAGAAATAATCCTCATCTTTGTCACGATTTCGCACTGTTGGATCATAATCCTCATGATCACTATCATCCATGTCTACTTCTCCTAAAATATGAAGATTGGCAGGATCCATGGGAGGAGGAATAACGTTATCACTCTCTTTGTCCTCAAGTAATCAATCACGCAATTGTAAGTCCTTCGCATCTAGAACCTCCTCGTCCTCCTCATCAACAACATTTTCATTGTCTACTTCCATTTCGTTCGGCCCGGTTATTTCTATCACAAATTTACCTTCTAGCCCTTCTTCTTGGAAGAACTCTCCCTCATATGTGTTTGCATTAAAGTTGTAATCGTCATTGTTTGGGACAGGTAGTCTACCGTGTGGTAATACCTTCTGCACAACATCCCAACCCTTAAGACGCTCGTCATCTTGGCAACACCATGGGAGATAATAAACTTGTGTGGCATGTTGAGCCACAATATACACATCATCTCCGGCCATCTGGGAATCTTGTCGAATCTCAACTATCCCAAGTTTATCGTCCGATTTTGTTATTTCGGGATCAAACCAATGACACTTAAACATGACAGAAGCAAGCCGTTTAGTGCCGTGGAACTGGAGTTCGTATATTTCTTCAATTCTTCCATAATAACCTTTAGTGGTACTTCCATCATCACCTTTAGTGAAAACTCCGGTATTTGTGGTTTTTTGGTTTGGCCGATTCTGCTCATGCCTCGTTGTGTGAAAGCGATATCCATTCATGTCATAACCGGTAAATGACCTAACCCTAGTGGAACGACCATCGGCAACCTCGTATGGCCTTGGGTGGCATATCCCGATCGGTTTGGCCCTGCAAGCTCAAGCAGGATATATGAAATGAGACAATTCGTTAGCATATGAAATGAGACGTTCATTAGCAGACATCATTCCATAAGGATTGAACCCATCTGTTGCCAGCGCAACACGCACATTACGAGCCTCCATAGCTTTGTCAGGATGAATATTGTCAAAATGAGTCCATGCTTCGGCATTAGAAGGGTGTACCATCTTATCTGGATTGTAGCGACGCCCATCTTTGTGCCATGTCATCTGTTTCGCGGACTCCTCGGTCATATACATCCGTTGTATCCTCGGTATGAAGGGAAGGTGCCGTAGGATTTTCACGGGGATGTCAAGCTGCCTCTTGTGACCATCACCAGAGTCTACCTCTATGTACCTTGAGGATTTACACTTTGGACAGTGCGTAGCATCTTTGTAGTCTTTCCTAAATAAGACGCACCCGTTCTCACAAGCATGTATCTGCTCATATGGCATCTTAAGTACCTTGAGGAGTTTCTGCGACTCATACATATTCTTTGGTAGGTTGTGACCTCACGGAAGCGGTCTCAAAGACTGCCAACATGTTGTCAAAGCCGTCTCGACTCATGTTGCACCGGGCCTTCAAGTCCATAAGGCGTCCAATGGCATCTAGTCGAGAGACCTCTACATGGTCGTGAAGGGGTTTCTGTGCCACCTCCAACATGGCATAATAGTCCTTTGCGGTTTGTTCTGGCTCCTCCTCCCTCTCATCCCCATGTCCTTCACCAAAATTTCCGGCATGGAAGTCATCTAACATGTCTCCTACCCCAGCATCAGAAGCAAGATTATCGATGCGTTGCCTCACCACCTCGTCTCTCAGACGCTCAGTTTCACCATGGAAGATCCACTACTTATAGTCCGCCATCCACCCATTCATGCAAAGATGTTTAGACATGTCACCCTTACTTTGCCTTCGCACATTCCCAGATTTGTTGCATGGACACCAAATCTTACTCGCACCTCGAGCATTCTGAAAAGCTTTTTCCATGAAAGCACTGCTCTTCCTAACCCATTCATGGTCATAATCTCCAAAACCCCTCCAGCCATTGTATATCCATGCACGGTCATCCATTCTCTATCATATACGCGAGAATATAAAAATGCATTGCATCTACACAAGGATCCTACCATCTAATAGGTGAAGATAGGTCCTAACCCCATCCGAGGATGCGTAGATGAGGTCAGTTCCATGCTCTACTCCTATCTGAGACAGAATTTCGGCAGCACCTCCCCGTTGTTCTCCAAATACACGTCCCGACGGTGTGAGATTGTGTATTCGAAGAACAACGGGGAGATCTTTGCCAAACTCAATCGAGGCGAGTAGAACATGGAACCTAACCACATCTACGCATCCTCAGGCTGTCCAAAAACGTGGACAATTCGAAACAGATACGGTTATAGGTATGCAGAGATCTGCATACTTCCAACCATATCTCTTTCGAACGGGAGACGCCTAACTGAGTTGCGCGATCTAGCTACGACCATGATACGGAAAGTGGGGTTATACCTAGGGTCGCAGTGGAGTCAGGCTACCGGCGAGGAAGACGATCAGGGCTGCCAAGACACTCTGGCTCGGCTCCGACGACACTCCGGCTCGGCTCCAACGGGCTCCTCTTTGCAAAAAAAAAGAAATACACGGGCTCAGTTGAAAATTTTGACAGAACCTCCCTTACACGTGAGGTTTCCAAAACACCGCAAAACAAACATACGGCACGATGGCCGACAAACACATATTTATATCGACATTCACATGGCTCGATGGCCGACAACCTGCGAGGCCGAAGACGACGCCAACTAGGGACGTCCGCGGGGCGCCAGAGACGGGTCCGGACACACCGAGCAACGAGGGCGGGGTTCAGACGGACGGCGGCGGCGGCGGTCCTGCTCCTCCTCCCTTCTTCCTCCCTTCTCCCTCTTCCTCTCCCTCCTCCTCCTCCCCTCCCTTCTTCCTCCTTCCTCTTCCTCCCTCCTCCCCCTTCTCCCTCCTTCCTCTTCCCTCCCACCTCCCCTTCCCCCTCCACCTTTCCTCCTCCTCCTCCTCTACCGTGAGCATAGCCACGGGCATGGCCACCGGGGGGCGCGGCCACGAGCGGGGCGGCCACGGGCGGGCGCGCCTCCTCCTCCTCCTCCCCCACGGGCGCGGCCTCCTCCTCCTCCCCCTCCCCACGGGCGCGGCCACCGGCGGGAAGCGGGCACGGCGCGTGACGGTGGGGCGGCGGTGGCAAGAAGAAGCGCGGCGGGGCGGCGGTGGGGGCGGCGCGCGGTGCGGCCGCGGCGTGGGGGCGGCAGCGGTGGTGCGGCCGCGCGCGAGGCTGGGAGGTGGTGGCGCGGCGCGGGCGGGCGGACGGCGGCGGCGGGCGCGGGCGCGGAGTGTGTGTGTGTGTGTGTGAGTGGCGTCGAGTGTGTGCCGGTCTCGGCCGGTGTTTTTTAAAAACACAGATTTAGCCTTTCCCGTGAGCCCGGGATCGGCTCACGGGGAAAGAGGCACCATTCCCGTGAGCCCGGGATCGGCTTACGGGAAGAGGCCCCCTTTGCCGTGAGCGGCGTGATCCGCTCTCACGGCAAAGGGTTAAAAACAATTTTTGTAATGCCGCCCACGCCGATGTGGGGGCCAATGCTTTCCCGTGAGCATACCCCACTTGCTCACGGCAAAAGATGATCTCTTTGCCGTGAGCTAGCCCCTAAACACTCACGGCAAATCATTTTTTAGAAAATTTATTTTCCCTCTATCTCTTTCTTTTTTTTCCAACATATATTTTCAAATTTTGTTCGAACTTACTTCAAAAAAAAAAAACCCTTGTCACATTCACTCACCCATACATAATTGATGCTTTAGCGAAAAAATTGATCATTATTTCATGTGATTTTATCTCTATTTCTATTTACTTATTTACAACATAAAATTATAATAATTATCAAAATAATCCGAGAAAATTCCCAAAAATTAACATGACACAATCTCTAATGTCTATTGCATATAGAAAAAGTTTCATCGGCAAACCATAACTTGTCCGCCACATCCACATCAAATCGGGATCGGATCATTCTCAACAAACATGAAACTTCGACGTAGATGTTACGAGTTTGTGAACATTGTGTGTACCAACTTGTGCGAAACCTTCCCAATTTTTTATCATAGCCTCGGCATAAGATATCATGACATATTATCAAATTTCATGATTTTTTGCACATCGGTTGATTTTCTAGAATTTTAAAACCACTCGAGCAAGGATTAACGTTCATGTTTTCATATTAAGATGTTCCGCATTTGGTTTTATTTTTATATGTAAGGCCTTACTTTGTGTTGAATAACAAGAATATAAATTTTTTACTATTTTTTTTCAAAAATTTCAATCACTTGTATTTCAAATTTGGCTTCATTTCAAAAATTGTCGTAAAAGAGAATAATACCTAAATATAACAAATAAAGTTAAAAATTCATCAAAATTGAACATAGAGTGCCATATGATGAATAGAAAGTGTAGAAAAAGTTTGGAGCCCAAAAACAAAAAAAAAAAAAAAAGGTACATAATTTTGCCGTGAGCGGGAAGCCCTACTCACGGCAAAGGGCCGTTCTTTTTGCTTTAGCTCAGGCTTGCTTTAGCTCACGGGAAAGACTTTCCCATGAGCTGGACGGAGGCCTGATGGGAAAGGGTGACGAGCACTGACGGCCTCCCGCCGTGTCCTTTCCGTGAGCTCCGCCTCACGGCAAAGGGGAGGGGCCTTTCCGTGAGCTTACCCTCACGGCAAAGGAGCTTTGCCGTGAGTGTTTCCTTTGCCGTGAGGTGGGCGTGGCACTGACAGGAAAGAGCGGCCTTTCCCGTGCGTAGCTGACGGGAAACCTTTCCCTCACGGGAAAGGCCCCGATTCCGGTAGTGACTAGAAAGTGTTCAGGTCTTAAGTACAATACCGTAGTTATATATCTTTACAAGACTTGGTTGCAGGTTACTAGCATACAAAGTACTGTTTATTAACTGATATAGTAGAGCACTTGATTAAAAGAAAAGGGAGTTGATTAAATAATAATGTATAAAGCTAAGGATTAGACTATTTGCCTCCGTGAAAATTTAACAGTACAGGCTTTTCACTCTTAATATTACTGGAAAAAAAGAACATATATGTGTGCTCCTGATGGCGGAGGTGTCAACACACTACGTGGTGCCCAGTCTAACACCAAATCGCTTCACAGAATCTCTGGTATGGTGTCGTCATAATATATGTTGAGCAGACGTACTCAAGGACCGTGAGATTCAGTCGACTGGAACAATACAAGTTGAGCAGACGTACTGACTGAATCTCACGTTCCTTCAAGTACCAGCATGGATCGGATGGAATCATGGAAGCAAAGCAAGAAGCAGGAACAATAAATAATTCAGAAAGAAACTTACACAGAATGCCCAACCGACCGCGCGTAGCGAAGGAGGCCGGAGACGCGCTAGCTGCTCGCTCGTTGCTGCGGGAGGCCGCCGCCGGTGCCTTCGGTCGCGGATTTGGGTCGAGGGGAGACTTTACCGTGGGCGCCCTCGAGGAGAAATCGTGGCGGACGAGCAAGCCGCGGGATGTGCCGAGGACTATGACGTCGTCGCCGGCTTCCATGGTGGAGGCAGTAGGTCGTCGGCGCCGAAGCGGCGCGCCTGCTGCCCTCTCGCGGCTCGGCCCCCTTTGTCCGCCCGCGGCCCGCCGAGATGGGGCGACCGGCAGTGACGCGGACGCAGCGTCTCTTGGTGGCCTGGGGAGGATTGGGACTGGGGACTGGGGACGCCGGACACCACGTACGCAAAGTGCCTGTCATCCCTGAGCCTTGTCCTGGGCGCCGTGACCGGACAGGGACGGGACGCCTGCCGCTGCCACCGAGCCTCTTGCGACCACGGGACCACGCCACCACGGGGAGCAGCTTGCGCGCGAGATGTAGGCCACGATGCCCCAAGCCCGCGTAACCTCAGGACGGCACCAGCCCATGACAGGGTCGCCACGGTGAGGGTCACCACGCGCCGGGCTGCTTCTAGCTTCTCTGTGTCAGGCATCAGCGGCGGATTGGAAGCAGCAAGGGGCGCCGGTGGGCAGCGGCAGCGGCGGCAGCAGCAGCAGCAGCCGCAACAATGGACGAGCTGCAGACCTAGGCCATGGAAGCGGCACGCTAAGGGGCAGCGGCGGATTGGGGACAAGAGTGAGATGGAGGCAGGAGCGGCTTGGGCTAGGGTTCTGGCTGCTATTTATTTAAGGCCGAGCGCATCTTGACCATTCATTTCAATCCAACGTTCAGGATGAGGTGGGCCATTGATTTGGGCTATGCTAGGCTAAAGTCAGTCAGAATTTAGGCCCAATATACTTACATTTGATTGAAATATGGTATTTTAAATTTCAAAATATTAGAACATCGATTAGAATTATAGGGTACTAAGTAACACTTCCTCGAATGCAAAAATATCCTATATAAATATTGTAGATCTTGATGAGTTCTAACACCTTTATATTCAAAAGGTTTTCAAATGGGGTCATTTAGTGTGCCGTTTGACCAGGTTTGACCAAGTCAAATTTTGGAATTTTTAAATAAAGACACCTCCGCGCAACTTTTTAGACCCCTAGGTAGTTTTAAATTGAAAAGTCATGAATACCATGTTTGTTTAACTCTTCAAGATCTACACTCTATATATTGGATATTTTTAGATTTGGCAAATTTTGAACCATTCAAATTTTGAATTTCAAAAAATTTTATAGAATTTTTAGTTTTTCGAACCCTAAACGGTCTCGAATTGAAAAGTCATGAATACCAAAAATTCACAACTCATCAAGATCTACAAAGTTTATTAGGTCATTTTTTCATTTGATAAAGTGTTTGGAAAGTATAGTTCTAAATCGACGAGTGTCTCGTAGCTTCATAAAGTCTGCGTGTGAGATTCATGATTTTGTGACTAGTGTTTAGTAACACTTCCTCGAATGTAAAATGTCCTATGTAAAGATGGTAGATCTTGATGAGTTCTAACACCTTTGTATTCAAAAGTTTTTCAAATGAGGTCATTTAGTGTGCCGTTTGACCAGATTTGACCAAGTCAAATTTTGGAATTTTTAAATAAAGACACCTTCGCGCTACTTTTTGGACCCCTAGGTGGTTTTAAATCGAAAAGTAATGAATACCATGTTTGTTTAACTCTTCAAGATCTACACTCTATATATTGGACATTTTCAGATTTGGCAAATTTTGAACCATTCAAATTTTGAATTTCAAAAAATTTTATAGAATTTTCAATTTTTCGAACCCTAAACGGTCTCGAATTGAAAAGTCATGAATACCAAAAATTCACAACTCATCAAGATCTACAAAGTTTATTTAGGTCATTTTTGCATTTGAGAAAGTGTTTGGAAAGTATAGTTCTAAATCGACGAATGTCTCCCGTAGTTTCATAAAGTCTATGTGAGATTCATGATTTTGTGACTAGTGTTTAGTAACACTTCCTCGAATGCAAAAATGTCCTATGTAAAGATTGTACATCTTGATGAGTTCTAACACCTTTGTATTCAAAGTTTTTCAAATGAGGTCATTTAGTGTGCCGTTTGACCGGGTTTGACCAAGTCAAATTTTGGAATTTTTAAATAAAGACACCTTCACGCTACTTTTTGGACCCCTTGGTGGTTTTAAATCGAAAAGTAATGAATACCATGTTTGTTTAAATCTTCAAGATCTACACTCTGTATATTGAACATTTTTGGATTTGGCAAATTTTGAACCATTCAAATTTTAAATTTCATAAAAATGTATAGAATTTTCGCTTTTTTCTAACCCTAAACGGTCTCGAATTGAAAAGTCATGAATACCAAAAATTCACAACTCATCAAGATCTACAAAGTTTATTTAGGTCATTTTTGCATTTGATAATGTGTTTGGAAAGTATAGTTCTAAATCGACGAGTGTCTCCCGTAGTTTCATAAAGTCTGTGTGAGATTCATGATTTTGTGACTAGTGTTTAGTAACACTTACTCGAATGCAAAAATGTCCTATGTAAAGATTGTAGATCTTGATGAGTTCTAACACCTTATATTCAAAAGTTTTTCAAACGCGGTCATTTAGTGTGCCGTTTGACCGGGTTTGACCAAGTTAAATTTTGGAATTTTTAAATAAAGACACCTTTTGCGCTACTACTTTTTGGACCGCTAGGTGGTTTTAAATCGAAAAGTCATGAATACCATGTTTGTTTAACTCTTCAAGATCTACACTGTATATATTGGACATTTCTGGATTTGGCAAATTTTGAACCATTCAAATTTTGAATTTCAAAAAATTTTATAGAATTTTTTCTAGGTTTTTCGAACCCTAAACGGTCTCGAATTGAAAAGTCATGAATACCAAAAATTCACAACTCATCAAGATCTACAAAGTTTATTTATGTCATTTTTGTATTTGAGAAAGTGTTTGGAAAGTATAGTTCTAAATCGACGAGTGTCTCCCCCTGTAGTTTCATAAAGTCTCGTGTGAGATGCATGATTTTGTGACTAGTGTTTAGTAACACTTACTCGAATGCAATAATGTCCTTTATAAAGATTGTAGATCTTGATGAGTTCTAACACCTTTATATTCAAAAAATTTTCAAATAAGGTCATTTAGTGTGCCGTTTGACCGGGTTTGACCAAGTCAAATTTTTGAATTTTTAAATAAAGACAAAGTTCGCGCTACTTTTTGGACCCCTAGGTTGTTTTAAATCGAAAAGTCATGAATACCATGTTTGTTTAACTCTTCAAGATCTACACTCTATATATTGGACATTTTTGGATTTGGCAAATTTTGAACCATTCAAATTTTGAATTTCAAAAAAATTATAGAATTTTCGGTTTTTTGAAACCTAAACGGTCTCAAATTGAAAAATCATGAATACCAAAAATTCACAACTCATCAAGATCTACGAAGTTTATTTATGTCATTTTTTATTTGAGAAAGTGTTTGGAAAGTATAGTTCTAAATCGACGAGTGTCTCCCGTAGTTTCATAAAGTCTGTGTGAGATTCATGATTTTGTGACTAGTGTTTAGTAACACTTCCTCGAATGAAAAAATGTCCTATGTAAAGATTGTATATATTGATGAGTTCTAACACCTTTATATTCTAAAGTTTTTCAAACGAGGTCATTTAGTGTGCCATTTGACCGGGTTTGACCAAGTCAAATTTTGGAATTTTTCAATAAAGACACCTTCGCGCTACTTTTTGGACCGCTAGGTGGGTTTAAATCGAAAAGTCATGAATACCATGTTTGTTTAAATCTTCAATATCTACACTCTATATATTGGACATTTTTGAATTTGGCAAATTTTGAACCATTCAAATTTTGAATTTCAAAAAATTTTATAGAATTTTCAGTTTTTCGAACCCTAAACGGTCTCGAATTGAAAAGTCATGAATACCAAAAATTCACAACTCATCAAGATCTATAAAGTTTATTTATGTCATTTTTGCATTTGAAAAAGTGTTTGGAAAGTATAGTTCTAAATCGACGAGTGTCTCCCGTAGTTTCATAAAGTCTGTGTGAGATTCATGATTTTGTGACTAGTGTTTAGTAACACTTACTTGAATGCAAAAATGTCCTTCTTGGCCATAGCTCCTCGACCTGGGACAACTCTCCACCCTTTGGCTAGTCAATCCAGTGTGTATTGGGATTGGGGGCATGTCAATATCTTCTGATAAGCTCTCCTCTGCGTTCTCTATGTAGAACCATTTCGGCTTCTAGGTCTTCACTGAAGAATTAAGATGGAGACCTATATACTGCCTATTCCTTCCCTCCCTCAACCCCAGATATGCACCGCCTACCACCCGCTGTGCGCCGCAGCTGGACATGGGCTTCAGTTGGTAGAACCAATGGAACATATTGAAATGGAGCTCAATCCCTAGAAAAGACTCGTAAAAATCAACAAAAATAGCGATCTGGAGGACGCTATTCGGCGAGAGATTGCAAAGGCTAATGTCATAGTAGCAGAGAAGATTCTAGAACCACGGGCTCGCCGGTAACCTTAGCCCACGGGAGAAGAAGGATGAGAACACAACCAGCTCACCGGGATTCAGCTTCGGGAAGCTCTCGTTCTGCGGCACCCACCATCCCGCCGTCGCCTCATCCGGCAACATGCTGTCGATGACCATGTCCTCCAACTCCTCCTGCGTCATCGTCGACTGCACCCACTCCTTCTTCCACGCCACCGCCACCATCGCCGCCTTCGATTTCCTCCACGGCGCCATGGATCTAACTGCGCTGGTCGGGATCTGGATCTAAGCCGAAGCGGGAGATTGGGGGAATCTCAGATTTTGCCGCCGCCAATTGCAATCGCCGTTTCCTCTTGGGTAGGAGCGTGTGGGAGACGAAGCGGTGGAGTGTGGTGTGTGCCTCGCACTTCAGTGCCTCTCACCTTTATACACAATGGTTCTTCAGGAACCACGCCCCGCTCCTTCGAACTCTCCACAAATAACATGGGCCATGGCCCAGTAAGCCTCCGGCTCGCTGTCCCGCGCTTGGTGGGCCTTTCTCCGGTTCATACAGAGTAAATTTCTCCATTTTTCTCTCACACAACGCTCTAACTCCATGATGAATCTCCTCTTTACTCTGCTACTGGACTCCAAAATAATCTTGGGGACTGGCTGCTAGCTTGGCCAGTATTTCAAGCACTCAATTTTTTTGACCTTGGCACCACGTGACTACGTCACCTACCACCAGGCTCGGGGACTAAGTGGGCACACTTCACCTTGCAGTGAATGTACTATTTTTTCTTCTCAGTTACACTCGGGGACTGGCTACCAACTTGGCTAGTATATATTTCAGGCTCTCAATTTTTTGACCCTGGCACCACGTGACTACGTCACCTACTACCAGGCTCGGGGACAAAGTGGGCACACTTCACCTTGCGATGAGTGTGCTTATTTTCTCTTGAGTATGATTGATGACTTTCCAGTGTACCTTGAGCAACTGAAGTCAAAGTGGGCAAACTTGGTTCGAATCAAAGATTTTTAGATTTTTTTTTTACTTGAGCTCCTTACATCCTTCGGCAAGTCACTTTTGCTCGAGTCCAAGCTCGGCAGTTCGTTGTACAGTTTAGAAGCCTCTTCGCACAGCTCGCCGACCTCTCCAATAGCTCGGAGACCTTGCCGTACAGCTCGCCGACCTCTCCCAGAGCTCGGAGACCTCTCCGTACAGTTTAGAAGCCTCTCTGCACAGCTCACCGACCTCTCCAACAGCTCGGAGACCTCGCCGAACAGCTCGCCGACCTCTCCCAGAGCTTGAAGACCTCTCCATACAGCTCGGAGACCTCACCATACAACTCGCCGATCTCTCCTAGAGCTCGGAGACCTCACTGTGTGTCTCGCCGACCTCTCCGACAGCTCGGGGTCCTCTCCGCCTATTTGGAGACCTCGCCGCCATGCTTGGAGACCTCTCTATACATCTCGCAGACCTCTCCGTATAGCTCGCTGGCCTCTCGGTGTACATGATGATGCTCGAAGGATACAAGGTGCTCGGGGACTAGCTGTGGGGGAACGACCCCGGATACCCACGGCGCAGTACTTGGGCCGCGTCATCAGTGGCGGCCCAGCCCACAAGATCACGACTTGCGAGGCAAGACGAAGCTCGGCGCCCACCGCAAGACATCCAGAGGATATCCTGAAGATGCCGCTCAATCTGTTAGGATAGACTCAATCCCGATTTCCTTGTAACAGACTGGGACTTGCCAATTGTAATCTGATCGGATCAATCTATAACCCTACCCTCGGGCTATATAAGGCGGGTAGGGGACCCCCCTCAAAACTCACTTGATCGTATATGATAGCCACAGCAATAACAGAAGCACAGGAGTAGGGTTTTACGTCACGCTAACGGCCTGAACCTGTATAAACTCTTGTGTCTCTGTTGCCTTCTTGTTCTCGGTCACGCGCATCCCGATACAAATCAACCTTCGTGGGGCACCCCTCGGCAGTGGCGGAGCCAGGATAAAAATCTAGCTATGGCGAACTAATTACTACTAATTTGTAAAAAACACATACATGCTAATAAACATAGATATCTACTACACCTATGTAGGCAAACCCCACTAGGGAGTTCTCTAGCCTGTGGTGAAGCCACATCGGCGAATTTTCGGGTTATCCAACGAATCCCACCTCCATCCATCCTACTCCTCCAGCACTGCCATTCCGGTCCGTCCGCATCCTCCTGCGCCGCGATTAATTCCACAGTCGATTCCTCTTCCACAGTTCCACTACGCACCATCGATTCCACTCCAAAACTAGCACAACAAATGCAATCGAAAGAACATGAATAGTCACCGGCTGTTGTTTTTAAATAACTCTGTTCACCTCGCTTCGCCTCGCCGCAAGGCCACGCCTCGCAATTGTGCACTTTCGCCCGTGCCGCCCGGCAGCTTCGAGTGCTCGCCCGCACCACGGCGCTAGCCGGCCGCCATAAGCGTTACGCTGCGCCTCGCGATAGCTTCGCCCGGCGGCCGCGGCGTGCTCCCCTCGCCTCCACAATGCATTCTCACACTTGCCGGCCTCGCCGCGGAAGGTCCCCGGCCGCCATAGCGTTATTTGTGCAGCCTTGCTGACATGCCACACCACCACGAATCGGGGAGGGGAGGAGAGAGTAGCACCGACGGCGGTGCGGGGACCTCTGCCCTCCGGCGTTGCGGTGGGATGGTGGTCGGTGGGGAAGAGGGAACCCGGCGGCGGCCCCAACAAAGTAATCGGACGAAGCCACACCGTGGTACACCGGTGGGTATGGGCCGGCTAGGCCCATGAGATTGATTTGTTTCCCGAGTTTGCTTGGCTTCATATAATATACCAAGTAGTACGTGTATTTTCCTTTCAAAAAAAGTATGTGTATTTTCTTTATCAAATGTATGATTTTTGATAGACTACTCACTTCGGTTTTTAGGTTTTGCTGAAGATGAATTATTGTTTACAAATATCATATACCGTACATATACATCTCCTATTTCTTATAAGTAAACATTTTAAACCATGTATTATATTCTTTGCGTCATACCAGCGGCAACGCGTGGGGAATCCACCTAGTATATGTATATATAAGTTCACTAGAGACAATCAAGGAAGTCACAATTATTTGAAAATGCCAAAATGGTGGTATGTGGACAATTGAATGAACATACCGTGCAAGCACTAAGTGCGGCGAGGTGGCCCAGAAGATTCATTCTTCGATGTTTCAAGGCTTGAAAGCTCTTCATGATTTTATCATTATCAAGTCTTTTAAATATCTCTTTCTCGGTGTAGCATATCGGTTTCCACCTCATCGGAGCCTCGGCGACGGTCTTCTTCTTGACCTTGATCTCCCTCTCCATCGGTTGCCATCAAGGTTCAAGGATGCGCCGTCAAGGTTCAAGGAGCGCCGGTGGCCGGGAGGCGGCGGGCGGGGACACGGTAGCCGGGAGGTGGCGAAGGGATGAACACTGAACGAGGCGAACGAGCGATTGGTCTTACGTTCTCAGTCTTCGCCGATCCATCTTCTAACTTCTATTCCACTTGGGCCATCATTCTTCCACCGGTCCAATTAAAAGAAAGAAAGAAAGCCCATCTCGTAGTTCTTCCTCCTAGACTAGAGGCTGGAAGCCCGCGGCGTCCGTCGTCAAGGAATCAGCGCCCGCGCCCGGGCTCCTCGTCGGCGGGGGGCAGGGGGGTCTGCCGGGCGGCAGGTATGGCGGCCGCCATACCTTGCCATAGTGGTGGCTCCGCCACTGCCCCTCGGAGGACTGCCGAGCCGCCATACCTTGCCATAGTGGTGGCTCCGCCACTGCCCCTCGGAGGACTGCCGAGCATCTTTTGTCAACAGGTACATTTGCTCCCATTGGTAGTATGCCTGTGCTAACTCTACGGCAGCATTCATACACATAATTAAAAGAACCAAAATATGAGCTGACAAAACCTAAATTTCTTCAATGACCAAAAGAACCCATCCAGCCACGTCTCCCTTAATGTCTACCACTCGTTTTGTTCGCTGCATATTGTGACAAGATGGCATGCAACGGAGCCAAACAGCCCCTTCAACTATTACATAAAAGGATGAATAAGAAACCTCTAGAAATAAAAATCTTTTTGGATGTAATTGATGCATGATCTATTGGCTGTGGTAAATCCTTTTATTATATAAATTTAGAATACATATTTGATTAGTAAATTTTTTGTGTATGTAAATTGTGTCTAACATATGTGAAAGTTTACTTACAATGGCCAATGGGATACATCCTCACTTTAATGATTATGCTAAAGCATTAGTACCTAGCAGCAATTTAATTGTATCATAGGTCTTACGAACATTTCCATGGTTAGTGCTATATGAAAACCAATGATAGGAGGGTGCTACCCGTCAGTTGATATGGGAAGTGTCAATACAGGAAGGTGTTACCCATTAATTAGTAATTATGGTGTGAGAATGGCCTCCACATAATTGGGGGTTTTCGTCGGACTGGCTCACCTTGATGTGGAACACCTTTGCATAAAGATGATGTAATTTATTATGGCGGAGGTTTGTAGAACGACAGTTGGATGAATGGTGATGTGACCAAAGTCAATGAAGCTATTAAATAGGGGCATTCTTCTTGCCTGCTCGAACATGAATTATGGAAAGGGCATGGCTATCATTGACCCAGTGACCATGCACGAGGCCCACTTAGAAGTATATCAAAAAATATGGAAGGGCTTTTGCTATGCTACTCCCAAATGGTTATGAACCCTTAATTTATTTAGATCGGATCGTTACGGTCTTCTACTAATTGCATGGAGCTAATAGAGAAAATATATATTTATTTAATTTACTTTTTCTAAAATAGGATGAATAAGAAAGTTCTTGAAAAAATCTTTTTAGATTTAATTGATGCATGTGTGATCCATCCATTGGATGTGGTAAATTATTTTTTTATAAATTTCGAATTACATATTTCATTAGTATTTTTTTTTGCACGTAACCTGTGTCTAACATACGTGAAAGTTTACCAACAACACAAGGAATGAAAGGGCCTGCTGTCCGCACGGACAAGGCAGGACAGATCAGATGCTTGACTCTCCTGTGATCAGGGGCTGTTCCTTTTTATTCTTTTCTTATACGTTAACTGATTAATTCAAAAGCTTATTTACAATGACCAATGGGATACGTCCCCACTATTACGATTATGCTAAATGATTAGTACTTAGCAGCAAGATAAACATTTCAATGGCTAGTGCGATATGAAAACTAATGATAGGAGGGTGCTACCCATCAGTAGTTATGGGTACAACGTCAAGATTAAAAGAAGTGTCAATACAGGAAGGTGTTAGGAATTTGTTACCCATCAGTAGTTATGGTGTGAGAATGGCTTCCACATAATTGGAGGTTTTTGGTCGCACTGGCTCACCTTGATGTGGAACACCTTTGCAGGAAGAAGATGTAATTTATTGTGGCGGAGGTTTGTTGAAGGACAATGATAGGAACTTTAGTGGGATATGAGAGGCTAGATGAACGGTGATAAGACCAAAGTCATGGAAGTTATTAAATAGGGATATTCTTGTTGGTTGCTCCAACATGAATTATGAAAAGGGCATGGTTATCGTTGACCCGGTGACCACATTGACCCACTATTTGTTGGGGGAGGGACCCTCGCCATGGGACCCCCGGTAGCTCCTGGGCCCAAAACGCGACACCGGAGGGCGCGGGCGGCTAAGCAAGGGGCGACACCCCGCGGGCGCGGGGCAGCGGGCCAGGCCACGCCCCGCAGCGCGGGGGCGGCGGCCGAAGCCACGCCCAGCGCGGCGCGAGGGCAGGGGGCCGAGCCACACCCCGCGGCGCGGGGCGGCGGGCCCGAAGCCACGGAGGCCAAGTCACACCCCGCGGGCGGGGGCGGCGGGCCGAAGGCACACCCCCGCGGCGCGGGGCGGCGGGCCGAAGCAAACCCCCCGGGCGCGGGGCAGCGGGCGAAGCCACCCCAGCGGCGCGAGGGGGCAGCGACAGTCACACCCCCCGGGCGTGGGGGCAAGCGGGACCAAGTGACACCCCGCGGTGCGGGGGGCGCGCGCCGGGTGGAGCCGGGGACCGTGGGCGGCGGAAGAAGGGGAGACTCTAATGAAGCCCTAGCCGTTAGGACGTGTGTTTTTACCCTAGCGCCCTTGGCGGGATTTGTACCGGATTGCCCTGCGCGGGCCCCCGGTCGTAGCGGCAAGTGTGCTTTGTCCCGACATGTAACTACAGACAAATACGGCCGGACGCCTATAAATACGGACCGACGGGGCGTATGTAAGTGGACGGTTGGTGGGAACTTTATGACCTATCAATCGAAAAGACATTCCCTCGGGATCGACACCTTTTGTCCACGTCTCGCGTCACGGGGACCCGGCCCGTGGGCCAAACATCTCACCTTCACCCCCGTGGGTAGCCCTCGCCCCTCCTCCCGCTACCCCCGTAGTGAAGGCCGCGGGGCGGGGCGTCACCCACGGTTGGCGCCGTCCGTGGGGGACCGACACAAAAAGCTATGCCGAAAGAACACTTTCGCGACACGTGCGGGGGCACGGCACGCCGTGCCGGGACCCGGCCCCATCGGCGTCGCGCCCGACGGGGGGACAGCCCCGCCCGACCCCCCCCGGCCCCGGAGGGTGCCGTGCCTTACCTCCGCTCCGGGGCCCCAAATGAACCCCGTGTCGAACATGGGGACAAGTGCGGAGTCCCCGGTCGAATGTATCCGAAACTCACCGGGCCGGCGGGTCCCAGCCGCCGCCGGCGAGGTCGTGCAAGGCCGAGGCTCGGTGGTGCGCCCCGGCCGTAGCGCCCGGCGGCCCCGGCGGAGAAGTATACTCGGGGACTTTCGCGGGACCATCGAAGGGTTCACCGAAGACGATGAAGACGGAGGCGGCGGGAACCGCCGCACTAGAGGCCATGCGAGCGCAAATGGCCGAAACGCAGTACCGGAAACCCTCGACCGGAGGCGCGCTTGCGCATCATCGAAGACCAAGCCGAGGGGCGAGGGCGGCTGATCCGGGCTGGAGCAAAGCGGCTCGTAGCCGCGGGGAGATACATGGCTCGCATGGGGTCCCGACCTCGACCGGGCATGCGCACCAAGCCTTGCCCCGACACCCGCCCCCCCCATCATCATCACCCAGCTCCGCGCCCGCCAACCACCACGGTACAAAACCGAACACTCACGCCCGGTCGCGGCTATGTCCAACGAACCCCCACCGACCCACGAAAACCCCGGCCGAGGCGGGGATCGGCAACCGCGAACCTCGCACTATGATCCCGCATCCCCGCTCGTTTGCCCTCCGGTGGCGGGTGGCCCGCCTCCTACACCACCACCACTTACCCGGTATACGGGCGGACGGACCGCGCAATTTATCATGTCCTCACGAGGCTGCCGTCGCGGCGGTAGGGGGACGAGTCCACCATGGCGAAATCGCCGTCATAGTGGCGAGGACATCGCCCGGCCGTGGTATTCAACCCTACCCCCGCCACCATCGGCGGCTGGTCGAGCTCCGATCGGCACTACAAACAAACTTCAAGGGGGTAGACTCGGCGACGGCCAATTCCACCGAGCTCCTCGGTGTCATTCGAGGCCAACCGAACCCCTGAAAGATTGGTGGCGAGAGGTTTCTCCACACCAAAGCAAGAACCGAGGGGTGACCGACCAAAGTGTCATAATGGCGGCCCCTGGTGTGCATTAGGCCGGGTCCCCGCCATTCCAAGATCGAGGGAGACAGCCCAAAACCCTCGCCCGAACTCCATGAGATAATGGAGAAATCTTGCCCGAGCCGACACCGACCACAAAGCCAAACTCAAAGCTTTCCGCCCACAACCCTCGCAAACCCGCTACCCCACAACAAAGACCACCAAGATCGGAGCACCTCCCTACCCGGACCGCGCCCGGAGTCACCGCAATAGACACCGCACCCCGCCCCTCGAGCAAAGAGCAAACCACCCCTCCAAGCCGACACCAACCAAGGGACCCGCGGTCGTACAACCCGGTAGCGACGGCCCAGGGGTTCAACCCGACAAAAGCAACCCTCTTTGTCACTATTGCGGGGTGGACAAGGGTCACTACACCAAGCAATGTCCATACTTCGAAGGGGAAGGAGTTTATGGATAGACAACAAGCCTCCCGGCAAAACAACCGCCAAATCAACCACACCCGGAGACCGGCTCAACCTCCAGCGGCACGGTCATTACTCTTACACCCCTCAGAACTACGGAATCCCTCTACACACGGCTTGAAATACCCGGCCTTCAATCAACCCCCATACCGGCACCCACACAACCAACCTCGATGCGGCAACAAGGCCTACACCGTTACCCATACCCCCGAGGCCCCGGGCCAATACCACCCGAACCCCGGGACTACCGCCACCTCGCCACTTCCAACCTTACCACCGCCACCCCCACCACCACCGGTAAAGCAAGAAATGCCCACCACACTAAACAATCCTACCTCCGCCTACGGAGAAGATCACGCCATCTCCGGGGATCAATGAAGACCACGGTAACAAAAGGCGAGAGAAAGGAGCACTACCGCGGGGTACACCATGTGGCCGCGGAGGGCCCTCACGGGAACAACCCGGTGGTCCCACATCCCAATCACATTCAACGCGGCGGACATGAGGCTCAAGGATTATCCTCACACCGACGCGATGGTAATCAAGACAAGCGTCGCGGGGATGGACCGTGAACAAAATCTGGTCGACACGGGAAGCTCCGCGAACATCTTGTTCACCTCCACCTTCGACCGCATGAGATTTGATCGTAACCTCCACGGAGCCCGTAGGAAACCCTCTCTTCGGTTTCGAGGCCCGGCAAGTCGAAGCGATGGGGGGAAGATTACCCTGCCCGGTCACCTTCGAGGACCAGCCCCACCCCGAGCCGAGAACATAACCTTCGGCGTAGTCGACATGCACTACAATTACAATGCAATCTTCGGCGGGGGCATCATCAATGCATTCGGGCGGTGATCCACCGGGCTATCTACGCATGAAAATGCCGTCGATTACGGGAGTCATAGCAGTCTTCGGAGATCAAGACCTCGCAAGGCGCGCGGAGGGCGGTCGCCCGAGCGTAGCATTACACGCCCTCGAACAGGGACAAGGAGGACAAAGAGAAGGAGGGAAAGAAGAAAGAAAATGAGGCCCCGAGGAGGGCCAGGTCTGATTTCTCCGCGTGCCCAACCGGTGGAGGAGACCAAGCGGTCGGGCTCTTCTGAATGATGAAACCCCGAGTAGTGACTATCTCCGCAATGTTGGACCCGTCTTCGAGGCAAACCTCACCCAATTCCTCGCGACCAGCTGCGATGTCTTGGCGTGGTCGGCCGAGGACCTCGGGTGTCGATCGGGAGTTAATTGAACACAGGCTTAACATCAAGGAAGGAGCAACCCCGTGTAAGCAAAAGCTCAGACAAATGTCTGAGGAGAGAAAGCAAGCGGCGCAAGTCGAGGTCAATCGCCTCCCGGGCGCAAAAGTGATAAGGCACTGTGAAATACCCAACTTTGGTACATCTAATGTGGTTACGGTCAAGAAAGCAAGCCTCTCCAAAGACAAAGCGAGAACCACCAAGGTGGAGGATGTGCGTAGACTTCACAAGCCTCAACAAAGTCGCCCAAAGGATGACTTCCCTTTACCCACGAATCGGCACGCTTGTGGACGCGGCCCGCGGGGTGCGAAATGCTCTCCCTTCTCGATTGTTTCTTGGGGTACCACCAGGATATGGATGAGCAAGGAAGGCGAGGAAAAGACCAGCTTCATAACACCCTTCGGCACCTATTGTTTTAGAAGAATGGCAGAGGGCCTCCGAAACGCGGGCTCAACCTTCGCAAGAATGACCGCGGAGGTCCTCGCGACGACAAAGCAATCTCCGCCTCGTTGATGATATCGTTGTATAGAGCAAGCTCAAAATCGGACCACATAGCGGACCTTGAAAGAGCGTTCACGAAACTCCAGCGGGGCCGGGGCTCAAATTAAACCCCCGCGAAGTGCGTCTTTGGGGTCGGCAAAGGGTAAGGCTGGCTGGGATGCCTAGTTTACGCAAGGGGCATCGAAGCAAACCCAACCAAGATTCAAGCAATCACTCGGATGGAACCCCGACAAACGGGGAAGGCGGCGCAACGCCTCGCGGGCCGCATGGCCTCCACGGCGGTTTATCTCAAGGTCGCGGCGGGGGCCTACCTTTCTTCCGGGTCTTGAGGGCATCGGGCCTTTTCTGGTGGGGGTCGATCTGTGCAGCAGGCCTTCGAAGATCTCAAGCACTATCTCCTTAACGACAACCCTCGCAACACGAGGCACAGCGAGGGCCTCCTCTGTGCGTGGCAGCCTCCCGCCTTGATGAGCGCGGTTCTCACTAAGGAAGTTCGAGCAACACCAAGTGCGTCGGCTCCCCCATCTACTATGTATCGGAGGCGGCTCGAGGGGCCCAAAAGCAACTACACCGAGCTTGAAAGGTAGCATACGCCATGGTCATTGCCGCAAGAAAGCAAGCATTACTTCCAAGCACACGAGATCACGATGCCGTCCTGGCGCCCGTTGGAAAACATCTTGAAAATCCCGAGTCGGTGGGGAGGATAGCCCATTGGGCGGCGAAATTTGGGAGACCACGCGATCAAGTTTGTGGGCGGAACAGCAATAAAGTCTCAAGCCTTGGCGATTTAAATAGCCGCCCGGACCCCGGCGTGTACAACCAAGCGGCGAAGCTAGACCCAATTTGGACGGCATATCTTGATGGCGCATGGGGCTCAGCGGTGCGAGGATCGCAGCTATTCTCATATCACCATCCGGCGTAAAAACTACGCTATCTTTGCGAGGTTGGATTTCCCATGCACCAACAACATAGCGAGTACGGGCGGTTCTGCGGGCCCTAGACAAGCCGGGCTCTATCGGCCACGAAGAGCCATCATCGAGCAGACTCAGGAGTCGTCTCGGGCCACGTCGAGAAAAAGGCTGCGAGCTCGAAATCGAAATTACAAAAGTATCTTCTCGGGGTCGGGAAAAACGAGAGGCCTTTTTTTACGGGCATCACGACAAAAACCATAGTGGGGAGGGACAACGGCGAGGCCCGACGAGCTAGCGAAGGCAGCGGCAACACAAAACCAGCTACCCCCGGCGTGTTCTCACGAGGTCCTAACGAAGCTTTGCCGTCGAAGGATTTTCACCCGCGGCCAAGTTCGTGAAACGCCATAGCGAAGCGGAGGGCCCGATAATAGCATACATCAAAGGGCACGCCGAACCCGAGTCAAAGGAAGAGGAAAAGAGGATAGCTCGAGAAAAGTAAGGTGTACAGAATGATCGGCGACCAGTTTGTACAAGGCATCGATCCACGGCACCACGGCTCAAATGCATCTTAGCCCGGAAGGGAGGGCAATCCTCGTGGAGGTTCACGAGGGCATATGTGGCTCACACAACGGACCTCGCGCCCTCGTCGGAAAAAAGTATTCGACAGGGCTTCTGCGGCCCAACGCTCTCACGGGCCGGAGAACCTCGTCAAGCATTGCGAAGGGTGCCGGCTAACGACCCATCACTCAAACCTCCACAGGGGCGACCACCACTCCAATCTGCCCCAACGTGGCCTCTTCGGAGATGGGGCATCGATCTCGTCGGGCCTATGCCGGCGGCACTAGGAAACCTCCGGCCGCGGTCATAGCCATCGAATATTTCACAAAATGGATCGAGGCTCGCCTCCTAGCCCGCGATAACCTCCCCGCTTCGGTCACGAAGTTCTTCGGCAACAAATCATATGTCGGTTGGGTCCCACGAAACCACGGTGGACAACGGCACTTTCGGTTTGGCTGCGAGGCCTTCAAGCGATTACGCTTCGGATCGGGACTAAAATCCACCGCCTCTGTCGGGCACCCTCAATCTAATGGCCTCGTCGAGAGGGCCAGCGGTACAATCCTCCAAGGCATCGGCTCAAAAATCCAAGGCAGGCCAAGGGGAACTTGGGCGGAGCACCTCACACCGGTCGTATGGTCGCACAATACCTCCGAATGCAGAGCGACAAAATTCACTCCATTCAAGTTCTTTGTTCGGAGAGGAGGCGTACTTCGGAGGAACACTCACGGTTCCCGAGAACAACCCTCGCGCCACGGAGGAGAACTCCCGCTCGCCCGGCGACCTTGTCGAAGAAGTGCGCAATCGAGGCCGTTCTTAACCTCCACTCTTACCAGCAAGAAACTTGCAAATGGCGTGATAAAAAAGTCAGACCCCGCAACCTCGCGGTCGGAGACTTCGCGCTCATCGAGGAAGCAAAAGCGCTCGGATGGCGGGAAAATTCGTAGCCAAGTGGTCGGGACCCTTCCTCGTCACAAAGTCGACAAGGCCGGGCTCTTTCCACTGCGAGACCTCGACGGAAATGACCTACCGCGCTGGAACATAGGCGACCTCCGCAAATACTACCCGTAGCGATTGCCACACACGCTGGCGCTCGCGGTAAGATTTGTCCGATCACTTTCTTTTTCTTTCCTTTTCGCTTGATAAGTTTTGTAAGACTCTATCATGTAACCGGGGCTGCACTCTTTTTTCCTCACGAAGGGGCGTGAGGTTTTTAATGAGCGACACCCTATTCTATCAATATATGCGGATCTTTTACCCCGAAAACTTGTGTTCGCCCGCTTTCAAACCACGGCGCCCGAAAGGGCGGGCGGTTACCCCCGCCCTCATCGGCGGACTCCGGCGAAAATGATTGGCCTCGCCCGGGCACGGCATCCACCCTCGCCCCAAGCGCGCCAAACATGCGAGGGGCTCGCAAAAGCGCAACCCAGACCAGCGGACCCGGTATGGGCCGCGCGGAGGTACAAAAAAGCGCACCCCGGCAAAGCAGCGCCCGGGGGCTCGCAAAAACGCAACCCGGCCACGGACCACGGTATGGGCGGGCGGAGGTACAAAAACGCAGCGCTTTCCCCCGGCAAAGCGGCGCCCGGGGCTGCGCAAACCAACCCAGAGCGGACCACGAGTGCGGGCCGCGGAGGTACAAAAACGCACCACGGCAAAACACGCCGGTTCGCCGCAACCCGGCGGACCCGGAGTATGGGCGCGGAGGGAGGTAAAGAGGCACACCACGGCAAAAAGCGCGCCAGGGCTCGTAAAAATTCAACCCCGATCGCGGACCCCCGAGTGCGGGCCGCGCGGAGGTACAAAAAGCGCGCGCACCACGGCAAAACACGCCGGGGCTCGCCAAAAATGCAACCCCGACGCGACCCCGGTGCGGCCAGCAGCGGAGGTACAAAAGCGCGCACCACACGCAAAGCGCGCCGGGGGCTCGCAAAAAAATGCAACCCCGATGCGGACCCGAGTGCGGGCCGCGAGGAGGTACAAAAAGGCGCGCACCCTGTGTTGACGGTAACCAACGACAAATTAAATACCGTCAACACAACACCAAAACAACCTAGAAATAGGAATTTCAACTAACATATTCCAAAGTTTTGGTGTTTATTTGGACTTGCGGTACAAACTCATGGATGATCACTTTGGGCCAAAAGACAAAGAAAAAGAAATAAAATCAACAAATAGAAAAGGCCCAAAGGAGCAAATGGCAAGCCCAAAAGCAATCGCAACAAAACGTCGAAACCAGGCCGGGCACAGTCCACCTTACAACTTTTCAAAGCAAGGAAGCCCGGCTGCGAAGCCGGGCGGCCGGCCACGGCGAGGTCTTGTAGCGCGACACAGTGCGACCGCACCTCGCCGCGGCGGTTCGAGCCCAGCCGGGGAGGCGGTTTGTTACCTTCAAAACTGGTGAAACCGGCGTGGGATGGTCGGTTTGGCATACATGGAAGGTTTTCCTAGGTCGGTTTGGGTGTTTTTAGCACTTAGGTCCCTCCCTCTTATGTATAAATAGACCCCCCTCTCCCCCTCTCATGAAGCAATACAATTTCAAAGGAGAAACCAGTCCACTTGTGCAAGAGAGTAGAATTAGATCTTCTTCTTCTTCTACTTCTTCTATTCTATCTTCTAATTCTAGAGAGTGAGAGAGGGAAAGGCTAGAAAGAAGCTTGGTTCTTTCTACCTGGAGTTGCCGGTTAAGCCCCTTGGTGTTCAGCGGTTCCTAGGAGGGACGGAGTGCCGGACTTGTCGGTACCCCTGCCCGGCTTGTACCTCTGCAAGCTACTTACACTTTGGTAAGGAGTCTTGTGATTATCTTGCAGCTACTTAATTTCCATCGTATATTTCTTAGCTGTTTGTAGACTTGCGGGATTGGTAGATCGTTTTAACGTTAGTTCTTGGTGGAGGAACTCTTTGGCCGGGAACCTTGGCCAACATCAAGAACTGTGACCAATAGTGCAAACGTGGTGTTTGGACTAGCGTTCACCTACCTTTTGCGGTGCATCCCACGGTTGAGGGGGTAGGCGGCTTGGTCGTGACAAGCCTTGTCCGTCCCTTTGAAATCCCCCCCACGTTCGGGTTGTGTCGTAGAGCTAATTGCCGGACAACGTCGCTTTGGGCGTGGGCCGGTGCCCGAAGTGAGTAGACAAATGCGGACTTTAGGAATCACTTTGCTGGAAAACTTAGCCTATAGATACCTCGCTACTCTTAGAAAACAAACCCTTGCCAGTTGACATAGACACGAAAAGCCACCGGTTCTGCCGACCGTCCTGTGAAAAATACGATACCACCGCTACCACCACGGGTGAAGTGCTACAACGGTATTTCCGTGCGGCTTGCGGATCTCTCGTGTGCGTAAGAAACACCAACAAGCATTTCTGGCGCCGTTCTTGGGGACGGTTTGTCGTAGTTATATATCGAGCCGAGTCAACCTACGTGGGACCGGGTAGTATCCTTTAAACAAAAATACCAAAAAGAGTTCACCACATTACCCATGGAGCAACCCACTATCCAAATCCTATTCGCTCCCAAGGGCGAGCTCGTAGAACCACGCCAATCTGCGGCCAATCACGACTTCCGAATATGAGCTCCGCCCGGGCTTTATAGCCATGGTTCGGGCCCGAGCCTTTTCGGGCTCGGAATATGAAAAACCCCTATCATCACCTAAGGGAGTTTGAGCGGCTACGTGGCTGCGACAATTGCGGGCGTGACACACGACACGCTAAGGTGGAAGTTGTTTCCGTTCTCTCTCACCGAGAGGGGCGACTCAATGGTATGCCCATAACGTAGGGTTGGTAAACGGAGAATGGGAAGAACTGAGACGTGCATTCTGGCGTTCTACCCGATATCGAGAATCGCGGCCCTGCGACAAGAGATACTCAACTTCCGACAAATAGGGGTGAAACCTTAGGTGCAGCACGGGACCGGTTTACCACGCTTACGATCGGCCCCGGACACTGTCCATACCAAACCACATGCTTTTACGGCATTTACGGTTGGGTTTGGACGGGCGGCTACCTCGCCGCTTGATTTAGGCTGCGGAGGGTCATTTTCACATAAAACCACGGCGGAAGGAGAAGCTCTCTAAACCGTATTCTTGAGAATACTCCTCCCGCTAGAACCCATCCGAGTAGAACCCAGCGAGAAAACCGGAGGAAGTCTCTTCGGCAAAAGCCGAACTGTTAAACCCATAGAGACCCTCGCTGAATCGAACACAAGGAGACCATATGCACGGATCTCCCGTTCTTCGAGGTTGACCTTCTTGATCAATTCGGTGACACCTCGAAGCACGAACAATGGAAGAAACCACCGGTCCCGGCTAGCCACCCGAACAGCCCCTGGATAAAACTTTCCTCCGGGGAGTCTATTAAGGAGCTAACGGCTATAATGAGCATGGAATGGTTAAGAGAGGAAGGACCCTCTTTCGAAGAAATTCGGATAAGTGGCCCCTCTACACCAATCCATTGCGGATATCGAGGAAGTTTGGTGGAAGTCATGTATAACCCTACCGTGGGGATAAACATAATGTCCGAAACCTTTGCACAAGCTTGTGTCGAGGAAGCTATTAGGACCCCCCACAAAGACGGACCTTGCGCATAGCACCACGAACCACCATTGAATGCCGTGAGGTTATACATGAACAAATCTTCCTGCATAAGGATGTCAAGTTGTCTCTCGGACTTTCACGTTTTGATATCCAAGACTTGACATCCTAATCGGGCATCCCTCGGAAAAGATTCTTGACCTACCAACATCCGGGATTTAGATGTCAAACTCGGGAAGAAAAAAGTTTTTCTATCCCGGTTACTCGAGCTAAAAAAACTCGGAATGAGAACCCTTCCTTGAGTACGACATGCCCGAGGAGGTCATGGGAGTTATGCTATATGAGAACCCGAAGCAAATGCACCTTGAAAAAGACGCCCAATTCTTCATTGAGGAAGAGGGCGATTCGGGGAACTCATAGAACTTCCCAAAGAGGAAGAGCTAACTCGGCCTCCGGTTGAGCTTAAACCCCTACCCCCTGGCCTACGCTATGTCTTCCTAAACGGCGATTCACAAGCACCGGTCATCATAAGCGATAAACTTAGTGACCGAGGAGACTACCCGGCTCATAGCCGTTTTAGAGAAACACAGATCGGTCTTGGGTATTCCCTTCAAGATCCGAAAGGGGTAAGCCCAACACTATGCACACATCGCATACCTATTGACCACGACAAGTACCCCATCATGCGAACCCCGCCAAGGCTCAATAATGCGATGCGTGAAGTCGTGAAGAAGGAAGTTCTCAAGCTTCTTCACGCGGGATTATCTATCCCGTACCACCTGATGATTGGGTTAGCCCGGTCAAGTGGTCCCTAAAAAAGGAGGAATGACGGTCGTTGAGAACGCTAAAAATCGAACTCATTCCACAAAGACAAGTCACGGGGTGGAGAATGTGTATTGATTACGAAAAACTTAACAAGGCAACAAAGAAAGATCACTTCCCGCTGCCCTTTATTGATGAAATGTTGGAGCGGTTAGCGAAACACTCTTTCTTCTGTTTCCTTGGCGGGTATTACGGCTACCACGGATCCCGATCCACCACGATGACGAGCAAGACCACGTTCACATGCCCATACGGAACCTATGCCTATCGTAGAATGTCATTTGGGCTGTGTAATGCGCCTGCTTCTTTTCAGCGGTGCATGATGTCTATCTTCTCAGACATGATCGAAGAAATCATGGAGGTCTTCATGGACGATTTCTCCGTCTATGGTAAAACCTTTGAAAGTCTGCGAAAGAACCTAGACCGGGTCTTGCAGCGATGCCAAGAAAAGGACCTGGTACTTAACTGGGAAAAGTGCCACTTTATGGTCCGAGAAGGCATCGTTCTTGGGCACCTCGTGTCCGAGAGGGGGATAGAGGTAGACAAAGCTAAGATAGAAGTTATCGAAAAGCTACCACCCCCAGTGAACGTCAAAGGTATCCGTAGTTTCCTAGGCCACGCAGGGTTTTATAGAAGATTCATAAAAGATTTTTCGCAAATCGCTAGACCTCTTACGGCCCTGCTAGCCAAGGATGTACCCTTTGACTTCACGGATGAGTGCTTGCGCTTTGAAACCCTAAAGAAAGCACTCATCTCGGCTCCGATCATCCAACCCCGGATTGGTCGTTGCCATTTGAAATCATGTGCGATGCTAGCGACTACACTTGTTGGTGCGGTCCTAGGCCAAACCAAGAACAAAAGCGACATGCCATCGCATATGCTAGCAAAACTCGGCGACAGAGCCCGGCTTAATTACGCCACGACGTAAAAAGAGCTCTGGCGGTAGTCTTTGCTATCGAGAAGTTTCGATCCTACTTAGTGGGCGCAAAGATAATCGTTTATACGAGACCATGCTGCCCTTAAGTACCTTCTCACCAAAAGGATCGCGAAACCTCGCGATCCATTGGATTCTTCTACTCAAGAATTTGATATAGAAATAAAAGATAAAAAGGGAGTAGAAAATACGGTTCGCGGATCATTTGTCGCGTATGCGGGTAACTAACATGCGGGAACCACCAATCAACGATTACTGCGACGACATGCTACTCAAGGTGTCGCACTTCAACCCATGGTACGCAAAACATTGTGAATTATATGGTTGCGGGATATGTACCACACGGGAGAACAAGCGGAAGCTCCAAATGGAGAGCGGCGGCACCTATGGGATGACCCATATCATGCAGGGGTGTGTGTGGGCGCTTCTTGAGAAGATGCGTACCCGGGGAGGAAGGAATGCGCAGATCATCGAGAAATGTCATGCATCTCCCTACGCCGGGCATCTGGGAGTATTTCGCACACAAGCCAAAATTTGGCGATCTTGGATTCTTACGGCCGACGATGTACGACGACACAAAAGAGTTCATCGAAGATGCTACAAGCGCGGAAGACGGGGGAACATCACGGCTCGTGATGCAATGCCCCTACACTACAACCTTCAAATAGAAATATTTGATGTGTGGGGCATTGATTACATGGGGCCATTCCGAAGTCCCATGATTGCGGTATATCCCGGTGGCGATGAGACTACGTGTCAAAATGGGTAGAGGCAATACCATGCGGAGGCTGGCGATGGCAAGCACGCGACGCAAGATGTTCCATGAAATCATTTTCCCCGTTTCGAACGCCACGCATGGTGATCGATGACGGAGGATCACATTTCAAGGACAAGTCATTCGGGGCATTCTTGAAAGAGCTCGGCACTCGCACAATATCGCTACCCCCTTATCATCCGCAAAACCGGCGGGCAAGCCGAAACCTCAATAAACAAATCAAGAACATCCTGCGCTGAAGGCGGTCAACGAGATGGGGAAGGGCTGGAAGAATAAGCTACCCGATGCTCTCGGGCATATCGGACAACATACAAAGCCCCCATCGGCATGTCACCTTACCGGTGGTCTATGGCAAAACTTGCCATTTACCGGTTGAGCCGAACACCGAGCTCATTGGGCCATCAAGAAGTGGAATATGGACGTCGGACTTGCCGGAAAGAACCGTCGAGAGACAAATCTCGAACTAGAGGAATGGCGAGAGAAGGCGTACCACGGTGCAAAAGCTCTACAAAGAGCGCACAAAAAAGATGGCATGATCAGCGCATCAAGTTCAAAGAATTCGCCACGGGAGACAAAGTACTCCTATTCAATTCCCGGGTGAAATTATTCGGCGAAGGGAAGGCGAGAAGCAAATGGAAAGGACCGTATTACCGTCATCAACACATCGCCACACGGCGCAATCACAATTCAAGATGACGCAGGTGAGATACAAAAGGTAAACGGTCAACGCCTCAAGCTTTTCTTTGAACCGGTCCCCGATCTTAACCAAGAGCTCGATAGAATAGATTTATGCTTTGAGAATTAATAATGATCAGCATTTAAAAAAATACATATATATAGTAATAATAATAATAATAATAGTAATAATTATATAAAAAATTAGTAAAACATAAAAAAAGTTATCTATATAGTTTTACTTTGTTTTTAATTAAGTATTTACCTTTTTATTTTCCTTTTATTCTATTAAATTTATGCGGGTCATTTGCTACACAAAGAATATTAACTTTCTAAATTAAATCAAAGCATAAACTATTTTCAAAATTCAAATTTGAGGATCAATTAGAGATCGGCAAGAAAGGAAATGTCTCTCGCGCGGCAAACCCCGGTTCAAAACTTTTCGAGAAAAGGAAACGAATGTGGGCGAAAGCTCGACCGGGGGGACGCTGGGTGGTGCCTTAGCGCACCACACTGCGCCCGCACCCTAGCCCGGCTCCGTTCGGGCCGATTTCTCCCATCGCCTTCCTCTTTCTCATAACCTTGCAATGGTGAGGTGCGCTCGAGATTTTAACCTTCAAAAATGAGAGAGTGTTTGTCCTATATAATCCACCCTCCTCCTCCATTCATTCTTCACACCTCTCCTTCTTGCTCTTCTCCTCCTCTCAAAATTCTCTTCTTCTAAGCCAAGAACAACAACAAGGTTCTCCTCCTCCTATGGCTCTAGTACCATTTAATAGAGAGGAAGCCATGACTTTCGCCTCCAAATACTTAGAGAAGAGAGAAACCCCGAAGAAAAAACCTAGCTCTCCTACCTTCTCGACCAAGATTCCTACACCAAAGAAAAAGAAAGGTAGGCGGCAAGGAGAATGTCCCCATAGAGGAAACAGTAGTTTATGACGAAGACACATTAGGGAATCTCTCCGATTACTTCCAAAAAAGGCGATTCTTGTTACCCTTATACCTTAGAACAATTGCCAAACGGAGAATGGAGGAAGAAAGTTCCCAAACCTCGAGATCCGGGGCAACCAAAAGGATTCTTTGGGGATGACGACATTGTGCCCCAAGAAGGTCCTACGGTGAGAGTGTGCGTAAGAAGATCACATGGAACTCTCAAGCCGTCAGAATCCTTAGAGGGGGCTAGCGAGAAAGGCATAGCGCCAATGTCCGCCTTAGGAAAAAGCTAGCGGACTTGCACGTTAGCTTTGTATGAGGAGCTTAGACTTCTTTGCTAGGGAAATGGGGGTAGAACGCTCGGTGGATCTCATTGACCTTTTTGAGTAAAAAGAGCTCTACCTCTTTATCAATAATTAGGCGCGCACTAGTTTAATTTTAGATATTTCCCTTCCTATTATTTTTGTAATTCCCTCAAGTGTGCGCCCCAATTTGAATTATTTATCAATTCAATAAAGTTTTATTATATTATTGTCTATGTCTACACTTGTTTTTGTCCTTGTGCAAAAAGAAAATATAAAATAGGTACAAAAACAAGTGTGGGGGAGAGTCGCAAGTCAAAGGTACACAATTTATTAAAATTAAATTTTGACTTGTGATCTATCTTTAAGTGCTAAAACACGAACCCGATTAGCAAAACTCCATCTCTACATCTACCAATTGATACATGGCATGCGTACATTTTATTCCTCGCCGTAATACCAAGCTTATTAAAACAACTACTCATCCACGAAAAAACCCGATTCATGTGGGTTGCATATGCTCTATCTAGTCTAAGTTGTTGCCAAATATGATATGGTACAAATGGATTTGCTATGACTTAGATCGTCGAGAAGAGAAACTCAACATCAGGAATCTATTCTTTGAAAAAGAGAAATGTCTTGGGCTATGCTAAAAAATAATGAGATGAAAAATGGACAAGTGTCCGAGGGCGAGTAGAGCCCACATCTCTAAAAAAAAAAAAAAAAAAAGAGAGGAAATAAAAAAGACAAAAAGTCTAGGGCTTGAAACGAGCCCACCTCTCCAAAAAAAAATATATATTATTATAGCAATAAAGCCCATGCTTTCTCGAAAAAATAAAATTTTATCTAAATAAAACCCGGATAAAAAGTTGATCAAAAAGGATGAATGATAAGCACCTACTGTTATAACCATTCTATCGGCAACCACCCAAGGCTTGGAGAAAAGCTAGAAAGCCCCACTACGATGAAAGGTAATAAAGGGTGGGAAAATGCTCACAAAGCGAGGCAAGGCTTGGAATAACATGTATGCAAGCTCACATCTTGGAGATTGAACCACTTTAGTCCCACATGCCTTCACTCGAGGGGGCGAGTAAAGGGGCTAAGTGTGGGGGAGTTTGTTGTGCCGGTAACCAACGACAAATTAAATACTGTCAACACAACACCAAAACAACCTAGAAATAGGAATTTCAACTAACATATTCCAAAGTTTTGGTGTTTATTTGGACTTGCGGTACAAACTCATGGATGATCACTTTGGGCCAAAAAGACAAAGAAAAAGAAATAAAATCAACAAATAGAAAAAAGGCCCAAAGGAGCAAATGGCAAGCCCAAGCAGAAATCGCAACAAAGCGTCGAAACCGGTAGAGACACGGTCCACCTTACAACTTTTCAAAGCAAGGAAGCCCGGCTGCCCGAAGCCGGGCGGCCCCGGCCACTGGCGAGGTGCGCGCGCCACCACCGTGTGCGCGCACCACTGGCGGGGCGGTTCGAGCCCAGCCGGGGGAGCGGTTTGTTACCTTCCAAAGCGGGTGAAACCGGCGTGGGATGGTCGGTTTGGCATACATGGAAGGTTTTCCTAGGTCGGTTTGGGTGTTTTTAGCACTTAGGTCCCTCCCTCTTATGTATAAATAGACCCCTCTCTCCCTCTCATGAAGCAATACAATTTCAAAGGAGAAACCCCGATCCACTTGTGCAAGAGAGTAGAATTAGATCTTCTTCTTCTTCTACTTCTTCTATTCTATCTTCTAATTCTAGAGAGTGAGAGGGAAAAGGCTAGAAAGAAGCTTGGTTCTTTCTACACAGGAGTTCTTGGTTCGCCCCTTGGTGTTCCGCGGTTCCTAGGAGGGCGGAGTGCGGGACTTGTCGGTACCCGCCGGCTTGTACCTCTGCAAGCTACTTACACTTTGGTAAAGAGTCTTGTGATTATCTTGCAGCTACTTAATTTCCATCGTATATTTCTTAGCTTTGTAGACTTGCGGGATTGGTAGATCGTTTTAACGTTAGTTCTTGGTGGAGGAACTCTTTGGCCGGGAACCTTGGCCAACATCAAGAACCTGTGACCAATAGTGCAAGCGTGGTGTTTGGACTAGCGTTCACCTACCTTTTTGCGGTGCATCCCACGGTTGAGGGGGTAGGCGGCTTGGTCGTGACAAGCCTTGTCCGTCCATTGAAATCCCCACGTTCGGGCGTAATCGTAGAGCTAATTGCCGGGACATCGTCGCTGGGCGTGGGCGGTGCCCGAGTGAGTAGACAACGGACTTTAGGAATCACCGCACGAAAACTTAGCCTATAGATACCTCACTACTCTTAGAAAACAAACCCTTGCGAGGTTGACATAGACACGAAAAGCCCGGTGACCGTCCCTCGTGAAAATACGATACCACAGCACCCACGGGTGAAGTGCTACTAACGGTATTTCCGTGCGCTGCGGATCTCTCCGTGTGTGCGTAAAAACACCAACACCACAGCAAAAGCAGCGCAAGGGCCTTGCAAAAATGCAACCCGGCCAGCGGACCCAGAGTGCGGGCCGACGCGCGCACCCTAGCAAAACAGCGCCAAGGGCTTGCAAAACATAAACCCCGCGGGCCCCAATCACGCCAAGAATGACCCCCCCAAGGACATTAGTAGTTAAGGAAAAGTTATTCGAGTACAACGCCAATAAATAAGCCCACCAACAAAAGGACAAATGCTTTTGCTACCCTTGCGGGCCAAGGACACCCTACCTAACCCCATCAAAGCTGGTGAGGTGCCACGGTACAGCCCGAGACACTATAAAACCAGCACCGGCACCACGCCAACGACACATTCACGAAACCCAAGGCCACAAGCCAGCGAGCTACATCGGCAATCAATGCGCCCCCGAGCTAGCCATCCCACGCTCCTACGGAGCGATCCGCCGCCACACCTCGCAAAAGCAACACCATAACCATAACCCGACACCGCGATGGAAAATGTAAAACACCAACAACTAGCGGTGCAACAAGGGCTCCCCACAAACACAACCACGAGGCGACCCAGCGGCCCGCGCTTGAATCCGGCCTTCAGCGAAGCCTCATTTCGAGTGGACACCGCAATGGAGAATGTAACATCCTCTGAGCGGTAAGCCACCAAAGGAATCAAAGTTCAAGAGGGCGGCGCAGAAGTCCGCTTGTCAAAGGCCCGCCACCGGCACGAGAGGCTGCGACGAACCCCGTCCCAACCGAGCCTCTACAAGAGGGGCATTCAGCGCATGTTCCCAACCGCCACCCTCGACACCGCATCAACCAACTCGGAGGAGAACCGGGCATCCGGGAGAAGAAGACAAGGAACCCCACGTCCACATAAGTAGGAATAGGAGGCCTCGGGGAAAAGCCATCTAGCGGGCAACCCGCACATGCTAGAAACCCGGGGTAACCTTGGGCAATCTAGTAGAGAAGCCTAGCTAGTCGGTTTCCTTTATCCAAAGCAAGGGAAAGCATTGCGAGATAGTCAATCCATTTGTACAAAACATGTCTCCACGCCTTCAAAACTTAAAATATTGCTATCCCCATCATTTGTGACTTTGTCTAAGCAACTAAGAACCCGCGACATAGCGAGCCTCGCTAAAAAGCGAGAGGGTGTCGCGCGACCGTCTCGCACCAAAAACCCCCGCAAAGCAGTGAGCCTCGCTAAAAAGTAGCGAGGGCGTCGGCTGCGACCGTCTGCGCAACTAGGAACCCGCGACACGCGAGCCTCGCTAAAAGAAGCGAGAGGGCGTCGGCGTGACTTCGTCTCGCAACCAAAAACCCACGAACGAGCCTCGCTAAAAGCGAGAGGGCGTCGCTCGACTTACGTCTACACAACAAAAACCCCGCTCACGGCGAACCTCGCTAAAAAGGCGGAGGGCGTCGCCGACTTAGTGTCTAAGAACCTAAGAACCCGCGACACGCGAGCCTCGCTAAAAAGAAGCGGAGGGCGTCAGTTGCGACTTAGGTCTACGCAACAAAAACCCCCAGCTTGCGAGCCTCGCTAAAAAGAAAGCGAGAGGGCGCCGCTGCGACCGTCTGGCAACTAGAACCCCGCGACAAAGCGAGCCTCGCTAAAAGAAGCGGAGGGCGTCGCTGCGACTTCGTCTGCAACTAAAACCCCCCGCGGCGAACCTGCCAAAAAAAGAAAAAGCACAGCGCATCGCCGCGACACTAGTTAGAATGACCAAAATCCGGCTAACAAGCCAACATAAAATGAAACGAGGGACAAGTGTACAACAACCCGCGAAGGGGGACAACCTTACAACAACCCCGACGGGGGAACAAATTTACAACAACCCCGCGAAGGGGGACAAGCTTACAACAACCCCGCAGCGGGGAACAAGCGTACAACCAACACGTGAGGGGGACAAAATAACATAAACCCCTCAACCACGGACCTTCTCGGCCTCACGCTCAATAAAGCCTTCGAACTTCCCCAACAAGAGGCGCGGCAGCCGGCTCCACGAACTGCGCCACGTCCAACCACCTCGGCGTCAAGGAAGAAGCCTTCGAGCCCACCCTTCCGACCCGTCACCCAACGCCGTCGAATCCCCCCTTTCGGTGGACCCCACAACAAGGGCGGAGCCACGACAAAAGGGCGACCCGGAAGAACCCTCCTCGCCGTAGACTCGGCGCAAGTCCCGAACATCCAACTCCACGGACTCCGGCTTGGGAACAACCACGCACCTTCGCTATCCACCTCGAAGCCAACCTCGCCGGAGCGATAGCCCACACTTCCTCGTCCCCGAGGTCCTCGTCAAGCACGACCCGAAGAAGGCCTAGCCCCAAAAACCAACCGCTCCACTGGCGTCGGTCGGATCATACCCACACCAAAATGCCTCCATGGCCTGATTCTTCACATCATACCTCCGAGTCCCGCCCACCAAAAGGCTTGAAACTAGGCCCCGGGTACTTAGCCAGCGCCACGAGCCCAAGTCTCCACCGAGATGAAAATATCGATAATTCATCATCGGGGGGCGATGTTCGGCACCTCCAGCGGAGCCCGCGGGGATCCTGCGGCGGGAAATAAGGTGAGAATTCCTACCCGCAAAATTCAACACATCCCCCGCAAAGCGGCGATGAAGCGACAACAGTTAGCGAAGCTTGTAGCATAATTAAACAAGGTCCACCCTCGGCGAGGCGACCACAAATTAAAGTACTGCGAATTCCGTTACAAAATCCCCTGCCGGGGCCTAACCCTACACACTTTAGAAGCCATCACTCCCGCGAGGTCTCCACGGCCGGGAGATGAAGGGCCGGCGTCCTCGGCGGCCCGACTTCAGCGCTGGCGGCCGGCATCATCGTCCTTCCAGCGATTGCATCATCGCCGGCTCGCGCCGTCCGGGCGTTTTTCGGCGTGCGGAGCGGGGAGGTCGCGCCCTCGGGGCCTCGACATCGGCGAAGCCTCGTCGTTTCAAGCTTCAAGCACGGCCGCGGCGCTGCCGCGAGCCACAGCGTCGGCATGAGCGAGCGAGGGCACATAAAAATCGAAGGGCGAACATCGCGAGAAAAACCTGTACCGTGCGGTCGAGCTTGGGCCTCCTCCAGCCGCGTCATGACCAGCCTCGATAAAGAACTTTTTCAAAAACCTCCCGCCAAGTAGCGGAGGTCGGCGTCCTCGCGCACCGCCCATCTCCTCCTTCCAGTGGGAACCCAGACTGCGAGGCTCATCGAGATCGGGCACCCAGCGGAGCATAAGGTGTGCCCGAGTGCCACTCGCCCCCCATTACCCGCCCGAAGTCCGCCGCGCGCGATGAACCCGGTAGTCCGGCCGGAAAAGCGTTGATTTCAGCCACTCGTGATGGCGGCGAGCTCCACCGGCGAGGCGGCGGGGTAAACACGCTCCCCGCGTCCACCAAGGCGGTTTGTCGGGGTTTCTTTTCACCCGAAGCGGCATCCCCGCAAACCCGCATCATCGCGCGAGGAAAGCCTCTCCTCAACTCCGCCACCTTCTTGAGAGCGGACTCCTCCCCGGACACTGGCCTCCGTGGCTTGGTGACCAAGTCAACGTTCTGGCCGGGAGAGTCTCCACCACATCGTCGTGGGCCTTACGAAATTTCTCTTGCAAGGGCGTAAGCCTCCGCACATTCTTCGACTTCGCTTTTCGGGCCGCGCCACCTCCGGATTCGGCATGCTCCACCTCCTCGGCCCTCTTACGCGGTCTCCGCATCATCCTTGGCGTCACGAGCGCGCGCCTCCGCGCCGCGCGCTAAGACCCAGGATCTCCACGGCCTTGACGCGATATCTTCCTCTAACTACGAGTGGGAGGCGAAAGGATAGGCGATGTTCGGCCTCGGAATCGCCGCAGCGCTACACCATGCCAAGGAAGCGCCTCTGCGCTTCATTAGACTCAAATTGGCACTCCCAATGTCGGGGCGGTGTACCGCAGATCCGACTCCGGATCCACGGGGTGACCTCGGCGAACCGGGGAAGTTGGCGGCGCGGCGGCGGCCATGCCGCTTCCGGCGTGATCCCTCGCCGTCAAGTTCCCCTCGATCTCCCCGGCCCCACCGGGATGATGGCACCGGGCGATCAGCGGCCAGCGCAGCGGAGGGCACACCACCGTGAGAGCCCACCGGGAAGGTGCCCAGGCGCCTCGGGCGGGAGGCCGACACCCCTGTCGTCATGGGCGCCCCGCGGGGGTCGAGCACCTCCGGCCGTGGCGCCGGCATCTTGGTCGAAGCATCCTCGACCGGCGTGAGGAGAATCCACCTCGTCTTCTTGCGGAGAGGTCCCGCCCACGGCGGGGAAGGGACCCGATCCCCATCGACCCGGCTTGGCGGCCGTCTTCCTCCTCGCTCCCGCTCGAGCTACTAATGTCATGAATAGGAGGGGGCGCCCCTCCGGCGGGCGCCCGCGTCGGCGGGCGACAGACCCCGTGGCCCGCGAGGTGGTAGCCCCCCGTGTCCACGAGGGCGACCTTCGCGCCCTACCTCCGCGTGCCCCGCCGCGCCCACCAGCGAGGCCGTCGGGACTGGCTGGGTCCTCTTCTTCCGTTGTTTGCCAGCGGGGGCGGCGCCCACCTCTGGGAGACGGCCGGTCGGAGTAGTGAATGCCGAACGGTCGAACACCCGGTTCGACCTTTTGCGCGCCGGCGCCCGGCGAATCCTCTTGCATTGGCGTCTTTGCACTTGCCGATCAACTCCTCGGTCGGGTCTCCACACCGGCGAGGACCCGGTTGATGGCCGCCTTCAGCGAGTTGGCCCTCCGGATGCGTGGTCCCGAGGCGTCGAAGTCGACCTTGGCGACTTCCGGGTCCAACCCCTGACTTGTCGACATCTTCCACCTCCGCCACGCCTCGACGGAGACAGGGGCACCACCCTTGCCGCCACGAACTCCTCCACCAAGTCGCGTCCGTTAAGTATCGGGACATGTTGGCGAGCATCGCTGCTGCTCCGCCATAATGTTGGTCTCCGCCCACGTCCTTCCCGGGGTCCCGAGGTTCGCGGGGGCCCGCACAACTCCGAGCCTCGGAAGCTGGTAGTAGAACCACTTCAACAACCGGGTCGGGCGGTCCACTTGCTCTTCTGGCGCTTGCGCGGGTAGTGACGGTTGCGCGATGCGCGAAGGTGTGACCGCATCTTGCGCCCGATTGTTGCAGCCCTTACCCGCTGCCCTCCCGTCGGGCGAGGTTGCGGGTGCGATGGGCGGCGAGGGAAGGCGTCCGCGTCCCGGCTCCGAGGCCTGCGGCGGCATGCCCGGGCGAAGATCGAAAGCCGTGAAGCACGCCGGGTTCAGGCTGGTGGAAGCGGGCCCGAGCGCGCTTCATTACCTCCGGCCACGAACCCGCGGCCGGCGGCGGAGGCCCGAGGAGGAACTCTGCGAACACCACCACCTCGTTCGCCTCGGGCTTCGGGCGGTCGCACTGGGGTCGGGCCTTCGCCGGGTCGAGGTAACCCAACTCCTCGTACTCCTTCGGGGCTCGGCCTCCCGACCTTCTTGGGAGGAAACGGCAAGGTAGGAGAGGTCTCTCCGCCTTGCCCCTCGCGGCATCCGCGGTTTTCGACATCTTCGCCTACGAAGGGCTAGAGAGAAAGGCCTCGCGACGGCAGACCCCAAACCTAAGCCCCGAAGACGGCACGAATGGGCGCAGCGGGTGAAAAGCAGCCGAAGGCGGGTAAAAGCAAGTGGGCGAGTGAAAGTGAGCACGAGTTTTTTACTGCGCGGCGTCGGCTATTTATAGGGGCGGAAGCCCGGCGGGGACGACGGACCCAGGCGCGCCGTCGGCCGCCACGTGCCCGAACGGTTCGCGTTCAACGCCCTAGATCCAAAGCGGCCCGGCGAACCGCCCCATCCGCGGCAAGAAGACCTAACACGCGGCAAGGCCCACCATGCCGGCCCGGTGGCAACTGATGGCGTCAGCGGGGTAAGGTTAGCCCATGAAGCGCCTCCCCCATCCGCGGGCCTCCTCGAGGTTTCGTTGCTCGGGCCTGACGACACGGACCATACCCACTCTCTTGTTGGGGAGGACCCTTGCCATGGGACCCCCAAAGTAGCTCACGGGCCCAAAGACGACACCCCTCGCGGTCGGCGGGGGCGGCTAAGCAGGGCGACACCCCCATAGGCGGGGGGGGGCGGGCGAAGCCACTCCCCGCGTGGGGCGCGGGGCAGCGAGCCGGGCGGCACCCCCCCACGGGCGTGGGGGCGCGCGGGAGGCGACACCCACGCCGCCCGGCGGCGGCAGCGGGCCACGCGAGGGGCAGCGAGCGGCGAGGGCCGGCCACCCCCAGGCGCGGGGGCGGGGCGAGGCGGGCCCGCCACACCCCGCGGCGCGGGGGCAGCGAGCCGAAGCCACACCGCGCAGCGGGGGGGCCGAGCGAGACCAAGTGACACGAACCAGCACGGTGACACCCGGAGCGCGGCCGGCCGGGTGGAGCCGGGACCGGTGGCGGCGGAAGAAGGGGGAGACCCTAATGAAGCCCTAGCCGCGTTAGGGACATGTGTTTTTACCCTAGCGCCCTTGGCGGGGATTTGTGCGGATTGCCCTTGCGCGGTGTACGGGTCGTAGCGGCAAGTGTGCTTTGTCACGACATGTAACTACAGCAGAAATAATGACCGGGCGCCTATAAATACGGGACCCGGCGGGGCGTATGTAAGTGGACGGTTGGTGGGAACTTTTATGACCTATCAATCGAAAAGACATTCCCTCGGGATCAACACCTTTTGTCCACGTCTCGCGTCTGGGGACCCAGCCCGTGGGCCCAGCATCTCTCACCTTCACCCCTGTGGGTAGCCCTCGCCCCTCCTCCCGCTACCCCCGTAGTGAAGGCCAGTGGGGCAGGAGCGTCACCCACACTGACCATGCACGAGGCCCACTGAAGAGACAAGACCAGAAGTTGTATCAAGTATGGAAGGGCTTTGCTATGCTACACCCAAATGGCTGTGAACTGTTAAATTATTTTGATCAGATGTAAACTTGCTTCCGAGCCATAGAGATGGAGTCGACGATTCTTGCAAAATTCCATAAATTCATATGAGAAAGGGATTAAAGAAAATGTGAGAGGTTGGAGATGTAGCAACTTTTGATCTTACTTTTGGGATGATGGAGCGACTTCCAACCTCTTGATCCATCCATGCATGGAGAGAAACTTGAGTTAGGGTTTGAGGATTGAGTTCAAGAAAATGAGAAGAGATAGTACTTGAGATAACCAGGAGATGAAGGAGCTCATGGCCCTGATCTGGGGCGGATCTTGCTACCCTTCCCTCTCTTGATTTCCCCTCTTTTGTTCTTTCACTTCATTTTCTCACTCTAGTTCTTCCTTTCCTTCTCTTGTTCCTCATTCTAGAGAAAGAGAGGCCAAATTGAGTGCGGCGGTGCCCTGGCTCCTCATTCTCTTGTACCCTGGCTCCTTCCCAGAACCCGCAGGAGATCCAACCGCTTGCGGCGGTGCGCCCCTTCTCTCCACCAGCCTCATATTTGCATGCTCTCCTTCCGGCTGTCCCACATGAGTTCGTCATCACGCTAAGGTAAGATGATTTGTCCTATTAAATATTAATCCACGCCAATTTGGAATTGTAGGTGGACATGAGACGCCTTCGAATCAGCCCAATTTGACGCCGATTGCACTAATGGTCTCAGTGCCGGTCCTCAAGCAGTGAGTATTCTCATGTGGTTTTCATGTAGTTAGAGGCTTAAGGCTGAATCCCGGCAATAGGTTGGTCTAGAGATTTTGTAATTGGCAGGTGTACCATATTGATAAATCTATTTCGTTCGATCATTCAACTTAATCATCACAAACTTTGACATAATAGGTTGACTAGAGATTTTGTATTAGAATGGTTACCAATTACTGATTATTGCACAATCTTTCCTCCTAGATTATTCAAGAATTATTCTAAAAATTTTGTAGTATTCTTCATCTTCTATGTTTAGAACAATAACAGCCAGTACAACTTACAAGTATATATATAATTAACTAGCAACAGTATTGTGTTTCCTGTCCTTTCAGGGTTCTGATCTCTAACACATTCAGGTTTGGACTACTGCTTTTCGGTAACAGAAGGTATAAAAATCTAGATCTTTCAAAAAGAAAATGCACAAGACACAAAGGCATAACAGCTTAAGAATTAATTTATGTTTTTTAATATTTGTTGTGCTATTTGGAAAATCAAATCAATCTGAAATTGAAATCTGAGCAATGTTAATTAGTTTACGACAACCAGCAAAAGCATATTTTAGGTGATTCAACAGCTTCAACTTTTAACCACATGCTTTATTAAGAAGATGTGTAGCATGTACAAATTCATATCTTTTTTTTTTTACGAGAATAGTAGTAAATTCATATTTAACTTCCGCATTCTTACAAAGTCTTTATTAAATGGTC